>JARDWD010000267.1:0-507434 GCA_029034505.1 Ornithoptera priamus | reverse complement strand
CGTCTTTTAAAGACGCACAAAACGATATATTGCACTCACTATATAGCAACAATTTTTTTCGAAATGAAATTACGTAAATTTTATAGACACTGAATATAGCTCTACTCTCATCCTCTTCCGGACATCTTCATATCCGGCGTGCCAAGGCTATATATAGAAACATCTCTTGGATTGGTCGAGTTACCAAAATTATAAATGACTACCTACAAAATTGAAACTTGTTTGCTTTTTCCATACAACAGAAATGTATGAACACACGCGGCACTTGAATACTCACTATACCACATCGATTCCTCGTCACCAGCCGTTGTCATGAGGCGACAAACTTTAGTGTTTATGCATCGGCGCGAACGGGACGCGGGTAGGGGAGCTGCTGCGTAGCCCCACACGGGTGGTGGGGTGGAGCGCGTGGTGGCGACACTGGGACGAAGCTGAGCGGCGTTTCGTTGTGTCATTGATCACTGCCGGCGTTAGCTTTTACTATCTGGTATTGTGCAGCTTTGCCCCATTTACCAGCGCTCGCTTTCAACACCTCGGTAATTGCGCTCCGCGGGCAATTTGTTTCGCGTGCACCGGTCAGCGGGTACGGCTGGGGTGTGGCGAGTGCGGCCGCCGGCTCCGGTCCTCGGCACCGACTTGTAATAACGGGCGAGATGGGCGGCCGTGCGCGGGAGCATCGCAACGGTTGAACAGTTATTAGTTTTGTGTGTGCGCTGTGCCGGACTCGCGTGCGGCAACCTCGGAACTCGCAAATGAAGATTCGCCTCACGCACACCAGTACCATATACCGAATGAAGTATTCCAATCTGTATAATGGTAAATAAATGTTATGGGGGAACAATTCCACGGGGCTTCAATTGTGAACATATATAAATTTCTGTTTCTCCAATTTTGTATACACAACACATTGTAAATGTAATAACAATATTTGTCATGTAGAATTGCCATAGCATACGGTTAACGCGGTCTCGTCAGCCTACTGACGACGACGACTAACGACTCATCGTTGCCGATATTGGAGGTCTTGCCCAGTGTCGCTAGACTGGACAGTGGACACAGGACGCTCGACACTCGACACTTGCGAATACAATGAAGACAATGGCCGTTCGGCGCATTCGCGTGGCAGTCGAGATGCGCACGGAAATGACTCCAATATTTCAATCATTCGGTCATCATAACCACCACCACGGCTCAGTAGCTAAACGCCTCTAACACAGGTACGGAGTTCACTTCCGGGGTCACTTTTAAAGTTTAGTTAGCGGTTGGGTTCTTTGGATCTACTTTGTGATTTACTTTATATTAACCTGTTTAGACACGCTTCGCTATCCATGGTCTGGTTGTATCTTGACATCAGGTCAAATTATGGTGAAGTGCCCATGGGAGACGAACGGACACGTCGACTACAGTATACCTTAATTTCGCAGTGATTTCGAGCGCTTTTCGTTTTATAACGACGTTATAATGGTCCAGTAGGGCCGAATATAACAATGGCACCTAAATTACATTTCCACCCCGAGACATCCTCTGTGGTAATCATGTTAGGTTTGTTTTTTTTTTTTTGTGGTAAACATTGTGGTGACGACGAATCACTCGGTAATGGCATCCGATTCGGATACTGAATTTAGGGAGCCAATTTTGTGTTATTATTCATGGAGAATAGTTTCATTTTTTCCAGTATCGCTATTGGCTTATAATGGTGGGAAATTTTAATTTCCGGTTCCACCATTGAATTTCGATTACGCTGTTCGAAAGCCTTGCGGTTGTTCTCTCATTTGTGGTTGCATCATTTGTCATTAAGTACTATGAAAAAGGTTACAGATAAAAATCAATCTTCTATGATAAAAGTATTCGTTTACTAAAGTTTAAACGAATACGTATATGTATATATATATATATATATAAGATTTCTATATATGTAGAGGCTGATCAGGATATCTCCAGAACTATAAAGCCTGGAGATTGGAATTTTTGTAGAAATATTCCTTTTGCCTCCACATCGATTGATCCTGCGCTAGCCCCATACAACTGCTTCCCGCAGCCTTCACCAGATTTGTCGGACCACCGAGTGGGGGTCAATAGATGTGGTGATCTTTGGGAGAGTCTATGTCTACTATATCCAGCAGTGGACGTCTGTCAGCTGATAATGGTGATGATGATTTGTTTTGCCCGAACATCACTTCGATTGTCACCTTCTGTACAGAATCAGGAAAATTTCTTGTACTTCACTTGGATACCTTCACTTGGCTTGGCTGTTATTTGATGCCATAAAAGCGCAAAAGCCGGATCACTTACGCACTAAGCTAAGCTGGAGACAGGATCGTGTTAAGTATCAGCGTCGTGCTGCAACAAACCAATGGCAATGCCACAATTTAGAAGCACATCGTTCAGGGGTTGTTTCAAATACGCCGCTACCGGTCGTTCGGACAATATACCGCCCCCCATAAAACCCTGTAACACAAAGACAGCTTTTAAAAAGTTGTTAGTTACATCCGTTATATGAAGAAAAGAAGTCAATTTTTAATATATACAAATAGGAAGCGGAAACATATTTATACATATTTTTAGTTAGTCTTATATTTGTCATAAGTTATATGTAAATATTTGTTCAAATCGTGTGTGTAGTTAATATCACTTATAATTGTGTGTATGTATGAAGCAAACAGATGTAACAATACTAACTGGCACTGATATCCAACAAACAGTGGTCGTTGGGAACCAGGGTCGCGACGGTAGGTTGTGGTCCTCGCGCCCCGCGCCTGCTCTTCAACGCCACCCTGAGCGGCTTCCACTTTTGAAACGAACCTCGTTTCAATTATTTAATATTCCGTTGGTTGCTTTTGTTGTTATTATATTGCACTTGGTATACATCAAGGTGGGTCAATTTTAGTGTTAATATTAATATCTTCCTAATAAGAGCCACGTTAACTAATAGAAGAACCTCTCGTACAGTATATAAAACGGTTGCTACTAAAGATACACTGTGCCATGCCATTTGGCAAAGGATGCCAAATAGCACAGCACAAAGGATGCTGGGCTCGTGAGCGTTAGGGTCTAATAAGGCGCGTCGAATCGCCGGCAGCGGGGGCACCTGTCGCAACGGGCCCCCGGCTCACGTGCGCCATCACCTTCGGGTCGGTAACGTGAGAAAAGCTTCCAGCTCGCCGTTTCGCAACTACTCAGCGTCGAGAAAGCGTAGCCTGTGCTCGTACGTGTGTCCTCGTTGCCCGTCGACTATCCAATTAACCAGCGACAAAGGATTTCCTCATTCTGAAATATAAACATTTCTATATTAACATCTCCCGTTTGCAACAAAAATGTTTAGCTTTCACCTCTTTGATGAGAGCAGCAAAGGAGTGGAACAACTTGTCGGCTTCGGTGTTTCCGTCTAAATATTACGTGAGTGTCATCAAAGTAATAGTGAATAGGCTATTACTAGATTAGTGTGCTTTACCAGTATAGATCACATCACCGCTTAACATAAAGTCGAGGTCAAAAACTAACCTTTACAAAAAAAAAAAAACAATCATATAGTTCAGAGAATACTAAAGATTGATCTAGTTGAGATTTCAATGATCTTTCTTTGACCGAAATATAAGTTTCAATATAAACAATTAAAGACGAATATGACTTTTTCATTTTCTACTTACAATCAATTTCTGGTTTCAAAGTGATTTTTTTTTTATACAACTTAATAGGATCAGTTGAACAAAACATACAGGTAATGTGATGACCACAGCATTATAAATGTTAACACTATTCAAAATTTATAAATGATATATGATAGAGCATACTTAGAAGTTGAAGTATTAATATATGATGACTTAGATATAATCATTGATAACATTTACGTTGCAGAAGAAGAACAGTTACGAACGAAACGCACTAGCAACTCGCAGAGATCGATGGACCTACTTCCTGGTAACGTAATTCTATTGGCAGTCGGTTGGAATCTTGGTCGTTTAGCTTGCTATCTTTAAAATCGTTTGCGTAATATCGACAGTACCGGTTGTGGAGTACCACAGTTAAGTGCAGTTAAGTACAAAGAAAACGTCCGTCAACATATCTAACGTTTGCTTATAGCCAATGATAAGTAATCAGATACACGATAGTTAAAGGAAAATAAGAGTTAGTGTCTCACTTGAATTTTAGATTTTCTTAAGTATCATCATTATCATCATCAGCCGATAGACGACCACTGCTGGACAATCCCCAAAAGATCTCCAAATCGATCGATCCCTCCTTGCTCCCATCCAGTGGATTCTCGCGGTTCTCACCGTGTTTCTTATGTGTAATTAAGATTATTCCAATTTTTAAAAACTGGGCAGTTTTCGTATCCACATATCTGAAGACGGAATAGATTTTTGAAGCATGAAAACAAATAAAAAAAATAATTATGGTTTTGGTCTAAAAATCCGCTTACTCACCCTTGGCCATACTGATTAATAAATGGCATATCTCTTCTTGTAGAGAAGAGTTATAGTTCCTACAGTCGGAGCAAAAAGGGCTCTTTATTTCTATTTTTTTTATATAATTAAGCGGTGAGGCGAACGGGACATTCACCTGATAGTAAGTGATACACTTATTCGTAACAATGTAGCGCTAGTTAAGATGGCATGCTCTTCACCATATTGCGCTCGTCACCTGAGACATAAAATGTTACTTCTCCTTACCTCAGTACTTACACTAGCGTCCATCAAGCCGGAATACAACAATGCATACCACTGTTTGGCGGTGGAAATATGTGAGTGAGATACAAAAGCGGTTGCAGCTAATAAAATTGAACCCATCTATCCCTTATTAGAAATTCAAACTGACGCTCATCATCAAGGTCAAAGCTTACCAAGTGAAAGTTCTTCGATTCCACTCACGGCTAATTCATCATCGAAATTGACACATATAAAAATAAAATAGCATGTAGTGTTATAATTGATAAATCTCGTTTCTCCGATTAAGTAGAAAGGTATATTTGTGAACAAGTAGTTCTACATTAATCTATCAGGTTTACGAGACGCCTGTGAGCCGTCGTCAGCGTCATTTGCATGATGTCTAAACAGTGATCACTTTCGTTTGTGAAGCGAAATGTCAGTGGTTGGATTGTAGATTCGAATCGCGAGTGCATCTCGACGCGTCTAACAAGACACGGCGCAGTAATCAATGCGCGGGCGCAGTTGGTGATTTTGTAGTATTATACCTCATTCTAGGCGTGTACAATTTAAAGGTCCGCATAAATTAGGCGAGAGGTAAATAGGTTTTAATGCTGTACACGCCGTTAAGTATTTTGGGCTTGGGACAAGTAGATGTAAATCGATGATCAAGCGCATAATCATTTGTAATTTCTACACGATTCGCTAGTTATAGCTCACCTCTATATTTATATATCACATTATCTGTATACTATTAAACATAGTTTATTATATTTAAGTCCGTTTATTGATTATTATTTCTTAGGATGTTTTAATTTTTTGACAGCTCTGCCTGCTGAATCAACTATTAACTTCTAACAAACTATTATTTGTTATACTTTTAACAAAGGTACAGGTAGATAAAATGCACTGATGGATCTTAAACGGCCTATTTGTTTTGAATTATTTCAGGGTACAATTCATTTTTCAGAGATTCAGTCGAAAATATCCCTCAACATAATTGATGATGATCTCATCACTAATGATACAACACTCCTAGTATTTTACAATAGTTAAAAGAATACATTTTTAATATAAAAACGAATGTTTCTTGTTACGTTTATTCTACTCAAAATTTTATAAGTAAAAGTTTTTTCTTAGTTGAAAAATATTAAACCTTAGAAGTCGACTTATTCTATTATTACAGCTTTATGTATAAAATTGTAACTAAACAAAAAATTATACTCTCTTTAATACGCGTAGAGAACTTTTCAGCCGCCATTTCGTGAACGAAATCGCATAACAAGATGGCCGCCGACCATTTCGGCTTACAGGAAACGCGTATCTGTCACCGTTGCCGCATCGCAAGTGGGCATTGTATGATAATCGCTGAGCACCGACAAAGTTTTAACTTTGACGCTATGAAACGGGCGGGTGACGGCGAACGTTGTTAGGTTAACATGAGCTTAACTTGAACTACATTTTTCCAGTAGCAGTTAATTGGCGCTTGTCGGTTTAACTTTACACTCACCGTCCGCCTGAATGTCGTGTGGTATTCTAATTAAATATTTTTTATTTATAATTACACCAAACAGTGATCAAAATAGGTTTATGATAATTGTGTCCTTCCTTCCGATTGGCTGATCCGGATTATGTTTATATTTACTCATTACCGTGGTAACTCGCCCGGAAGTTTTCCATAGATCTTTCCATCAATCACAAACTACTCAGTCAGTTGAGGCAGTGACTGTGCATCTATTGAGTTTCCTTCTTTTTCTTAAAATGTCTCCATTCCATTCATCCACTAGGTTTCCTGGCCCGTGCTAATTCTTTGCTGGATCCGCTTATTCCCTTATTGGATACGCAATAAGGATATTATCGTTATTATTGTCGGGTCGTGCCGCGTCTTGATTATTGCGGGCAATAGGGTGTCCCTGTACTATGTGGTGCGGATTACAGTAAGTCTAGTGACAGCTTTAATCTAGTTTTTTTCATCGCAGTCGTTTTGTGTTTTGATTGATTTTCTATTAATAAAACTCATTATATCTGATTTATTAAAAACTAGTTTGCGATTAGTATAATATACTGAAAATGTATTTTTATTGATAATTAATTTATTTCAAAATTCATGTTTGGTCTAAAAATATTTTTAGATTTCATTGTAAACTTTTTATATGGCATCACTTGCTATAATTTGAACTTGATTTGTGACATGGAGGATTCTCGTTCAATTGTGAGGCTATAAGTAGCGAAATTGTTAAATTTAGAGGATCTTCGATTTAATAATTAAATGTGGGAGAGGAGAAATAACCGATATTCGTTTTTTGAACAGCACTAGTCCCGGCGTATAAATATGTATCGGATGAGCCAACTCTGCGGCGCACACCTCGGCTGACGGTCGTGACCGTCGTCGGAGCTTTTTGCACGTGTCGTACGGCGCCTATTTGTACCTAGGAACTGGCTAACTGTTGCATGGATCAGTCATTCTGCTATTGAATCAGGTTCTAAATTTAAAAAAAAAATCAAAGTGTCTATTCTTTTTGCTTCGTATACCTTATTTCATTACCGCCTTCATATTCCTTCCAAGTCAGGAACAGTATGTTTTTTTGGAATCGACGAGAAAGTTAGATGAAAATAGGAGAGATAAAAGTATAGTAATTTGTTGTGATTACACAGCTCCATGTTTTAATCGTAGCTCACAAAACGGATGTTACTTAACACAGAAATTTCTAAAACGATCATTATTAATTCTATCTATTACTTTTGATAGTTAAAACATAATACGTTGATTAGAATTCAACAAAGGATCTACAGTAAAACACTGATCGTTTATCTCTTAAACTGATTATGATAACTACATTTAGGTCATTAGCTGATGATGATGATGATGATCAGTTAATATTTTGTTCAACCTTAAAATTGTAAGTGATAAAGAGTTGATGAGTGTTGATATTAGAGGCAATGATTAAGGAAGCTCTCTGGTAAAAGGAGCTCATGGTTAAAGGGATTCCGTAAACAGTATTAATAGCACTAACACCGACATCCGGTACGGCCGGTCGAGTGAGTGCGTGCGTGCGTGCGTGGTCGTCGATTTGATTTGCAGATGAACTTGCGACTTTACTGTACAGTCCATGATTGTAACTTATGCGTTTTTTACTACTTTAATGTTTTAAGTAGATAATAATCATTATCATACCTCCCTTGTCGCTGTCCCATCCGATTCCCAATGTAATTAATATGACGCTACTGATCCAATGTTCCCTTGCGATCTTAACCAAGCTCTTTATCTGGTGATCTATCTACGCTGCTCTATCTACTTCAACTCCTCTCAAAGATATTTATGTCACATTTATAACCCATCAGCCGTCCAATCTTCTGACTTATATGGCCCGCCCATAACCACTTCAGCTTGTACATTCAGTGATATATGTCAGCGGTCTCTGACGGTGACCAAAGTGAAATCTACTTTTCTTTTGACTTCCGTTTTCTTATGATTTCCTTTTGAATTTACTTTTCTTGCCTCTCGAACAAGTTGTCAGTTCCATATACTCATACCTGTGTTTCGTTAGCCGTAAGTGGTCGCGGAACTAGTCTACGCAATCGAGACTTTTGTGTGACTAATACTTCTTCCGGCGAGTTTTACTATCACGTGCAGCTGTATTAGTTTTTATTCCTCATGTCTAAGTAAGCCTGTAAAGTGAAATGTTCGTTTTATGATTACTCTCATCACTTGCGCCGATAGTAAGACACAAAGTCAACTTTCGCAGTGTACGCCCTCCAAAAGATTAATTAACTTCATGAATTGTAAATACGAAGAGACAATCCGGTTTGTTTATACTTATATACATTTTCATTGTTAAACGTGGTAAATAATTATCTTAATCTACACTGGTGGTATGTTTTCATTACGAAGATCGTCTAGGTCCAAAACCGAAGCGCGTATTTCTCCCACCAAGCAGTTCTTCACAAATGTTACCATGTTCTATACCAATTTTATCAATTCAAATTTGTGATATAAAATTATATTGATGATTGATGAAATTTATGATATAAAGTAAAATCAGGATATATCAATGATACAGAGGTACCTATTATTGAAATGATGATTAATCTTGTTTTCGATGCCTAACGAATTTAACAACACGCCCTAAACTTGTTGTGGGTAGGTGCAAATAAGACTTAAGACAATAAACACTTAAGTTAAAACTGTTTTTGACTGAAGAGAAAAACAAATTTTGTATGTTTATGAAAGATAAACTTGTGATTACTTACTATGACGTACATCGCGGTGTTATTGAACATGAACAAGGCACGAGAGAGATTTCTTATTCAAAACTCCTTTACATATTGTAATAAATTATCCTTTTACATAAACATTACAGCAGTATAAAAAAACTTGTATAAATCGTTAAGTAATCCTCTCACAGATCGATTTATCTCACGATATCTGCCGCAAGGGTGATATGTATGAAATAACAAAACTGTTACGGTTTTCCCTTTCTCGTCGTACATATTCAGTAAACTCCACCACACCTAACATAAGTGGCATTTTTCTAATCCAACATTTCTAAGTTAAAGCTCGCCTGTCAGGTTAGTGCTTGTTTATGTCATTTATGTCAATAATATCTAGATTAATTACGTGTCTAGTAAAGCTAAACTGTTAATAGATAAAGAGAAAAAAGTTACACCTATGATATATGTTACTAGAAATATTTCTATTCGATATTGCTTAAGTAAAACAACATATTTGATACAGTTTACGGATCCTATAACATCTTCAAAGATACAGAGGTCTGATGATAAAAGCTTTGAGAAGACGGTGATCTTATTATTGAAGAGTTGAATAGTTCACAGATGATAACAATTATGCCTGTTCATAACAATATGATCTTATTTAATATTATTTATAGTATTCGCAAAAAGTAGTATAAACATGATTGTCAACAGATTAAGAGAGTGTTTAACTTAACGCTTAATTGTACTTAAAAAGATACGAGTGAAATCGCCGGTGATCTCTAGTTTCATTAAACCGATCCGACCCTCCAACTTTCCACATAAACTCGGACATTTGCCGATTCCCAACATGCGCACGCGCATTTGCATATGCGCTTACTTGACATTGAATTACTTAACCATGAAGTAATAACTTACTGCGCAGATCGCATCAATCTATTACAATTACATATAAGAGTTATTGTGAGCTCTGTACTTTTACAATTCGAGATAGGCTTTATGTCAGCGATTTCCCTGATTTATTATTGCTTGTTGTTAAAGCTTGGTTAAGGAAATATGGTAATGTATTAGAAAGTTGACTCTGTTACGTAGTAACATCACTGTTTACTAGTAATAATAATACTAACGCTATTAGACTATTCACCCTAATTAACAGTCAACCCGCAGAAATGAAAGGACACTACAAGAATAAGAATCTGTATCGCACTGTGCTTGTCGCTTTGATATATAAGATGTGAAGTTTCATAATCTTATTCATTTCATTAGCTACAAATACCTTCAAACCGGAAATTAATAATAATAACACGTACTACTATTTGACAACAGAAATTATAGGAGCTGCAGTGATAAAAACTTTGATATGTGAGACGGATTTGAATATCCTTTTCGACTCTCCATCTTTATAGAGTCAAAGGTGATAAAAAAGGATTTAGGATATAGGATCTAGTGAAAGAGCTGCATTTTTCTATTTAATTAGTTTGCTATGCTTGCCAACACTTTTACGAGTAAATCCTGCGAGGATAACAATATAGTTATGATGTACTTTTATCGGCTAAAACACCGGAGTCTCCCTCCCAATGTCTTTAGCTACTATGGTTACGGTTTTTCATAGAACTGCGATTTTGAGAGGCCATTACTCATCATCAGCCTGAAATGATATGTCAAGTCTATTAATTTGGATGGTTATAATGTAAACACAGGTTGTGGTGTGATTATACGAATACTCCATTCGTCTGTCAATCATTTGTTTGTTTATTGTATCTGCTGCGTGCGGCACCAACATTAAAGGCTGCATGTAACTACCTCATGATCAATTGTCTTCTCATCACACAGGCGTATGACACAGCCGTAAAAAAATTCCTGCCCACGACTAACGTAAACAAGTCAAATCGGCAAATGACTAAATATCTGCGCGGCGCATACAAATAAACTTGCTTTAATCATACGAAGGCGATGTCAACCTTTTTAACATTGTCGGTTGTACTATAGGTTAACGCACTTTTTTTAACCGACGTTAAAGTTAACGTCGATAAGAGAAGTTCACAGTTAACTGATACATCTACTCATTGGGGTATTAATTGAGATTCTTTCTACAAATTGGTGTTATATATACAGGTTAAGTTTTGTTACCCTTGTAAGTTTACTGAAATTAAATACAGCAAAATTTGCTTCACTAGCTTTCTAAACGATTTCCGGTAACAGAGATATTAACAATAGTATTTTTTTACATGATGCTAACTGGGGTGCAGGGGTTCCCGCACAACTTGTGAGATCCAAGCCAACCTCACCTGCTCGTGGTGCTTCAAACGAGGCTCTGGCTCCCACCAACCCCAATCTACTTATATGAGCCTAACCAATCGATGTGGGAAGCCTTGAAGGCATATGTCAAGCAGTGGACGTCTATCAGTTGCTATCTATTTTAGCCGATTCTTTAGTCAATGTAGGGTATACCTTGAAGTTATTCCGTAAAATGTCTTAAAGGTAGTATTTAGGGCTAGTTCTGTAATATTGTTGTACAATGAAACGGGCGCAGTCGCGGGGCGAGCTAATATTATTTCAATAAATAATAATTCAATTGTTCGCGCGGCAATAACAATGGCTGCCGTGCGCGCGCATTCAAAATGGTAATCAGCATACATAATGTCCGTCTGTATACTTCTCGACGATTACAATTTGCGCTTCGAAAATTCTAAATTCAACCTTGCGAGCTCAAAACGGAAGTACTCACCCGTTGAATGAAAATGGATTACATAATTTAATGAGAAGAGTATAAAAACTTTTCATTGACAACCCTGTAGTCGCGGGCTAGTAAGCATAGGACTAAGGAAAGCTCTGTCTGTCGTAGACGGCTAAAAGTGGGGTGGGGACCCTTATCGCTCAATAAGCGAATCTGCGTGGGACAGCGTATGGCTCAGCGATGGTGCCAAGGAGAGTTATGCTTGTCTTCAGAGACGTGTAACACGAAGTGTAGAGGAGCACCGGTGTGTTCTAAAGGAGATCCCGGAGCCACTGCAAATGCACTGATTCAGACCACCGAGAGGATTTTAGTGAGCAAGAATCTCACATAACCCTGACTTACCCGCAGAAGCAGGGTATATTTCAAATATTTCCTCCGAAACAAAAAAAAAAAAGTTTGGTACCACCGAAGCTCCCATCGCAGACGACAGACAGTAACTGTGCAAACACGGTAATGTTCCTGTTTGAAGAGCGCTGTAGCTAGTGAAATTACATGGGTAATGGAAGCATCTTATGTCTTAAAGCGAGGAGTACAATCTGGTGTAGTATGTATCATCTTAACAATTGCACCGTTGTTTTAGGCACGCGCATCACTTTCCAATAGCTGGATGTCTCACTCGTCAGGTTGCTTCCTTAAATAAAAATAAAACAGCTTGTCCTAAAAATACTGAAAAGAATTCAATCTACTTTTTAATGTATGGAAAAATCAAAAGATTTTTAAAGATAATCCACTAAATTTCTGATATTTTTCTTTATTATAAAAAAAAAGAAACTTATGTCATATTTTTGATAAGGAATACTCTTATTAAGTTTTGGTCTAGGCCGAGTGCGGTTAATAGTACTAGCGAGTTGCGATAGATTATTTGAGAACATCAATAACCTCGAAACTTTCGTCTAATTTCTTAAATAATATTATTGAAGGCTTTTATCATCCCTTAATCAGTTTCATCTTTCATCATCATCAGCATCTTTCCAGAACTAAGGTCACCAACATAGTTCAAAAAATTGCTAGCCTCAAGTGGCAATGGGCAGGACACATCGAAGGACTGATAACCGATGGGGCAGCAAAGTCCTCGAATGGCGACCACGTACTGAAAGACGCAGTATTGGCAGGCCCACCAGGTGGTCCAACGATCTAGTGAAGGTTGCGGTAAGCAGATAGACGCGGGCAAGATTGATCAATGTGATAATCATTGGAGGAGGCCTATGTCCTGTAGTGGACGTCAAAAAATTAAATATTTCCTATACTCCTTATGCTAGTAATACCACCGTCAATCGTTACCGAAATTACCAGGGTAATAGTAATATCAAATCTTTTAAATATCACTGACAGTACTTGGATATTCTTCAAAGGATAGTCGAATCACGATTTCCGCTGTGCATCCCCAATGTTATTATTGGACATTATATATTCTGAACTCATAGCACTAACGATGGGAATCAACCATACGTAATGCTTCCTAACAATGTAATCACCGCTAACGGTGCAACACTAGAATGCGGGTCTAGATATTCTGATAATTCAGTCTACCTTAGTACACACTGCCGCACGTCGCTCTTAATGCGAATTGATTTTTTAACAAGTCTCGAATTTGAATTCGCGATCCTCCACGTCCCTGTATCACACATCCACATGAACGCGAACGTGGGTTGTAGTATACAATACATATTCAATCCTATGTCGGACCGTGGAATTGCATAATTTGCCATTTTATTGCCAACAATAGCGCTATGAGCTGCGCTAGCGCATTGTACGCGCTTTGTAGTAGCGTAAGACAAAAGATCTAGCGGGTAACATAACTATAAATTTACCATTCATATAATAAATGTATTTTTTTATTGGGAGATAACGACACAGGAAATAAATCTAACTTTTATAATCTAATTTTATGGTATACCATAAATATTTTAAATATGTATTCGTTGTAGGTTTCGAGCTAAAAGATTTTAGACATATTTAAGAAAAACATACCTCTCAAGAAAAATCTGCTAATGAAAATACTATACCCGCAATTAGTCTCAAGACATTGAATATCAATGAACAGACTGAAATTGATCTTTATTGAGATGATCAAACGAAAGAAACCTACAATAATATTGGCATGCTTCAGAGTTATAGTAGAAGACCACATAAATACTGAAGTTAAACTTTTATCCCGGGAATGATTAGTAAAAATTCGTTTCGTACTCTAAGATTGCAATTTAGACTTGACGTCGATCCAAATGAATCATCATCATCATCAGCCGATGGATGTCCACTCCTAGACATAGGCCTCCTCCAAAGATTCGCACATCGATCGGGTGGGGATGTATATGGAGGGATTTGAGCCAATTGCCACCACGCTAACCCAATGCGGATTGGTGGGAGCCAGAGCCTCGTTTGTTGATTAGCAGGGTACACCACGAGCTGGTGAGGTTGCCTTGGGTCCCGTGAGTAGTTGTGCTGGAAGCCTTACACCTTTATCCAAAAGAATACTTTACACATACTTGTATGTAAACGTTAAGTATACATTTGATAATAACCGGTTTATAACCGGTGTGTCAATTATAGCACTGTACAGTGTTTAACACAAAAAACAAATTATTACAAAAAAAAAAAAAAAAGGGTTTGTGCCTTTTAAACGGGAGTCAGAAATGTGCGGTCT
The DNA here is from genome assembly GCA_029034505.1 of Ornithoptera priamus. NCBI lineage: Eukaryota > Metazoa > Arthropoda > Insecta > Lepidoptera > Papilionidae > Ornithoptera > Ornithoptera priamus. The sequence continues at coordinate 493,198 of JARDWD010000267.1, read as the reverse complement.
TATTTCGCGGTTTAGCATTATCGCTGTCCCTCATCGCGTGCGCGCCCGTTAAGGCTTCGAAGGAATTGATTACCATAATAAGCTGTGACGCCGCGCATATTTTATTTCAGTTTACAATCGGTAGTGGCCGGGCTTACACTTTCGATGCGTTTACATAAGAGGCAATTTTAAACGAGCACCTCGTACCTCTCCGCTGCTCCGTTACACCTCCATTTTCGAAGCCCTCCAGGCTATTGGGCATTGAGAAATATTATCGGTGTGAGCTTTATTGTACCACCGGTCTATTAATAAGGGTAAAATGGAACAAAGAAAATTACTTAATGTAAATGTGATTGGAAATGAAATCTTCTTAAAGTGCCTCTCCAACTAGTGAAGGTTAGCGGTCAGCGTGGTACAGTTTTGTCTGTCTCTGGTTCGACGGAACAATTCCGACGCACCAGATATGCAAGTCCATTCCCAAATATTCCTAGACAATGACTTTTTCTTTCTACCCACCAAAGCAAATGAATTATTATTATCTAAAACGCTGAACAAGTTTTTTTCTTACTAATACAAGATTTAAACAGATACGATCATTGCATCAATGAAATACCTAAATTTTATTATAAAAAAAAATATTTAAATTATTTTTCATTATATTGCGTTTGTTATATCGTCTGATAAAGAAACTTGAAGAAACACCATCAAGTTAAACCAAAGAGAATTACTTCGCTTCAGCGCAAGACTTGTATCCATTGAACAAATTTTTATTTCATTCCGAAGACCGCTGACGGAGGGTGATAAGTTTGTAACAACAAAAACTACCTCAATCTAAACTCTAGGCTGCCATATTATATATACTTATACTGTATTGGGAACAACAGTAGGCCCGTGGGCCTGGTGGCATTAAAAGACGATTCCCGTCTCATTCAATAGACATAAAACTGTAGGAGGCACTCGCATTACTTGTAAATCACGCGACATTAACGCTGTCGCTTCTACTATAAAAAGAAAACTGCAATAACTCGTCCAAGCTTGCTGAGTAGGTGCATAGACACATAACCATAATTCAATTTAAGTAACATTACAGCAAATTGTTTATAGTCATATACGTCACTGGTACATAAATCAATAGCGGTACTTCTCTATTGCCGGAGACCGTCTAGGTACGATCGCAGCGTCTATTGCAAATATTACCTTGTTCCGGTTTGAATAGCGACCTAGATATTGTAATTACTGAGGTACTGAGACTCCATATTATATGTCTCAATCAATAAGTGTAATGTGGTGCTGTGTATATCATCCTAACTAGCGCCTTTATTACGAGCAGGCGTAACACCATCAGGTGAACATCCCGCTCGTATCTTTGCTTAAATAAATTAAAAAAAATGTATATATATATATATATTTAAGGTTAATAATAAATTCCACATACTCCGATGTCGATGATCTTTATTTTCATTCATTTTGTTCACTGGCTATGATAACAGAATGCACTAATAAACAAAATTTATCATCAAACTCTAAGATAATAATCCAATGTCCGCTTTATTTTAATTAATTCGGACCCGTTTCATTGGAAGCGTTCGATTAGAAAAATGCCATTCACAGAAATTCAATCAAATAATATCGCTAAAGTTGCAATAAAGCTAAATAGAAATCTGATAGCAGATATTTTAATGTCAATCGACCAATGGGAGCTTCCGAAATCGCTGGCGGCGCAGGCCAAATATGAAACGGTCCCGCCATTACATCGACACTATATACAGGATGTCCCGTGGCTGATTTAGGATTTCTTAATTAAATTAATTTTTTGAAGATTACTGCGTTCAAATAATTTCCATCGCGACGTACACACTCGCGGAATCTTTCGAGAGTATTCTGAGTGTATCTCGCGAAGGAGGCTCATGGTGGCTCTTGCTGTGTGAGGCGCGGCGCCATCTTGTTGAAACCACGTGTGAGAGCTGTTCGATGGATGTTCTCTTAGTTTCGGTATAAAAATGCGGCGATAGACATCACCATCAACAGTTACGGTTGCTCCACGAGAATTTTCAAAGAAAAACGATCCAATTATTCCATTGACAGAAAGAGCACCAGTTCACTGCGACATCGTGACTGACCAATCCGCACAAATGCCGCGCTAAACTGTAACCCCTCCCCGATCCCCCGCGCAACCGTTAGAAAAATATTCGAATTTCAATTCCTAATTCTGGCGCGGGACATCCTTTATCTAGATATAGATGCAAACATTTCATATTCTATTAATAATCCCTAATGTCAACAGCGATAAGGTTCAAATTATAACAAACAACGAAGCGGCAACTATCATATTAGCAATTAGCACACCATTAAATCTAGATTTACGGTTAAAATAGTCTTATAATTTCCATCTGTGGCGAATGAACCTGAACAAGGGACAAGGAAACCATAAAATAGTCATTTTAGAAATCTATTGATTTATGTACTGAACTAAAAGATTTTATTGAAGTATAAGTAAATTATTATTATTCATTATAATTTAGTTTCAATTATCTTAAGCAACTAGTCTAGAGTTTATAGGTTCTGCTTCAGGTTTCTATGGTATAATATCATCAAGAACAGTTAATAGAGATTTATTATTATCAGTCACATTAGCAGCAGGCTTTAGAGAGTAACTTTTGAAATATGAAACTGTATTCTCACACGGGTCTAGTGAAAGTCGTATAGGGTCAGATGGTGGTAGGAAGCGCGTGCGATGGTAAGGTAATGCAGTAAATGGGCCCGGTTAATTTGCTGCAAGCGAGGATTGTAAATCAGTATTGTGAAAGTGTTTCCCTATGGCTCCGCTATTGGTCGTTGCGAGACCGTGGGCTACCCGCAGGGTGTGTACTTGCTCCTACGACATTTTGTAAGCGCCGAACGCAGAGTTAGCATATATTATTTATATATTAAAAATTATCCTGCATATAGAAACAAATACAATATATAAAATGTAATAAAGTCTCTTGAAGTCTATTTTAGTATCTATTTAACCTGAATCTATCGGTGTGGAGATCTTTGGGCGAGGCTTATGTCCAGCTGTGGACATCTGCTGTTTGATAATTTAGATTTTTTTGTAAGTGTTGCGTCTACTAATAACAACGTGGAGTTAGTTAGGATGATAGCAAATAGCACCAGTTTATGCTCATCGCCTTGAGACGTAAGATACTAGGTCTCGTTAACTCAATAATTCAAATCAGAATATAGTAATATTTGCTTAGAAAAAAATTTAAAAAATTATAGACGTCTTTAAAAAAGAGAAACATTTTGAATTTTCAGTTTAAAACAAAGGTACGAATAAAATGAGGTTATAGTTACAATCGGAACAAAAGTGACTCGCATTATCTGAAATCGATTCGCAATGGCGGCTGCTTGCAACTTATCCTTATCAAAGTGTCAGATAAAAGAAATAAATCTAACGGTATAGAAAAAAAATTGTCAGGCACTTTAACGATCAGGTCCTCGTCTATAGCGCCGCAAAAAATCATCGTCTAGACTGGGACCCGTCTTACATATTCCGACAACGCTTTTCCTTTCGGAGTTGGATATGGAAAAAGTTCTGTAGCAGCTAATCAGAGTTGTTTAAGCGGACGTTACGGCTTGATATATCGTACCTCCATCAGCTAAAGTATTTGTTCACAGGATGAGGTGCCTCATTAAAAGTTGCCTCGCCATGTTACTGTTTTTTCTTCGTCTGCTATTTATTATTTTAGTTCACCCGCTGTCTCTTTTTTTTTAATCTATTCGCTACTTTGTAATACTTATTGCCTTTGAAAGTAAACTTTATAAGTCACTTACGTCCGAACAATTGAAACGTTACAGATTCAATTTCAAAGTATTTCAAATTGCCTTGATCATTGATTACGTTGTGAATTTACTGTAATTCATTTACGAAGCGTATAACATTTATGCTATCGAGGTATATATTATATTTATCTTTATTTTCACTATACATATTTATGTAGTGAATTTGTACAACGCTTTCGTTTACTGCAGTGTCTGTAATAGTTGCAGTGCTATTTATAAATACCGAGCAATTAAGATGTGTATCTCGTTATGACACGAACGTACATGTAATGGTAAGAGGCACATTAAGAAGAGATACCGCTTTCGATTTGATATGTTTTCTATTAACATCTCCATTGAAATTACGACATCCGTTACGAATATTCGAGATCCGCTGATTTCTAGCAATTCTTTATTTACATTTGAATTGACAAATGTCGATATTGGTGCTGCACTATATTTTCAGCACTTATACATAACTAAATTGATCTCCTATTATTAATTTCCTGTTATGTAAAATTTATTTATTATGAATTTAAAAAAATATTTTCGGGGATGAAAGTTTCATTAAAACACTTCATTGTGTAAAAAAAGAAAATTTTCGTCATTGCCTACGTAAAGTGAAAAATGGAATGTCTAAAGATGTGCAAATTACATATCTGATGGTCCATAATATGATGCTGCACTAAATTGTTTTTTGGTAGGTGGGAGGAAGAGGTAGATATGCGGGTTGGAAAAACTGGTACCGTACCAAGAACCTCTGCATCATACTAAGCCGGTTAGCCGCAACACCAGCGGCAATAATTTAGGAAAAAGTGTTAACTGTCACAAGGTTTCAGACATTGACACTAATGAGTTCCATACAAGTGGTATAATTAGCATAAATTCTGATTGCAATACTAATCAATTGGTGCCTCAGATACAACAGGCGTGTCCTCATACATTACGCCTCCGTCGTCATTGGTTAGATAAAACTCGTATTACATTCAGACAACTTCTAATTGAACTTAAATTGAATAACAACGCGCGGCAACTTGGACATTCTCAGGTTTTACAATAATTTTCTCGTTGCGAAGGGCCATTTACAAATGTGGCAATAAATACCTTCGGGAATGCCGCAAGGGCCCATTTTTCTAAGCGACCGCACATATAGACCCCGCATTTGCATTTGCAAAATAATTAAGTAGTTTCATTGTGAATAAGCATTTTAAACAGCAAAAACATTTACTTTAATGTTTTAAATACTAACTTAAATAATTTAGATATGTTCTTATATTATTTCCAACTTATAGATATGAATGAATAATTGTATTTATTATGAATTTAAGCATTCGCTTGAATGATTTTATTAAAGGAACGAAACAAAATCAATTCAAACGTTCCAAAGTGACTTACAATTAACATAGAATGATTTTTGTACTTTCAAAGTTTAATTGTCATGAAAAATGCATGATGGTAGAGTATAAATCGTTGAATGCTTAATGTATTTGATTTTTAGATCATAGACATCGTCCTAGAACTTTTCAAAATGCTGAAATATGATTGGATAACTAACAAAGAGCAATTTGAAATCCTGCCGGTTCATTTAAACACATTTAGTGTTTAACACATATCACATTATATAATAAACTAAATATAAAAAAAAAAAAAAAAGTCCCCAAAGATTCCCAAAAAGAGGGTTGATGTCAGGCAGGCGGCCGGTCGTAAAAAGTTTAGCCAAAACCATTTACAACATGTTCGGTAATGAAGAACATGTTGTGCCGACCCTACATAACGTGGGACCAGGGCAGGAGAAAGAAGACATTATATAATAAACTAAATTTGGTTCCAGTTATAGAGATCTAAAATGAAGATCTTGATATAACAAAAGAAACTTGAAAAGTGACCCAAAACTTTCACTGTTCTAGATGCCGACAATAACGCAGCCTCGATCCATCGGGGGTTCATATCTGAAACACAGTTCGACTGTTATCTATGAGATTCAAATAAATCAGTCACTTGCTGATAAAAGTCCGGCTCTGGTATCAATGCCCGTTTAATCGCAAACGCGTAGGACCGGACGGGCAATAACTGGGGCAATGCCGTGATTGATTGGCTCAGCAGTGGGCCAGATCTGATAGTGGCGTAACTATCATTTCTATTAACATGAAAACACCAATTACACATGACAAACATATGGTAATACCTGTGTAAATACTTCAAATTCATTAGGTTTCTTATTTTTACAAGAGTCTAAAATTTTAGTTAGTTTCCTTAGGCATTAAGTATTAAGTATTTCCATAGTGCCCTCAGGTTCTAAAATATCGACAACCTGGACACAGAAAATTTTCTATGGCAACAGGTTTACAATATACAAATAATAGCAAAAGAGATAAATTCTAAAAATCTTACCACCAACAAATTTTGTAATACATTGCCCCGAAGCAAATTACATAACTTCGATGGTAATAGGTATTTGGTTGCATCACGGAGGCTGATAATTATTGGCGTGCAATTGGAGAGTATGCTCTGTTAAGCACCTATGTAATAGGAGTTGGTGATCAAAAGATTCATCACTGTCATCAGGTCTCGGCAGTCTACTGCTGAACATACATAGCCTTGAGAAAGGCTTCTTATTGCGATAAGATTAAGCTATCAAATATATTCATGACGTCAACTGAAATACGCTCTGTGATTTAAATTATTAAAAGACAAGTGTGATATTATAAAAGCTATGATCTGTACTGGTGCTCGAATATTCAATATTTAAAGCACATTGACGGACAAAGTTTTTATAAAATTTCTGCCGCTTCAAAAGTACCAAGCCGACGATTTTACTGTTCATTAAAGCATTCTTGGGGCAGCTTGTCACCGCTAACTGACAGAACTTAGATGGCTAATAGAAAGTTGTAACAACGTTAAACCGTAATGCAAAACTCTAGTATTTAATAGATTCCAATGTAGCATTCAATAAACGGACGTTAATAAATTCTAGCGGTGGTAAATAGGAGTGAATTACTGCATCAACTTAAATTAAACCGTATTTTGTCACAAACCTATCTCTATTTACACATTTAGTACCTAGGTGCTATCTCGCAACAGCATTGCTCATAATTTAGGTCGATTTCCTGCAACTCGCGACTCCACTGCACAATAATAGAACTATTATTATTTATAGGCAGGCAATTATCAATAAGATTATGAAATTTATAAATTTATTTTATTACCTGTAATTTTCATCGAATGTTGTTATTTCAAGAGAGATTACCGGTAATCGTGTTTATGACAACGACATGAACATTTGAAATAATTACCTATTGCTGTGTATCCCGCGGTGCAAGTTTAACACTACTAAACCTATCATTAATTTGGAATTTTTGAATAATTACAGTGAGTATAGTTATCTCAAACTATAAAGCATTTTAAGCAGGAATTATATAATCTAAAAATCTAGATTTTACCGCGAATAAATCAAATATATTATCTGGAAATATTCCTCTTTCATACCGTTTTGTATTAAACGCTTTTATTAAAGTAACTTAATAATTTAAACACAAACAATATGTCAATTTTGATTATCCATGCTTTAGCAAGATCATCTTTACGATTAGACGCAATGATGTATGCTCTAAGCGTTGGATCGCGTAACTTGAATAGAATAATGTCGGTTGGCTTAAGCAGTTCCAACAACGATTATAACGTCATGCATGTCCCCGATGTCTCCACTCGTTCCTCGTCAAGATTATCTTGCGATTCGTCAATCTCATGCAGGTCCTAGCCGACAATGGCCTGCGGCTAAGTCGTCGACCCACTTAACCTGTTCCTGGCTACTGTTCGATCTTTGTTTCAATTGCATAAACACGAACACTGCGCGTCATTGATTAATCGAAAGTTTGTAGGCAGCCAACAAATTTAACTGGTGTTGATTTTTATTCAACGACGTCATTTTCTTATGCATTTACTATTTTATATAATGCATAATTACTTGAGAAGTATCATTTTTATGTAAAACATTCTGGACTTGTATTTCAAATTTTACTTTCGTTTCTTAATCATGGTCCAGTGCATAATCAATAATTGTAATAGCATGCAAATGCACTTTAAATACGTCTTTAGACACAATTTGATCTAAACTAAAGTGAAATAAACATATCCATTACTATATTTATTTCATTTACCCTGCTCTCATGTTATGAGCAAAAAGTAGAAAGCGTTAATATTTTACTCAAGCAAGAACATTTCGTATATGGCGAGTACAAAGTGTGAATGAGAAAATAAACGGACATAAATAACAAAAAACTCCTTGTATAGCTTACAGAAAAAGCGAGTTTGCGCGAACGCTGCCTCTCACAATTAGCTCAGCATCGATCCTGCAACCACCTGACGAGTCTGACCCACATTCCCTTCAAATTTATTACCCGCTCGGGCGGCTAGAGGCGCGCGTACGTTTTATGCGTTTAGTGCATTGTCGATAGCTTATATTGAATTAACAACCATGCATAATTTCTGAACGATGAGGTTTTTCTCTATTTTATACTATTCATATAAATTATTTTACAATTATAAGCGTAAATAATTAATAAAAGAGATATTGGTATTCCCTCTTCTAGACTCTTGGATGTTTCTAGTTAGAATTTATGTTTTTATTGTTATCTACCGATACCGACACTGTTGAACGTAGGTCTCTGCGAAAAATGCTTCAATGATCTTTTAGATATTAATAAATCATTACATTGTATGTAATCATTTTACTCACAAATTTCGAAAATTTAGAGTTAAATATCTTTGTATCTATTTCTTGAGTTCTAATTTTAAGAACTTCATTTTTGTTAAATATATTTATTATCGTATTATACATTCTTACTACTCCATATTTATTTATTTTGCGATAAACGTGTCTGTACTTACTATTTACAAAAAAAAAAAAAATTGTCTTTACTCTGTTTGGCGGCGCTTTCAATTTCCATATTACTTTTATTTTCATCAGAAACGGTTTTTAGCCAGCCGTCCTGTCCTCGCAACTTCATTATATTTTCATATTAATTAGAGAATCGTGTATCCTTGCGTGTCTGTACGTTTCGCGTGATTATTTCTTAATGAACAAAAAAGTTTCTCAGTGGGTATCACTCCCGGTCCAAAAATTTACATATTCTTTTCTCTGACTTCATAGGAAATCGTTCTCTTCATCTATTTTAACGTTTGTATTATATTAAATTTAATTATTGAACTGGTTAGCATCATTGAAATCCAGGGCTAATTGTCATACATAGATATTATTTGTTTATGTATTGACTTCTGTATATTTTTCAAATTCATTGTCAGAAATGTTGTGAGTTTTATTTCTATTTACTATATTATAGATTGTTGGTACACATAATTTAATTTCCATTTTATTATTAAATCAAACTTTGAATTAGATACTACCATAGCATCAGATGTTTTATTTCTCAGGAAATTGTCTCTTAAGAAAGTAGTAAACAATCCAATATTAATCAAGCAAAGGAAGCTAATCAATATTAAAACTTTGTCATTATAGCCCAGTCTATTCTCCTTTAATAGATTATTTTGCTTTATCAATTAAAGTTAAGTGTACAAAGATATCTTACGTACCTACTTTAGGGTTATCAGCTTTCCTTATAAGCTAAGGGCTCTTGATAAAATTATTGTTGCATACTAAATCGATACTTTAAGCGCTAATTCGATTTATTTGCTAGGAAACAGGATCGTTTGACTAATGTTCGACACTAGCTACGATGCTGTTACGTAGTGCATGCGAATTTGTTATTTTAACAGCTGTGCCATGTTAATTTAATCTAGCTGATAGAATTTGATCGCTGAGATTGTATGTGCTTATAAAATTTCTAATGCTATTAAGCTGTTTAATTATTTATTAATACTATAATATTTTAAATGTTCATACCAAATATTTTTTTGTAAAAAGTGTTGAACTTCAAACACCTTCTTACCTGAAGGGTAGGCAACGCACTGGCGTCGCTAGTGACGTGGGCGGCAGTGAATCAGTTACCATCAGGTGACCCGTCTTGCTCGTTTGCCTAGTATCTTACATAAAAAAAAAAACCTGATTTTAGACTATTAGAATAATGTGTTATAAAAAATAAAGAATTGACATATGCTTTATTTAAATATCAAAGAAAATTTTTAATCTGTAATGAAATATAAACTGTTATATTTAAGTAAATAATTAATAATAGTAGAAAGGTAAAGAAAGCTGACAACCAAAATATGAGATAACGGTAGGAAAATATAGAGAGATTATTAATATTAGAAGAAATATGTTGATATTTTAATATCCTAAGTTTCATTTGATATGGTAAAATGGGTATCTCATAGAAATTTGTCAGTTTCGTATACTTTGACTAATTTAATCCGAATATTCAAACAACCGCCGTGATTTTGTCGCTCGATGCAATAAATAATGCGGTAATGTTTATTTATTAGTTTAAACAAAGGCCATAGCGTGCTATCGGATATAACAAATATCTCCTTCGTTACCATATTTGAGGCCAGGATATTATGATTGGCAGCAGAACATAAATTAGAAATGCCACAACAATTTGAATGTATATTATAGTAATGACGCGACACGTCTAAAGATTAATAGTCTAGCATCACATAGGTTTATTTAGTTTTATAAAACTGTTCGAAATACAGACAATGAAGTTGATAAATTTTATTGTATACTGCTAATGACAGTGTGGTACTAGTTACGACAGTATAACTGCATATTGTGCCCATTGTCTTGGTACATAAGATATTAAGACCTCAATAATTTCACTAGCTTCAACACCATTCAAACTAGAACAAGGTAATTTTAGTACACTACTGTTCAGCAGCAGAAATAGGAGCTGCTAGGTTGTCTATTCTATCCAGTAAATGATCAACAACAGAGGTCTGCCATCAGTGAAGTGTGTATATCACAATTCGTTTTCTCCGATACCTAAGATGTGGAAATTTAATTGCAACGTTATAAATTCTACATACTTGATGTCTGTTTTGCTGTCTGTACATTACGTGCGAGTTTGCTTAGTGCGAGCGAATCACACTCGAGATATTTGTCCAACCCGGAATTTACTTATACAAGAACTTGCAAGTATTACAACCGCGCTTCTGTATTTGCGCAGACACTTCGAGCTTTACAATGTTCTGAACACACGAGGTTATTTGAATTGAGGTTCCAAGTAAGAAAATTGATCCATCAGTTGATATGTATTCGTCTCCGACATGGTAAGGTAATCAGGAAGCTATAATCAATCCAATATTTGTGAATTATTTGCTATAACTCTTGAAATTTTCAAGTAGAAAAAATCAAGGTAATTATTATAGCTCTTAACGTCTAGATTTTCATGCATTCATACTGACTGTAAAAGCGATATTATTATAATGTATTAAACGATCTTCTAGAATTTAAATGTATTAATTTTAAATTATACTCTCTATTACTTCTGTTATATAAGTTATTATACTACAATATATGCTTTAAATTCAATGAAGCATCAATCTGTACTTTTGTTCTCTCCTCATTCCTGAGCGAGAACGGCTCTTTGGCATTAACTCCGGCGTTATGTACTTTTTTTTGTGTGTACAAATAAAGTTTTTAAATAAATAGATTTACGATCGTTGTAAAATTCGTAATAAATCTAACGTTTTTTTTTTATTTTTGTTACGAGCTATATGAAACGAGCAGCGGTTATGTGTTCGTGATGAAACTACAAAGCTACAGCTACGAACATCGCGCGTGTCGTGTAATCGCTCGCCTACACCGCGGATGAATGGACCGCGCCTGCATAAATCACATCACCAGAGTTAACCCTTGTAGTGTCGCGTTCGAACCCGGGACTGGATTAGCATTCACTGCAGTCTAACATTCTGTAATCGTTTGTTCGCCAGTATTTGTTACGTTTATTTGAATACACTGACAAGTGTCAACTAGATGAAAAACGTAAATTTCGCACAGGAACATAGTAATGTTTGCACATTACTATTTGAAACCAGAAATAGGAGCTGCAGTGTTAACTACCTGTCCGAACTCCGGCAACGGAGACCTTTCAGCTAATTAGAATATTTATCATCATCTATTTCTATTACGAGAGCGCTGTAGCTAAAAAAAGTTATGGAATTGATGAGACATAGAATCTGAAGTCTCAAAATATTGGCGTCATGATTATGGTAATCAAATACGTATTAATATTACTGAAATTTCCATCCAGTCCTAATTTAATAGTGAATTTAAACCTTAGTTTATCAGAAAGAAAACTAGGATTTTTTAAACATTAGTTTCGATTGAACAGGAAGCGATTGTATCGATAAGAGGTTTCTCTTGCTGTAGACCTATTTATGTTATAAAGCTGAAGTGTTGAAACATTATAAGTATAGATAAATTACTTGGCTAATACAGCTTAACCTCTTGTGAATGCGATGGTGTGTCTGTGGTCCTATCTACCGGTAATCGGTAAATCTTGCTAGACTCATGGATTCAACGACTAATAAACTTTCATACGAAATCATTGCCGTATTGGGAGGTTAACATTGTTTAAAGATAATCGAATAACGTGTAGGTTAACATATCGGAGGTTTTCATAGCTTTATATGACAGCGAACGAACTGACGGTAGCATATAAATGGACATTTACGATTTTTATGCCGATTAGTTACACTGGGTAATTCTGTTTTAACGCGCTTCAAGTCGGGCCGAGTGTAGGCGGACGCGCGTTTCCACCACCTATCTAAATGGACAGCGATGCTGAACATTTAGATAGCAGCTAGTATAATAGACTGGCTGTTTCCCAACGTTCGTCGGTTGAAGAGATATGTATCCAGTTCGCATCCGAAACTTTCATTTAATTAAACAATTTCACAGCTTGTTAACTTACAAAATTCTATATATTACATTTATTAACAACGTAACCTTGTTACAGAATGTACGTTATCACAATGTCGTCTATTTCTCGTCGAAAATTCGCTGAGACCGTGTTTTCTGGAATAAACAACAGAATACCTATGTTCAGCAGATGATGATGATCAAAAATTTACGAAATAATACATAATGATGTAAATATTAATTAAAAAGACATGTCATGTTAGAGATAGAAAATCGTAAAAAAATCTCTATAGTGTATATTTTATTCATATCAATGTACCCTATATTTATATATATATAATGCTATATTTAGTAGTGTATAACACAAAGATTGAAAAAAAACTTAGTTGATACAAATGACGAAAACACAAATTTAGTTAACTACTTCAAAATTAACTATGTAATAGAAAAGTATTCTTAAGTTAGTAGTTAATGAAAAAAGGTTACAAACGTTGTATACTTATTAGTTTTATTTGCTAAGAAAAATATATTTCTTCTTAGCAATAGGCATTCAAATTACTAAAATGTTAGTTTATGAGTTTGTCTAGGAAAAAGTCCTAGATTTGAATCCACAATACAACTTCCGTTATAATAATTTTCAATCCCAAAGATTAGTTAAAGTGGTTTCGAAAAGTTGCTGACATTAATTGTTTAAAATTATATTGTACTTAGTGTTAATTGTGATCCATTATCACAGAAAGCGGATAATGTAATCAGCTTATCTGTCCTGAAGGTGGGGGCGAAGGAGAAAGATGCAGACGACGAAGAAGTTTACGATTCCGTATTCAGTCCCATTAATCCCTGTTAGCTGCTATCGGACAATTAAACAAAGTCGGAGCAATAAAGTTTACTTAGCAGGTGTTGCCAGTACCCGCTGTAAGTTATCTGGTAATGGACGCAGCATCGAGATCCTCCGATACCGATCGATGTGTAATCGAATTACATTCGCATCGGCGGAATCGCGTTAGTTGATAAGGACTCTTCACCGGCTCGCGCGAGATAAGGTTCATCTTATTTAACAAGAGATAAATAGATTTTAGAAGTGAACACGTGATTCGTTCTTGTGTTTTCTATTTACAATCCATGTTCTTTACTTTTCGTTGAAACAAGCTTGAGAATATCCATTGCTTTTATTGGCAATCGAAGGTCTGCTTTTTTAACCAAGGTTGCTAACTTACAACTAGCTAATTCCTATGAATTTTCGGATGAAAAATAAATATTATCAAGTGTACGTTTTACTAGTTATTACTTTGAAGCATTGAATACAGTTTCAGATAAATAAATTATTCGATCTGGATCTGCAAGCTTGTATCTCTCATTAAGAATTTTTGTTGGAGTAGTTTGTTAGTATGATCACGTTGACAATATTTTTGTCATTATTACTCTTTTAAATCACATTACTTTGACTAAACAGAAGTATATAGCAGTTGATTTTGAATAATAAGTCCGTTGAGTCGTTGAAATAACATGCGATTACATTAATGTAATCAGTTTTGAAACTCCTAATAAATACACTCCAGCCTCTCAACTGACAGACGAACAGTATTGCGTACGTTTCACGTTGGTTGTATGCGATGGTATTGACTTTCAAATTTAAGAGACCGATAGCTCATTAAAATCACCACGCGAAATAAATCTATTTCCATTAACAAATGAATTACAAATTTCACTTCCACGTTCAGCTCACTCCGTCTAGACTTGTCTAGTGAAAGTTATATGAAAATTCAATGAATATACAATAATCAAGTAGACAGATAATGTACATAATCTGGACGAAGTATAGGATCGGTTTTCAGAAAAAGACGAGAATGAAGAGGTCAAGAGAAACGACTTAGAAAAGTATATCGTTAATGGTACGACTGCTAATAAGGGGCGGCGTAGATGGCCCAAGACGTTGGACCAATCAGCTGAAGGGTATATTTACTTATCTGTATACATGCTTATAAGATATCAGATATAAGGTAAAGAACAGAAATAGCTGTTGTAATGTCATAAGATGCAGGTGAATCATAAAGGAATCACGATACTCTTCCTTCCTCGTACATTAAATATCTGGAGTCTGTCTGTAATCAAGATAGCATCATTAGCAAATATACAGTGTATTTAAACTAAAATAACTATGTCTAATAGTTATTAACATGGTAGTCTTAATAATCTCGTACTTCTCCAGATAGAGAAGCCTGTAAATGAAATATTACGTATACATCTTAAAATATCCTTTAATGCTATAGATATAAAACACAAGTCGATGTACCGTCATCACTCCGTCGTTGTCTCGATATAATTAAGTAATTACACACTTCACATTCACTTCGTTTCGTATAAAAAAAAAAACGTATCACCACCAGCTCACCTACACGGCCTGTCAATTATCCAAGTTGATAGCTTTCATTTTCTTAATGTCATGATACGAGACAATAAATATCAAAATGTCAAATGTATACGGAACATGTAATTATGTCGTATTATTTTAATCGAATATCTCTAATTAATACGTACCGCGTTATATGGAGCGCGTTATATGGAGCGCGTTATATAAACACAGAAATGAGATGAATAATATCCAATAACTCTTTGCGTGAATTGTCCAATTTATGCTAGTTGTAAGGGTGCAGCGAGGTGAAAGGAAGAAAAGAGGAGAATCAATCTCGTTACACAATGGGATTAAGAAGAAGAAGCGAAATGACTTTTTAAGTGGACAAGGTATAATTTTTGAAGGTCCGATGATATGGCCAAGTTTTTGAATAGCGGTTGCAGTCTTGGAAATACCCATATTAGATTGATTGACGTCCTCATGAATATTAGGAGAAACTGCCGAGGTGAACCTAACAGCAGGTGTTTTATTACTAAATACAATTATCTCGTATATGTTCAATACGAAATGGTAGTCTTTTATAAAGATATAACACAATTAATTTTTTTAGATAATAATGATCAGGTCAGTCTCTAACGGAGTCTTAGAGATAACAGTTCAGACCTTCGAAGCCAGTCATCTTAATTAGACAGTATTACATCATAGACATGTTACAGATTAGACAAACTGAATCTCGTACGCTGGCGCATTGTTATATGCTGATAATCTGTCAGCTGTGTGATGCAGTGCTGAACATTGTAACTGAAGCTTTCGTCTATTTCCACATTGTGACGTCTTATTTCGTATTCAACGCGGGCCCCGTTCAGGCGAGTTCACGAATAGATACACCAGCAACCGATGACATGTTACGTATTTATTTACCCCGATTTACAACCTCCAACCGCTTTCATTTTCATGTACACTTACAGTTAAGTCACGATTTTTTTTATTAATAACCACATATTTATCACATTTGCTAAGTACGCTAATGAATCAGTAATCCATGATTGTATAAGCTACACTTTTTCATCGCGGTCTAAAAAAAAAACTAACTCATAACGATTCCAAATGGACCCGCTGATTATTAAAGTTTTATCATTAGTTCAAAATGAGACAAGTTTTGCTGAAATAACAAGTTATTTTAAATCAGTGCATGGCCGCACCTTTTTTCCAACTTGACATTTAAGGTGTTAAATCTCAATGAAAGCGAAGTAATAAATAATATGTGATATACTCCTGTATAATTAAGTTAACGATAATTTTCTTATGTTTGTTCAAGTTAATACGCTTGGTGAAATAACTGTTGTTAACGAGATAGCATCGCTCACAACTCTTTTCTAGAAAAAGAGGGTACTTTTCTTTTGACGATTATGGATATGTCACAAGTCGGTACATTATGCAGATAAGTACTAGACGATGAAATGGTTCATTGCGTTAAAATACAAACTCATCTATTTCCGCAAATTTTTCATCTTCAGCTAAATTAATTTGTTTTCTCAAATCTGTCAAAAATTTACATCAATTTCTGCTTTACGCATATGTTTTAAATCTTGCTTATCTTACAACAGCGTTAACGTTAGGAGAGTGAAGTAGATAATCAAAATAATTGTAATTTACCATAAAAACCCTTCAATTATACGACTTTAATAGCACATGCAAATAAAAAACTACATGATATTTAAACAAAACGAAACGCTTTAACATTGCGCACGGTCAGTATTCCGAGCTGAATTCAAACGTCAGATTTTCCATCTGCCTGTCAATAAAGAACAGAGAATGGGGGCCCCTCTTGCAAAAAGGAAAGAAGTCGATGCGCCGTTATCAAATATTAGCATACAAAGTCTCCTGTCGTGACGAAAAAAGACCAAAGCGTTTGCGGTCTGGAAAATAAAAAAAAGAACTACATCGAAATACATTTTGTTCCCGCCACTCACAAGCGCGGGGTTATTGGAGATCAAATGCAAAGCTTTCTCTGTTGACAGCGCTATATTTAGGAGTACCTTTAGAAGCAGCTTTATTTGCTATAATATACAGCAGCTCCCCCAGCACAGGGGCTACACAAATCAAGGTCCGATTCCGGGGTTATGGTTGAGTTCTCTTCATTGTATCTATCTGCTGATAAACCATTACAACTCTCTCTAGTCTCAGTGTTCAAGACGAGCAAGCTTCAAGATCTTTGCATGAGTTCATAACGTTAAATAATTGTAGTTATAATTGTATACTTAGCTTATTTAAACTATAGTTACAAAGATCATAAGAGGTAGTGATTTCTGTACAGCTGCAGAATATCGTGGCATTTTAAATACGCCCGAGCCTCTTTCCGAGATCCTCTGCAGCAGATTGCGGCTCCGCGGAATGGAGATTTAACATTTCGTGATGATGTTCTGAAATGATATTTATAATTCAGTTTTGTTCTCTCAACGTTCACCTGATAAAATATATTTTACTGTTAATCGACCGCATTAATATTTCGCATATACTTGTTGTCTTGTTTGCATAAACAGCCCACGTAATTGTTTCCACAACCAGGACCTTTTCTCATTACACATATTCACGGAAGCTGTTATTCTTAGACCGCGTCGGTTTCTTAATGATGTTATCCCTTACAGGAAGCTAAAGCTCAATGAGCTTTGAAAGCCATATAAACTAGCTTTTGTGATAATATTTTATGGTCTCCGGGTTGGACAGCAATAAAGATCTACCTACCATTAGTAAATCTTCCATGACCTTCCACGCTGACCTGTTTTTACTCTTAAACTACGCTCATCTTTAATTATATTGAAGAACATCATACACTTTGAATGTAACAACAAACACACGTATGTATACGTTAGTACAAAGCTCCCGGACATGGAGAGCAACATTCCTGTCGACGCAACGTTTCATAAACCCATTCCTACCTTTTTATAGAAAGCTGATGAATAATAAAAAAAGCGTCTAATAACAGTGATGCAACTGGTATCGATATACCGAAGCAAATTTAAAGGCAACGATATAACCCTAAGCGTACAACACAACGTGGAATCCAGAATACCGTTTTTAATTAAACTCAGCGGAGTCGGGTGCGCGGGCGCACTCGCGTCAGAAAGTATTAAGCTCTAAGAAGGCGGGGGAAAATTGCAGGGCCGCTTCTTCCTCATGTTCCTTCTTAGAAAACCGACTAAAAGAATACGTTGTATGCATTAACTTTAGATTTTGCCCTTGATATTTTAAATTTCACAAAAATGCTAAATAATTTTTTGTGGGAAGTCAAATAGTTGTAGTTGATTTTTTTCCAACTTATTTATCATCAGGTTTGTAATTTAATACATAGTTCTTTATCATCTATTTGTCCATGTAACTATTAATTTAGACTATGGCCTGTGTATAGCGTTGGAGGTCTATAGGCTGATAATGAATGAGTGAACTATGAATTCCATTATTCCAGGAAGTAACTCAATTTTGATTTTGAGACAGGTCGGAACAGCAAAGCGACCATAGTTATCTTGTATTAATATTACCTTTGACATTGCGAATATTAATGCAGTTCTTGTGAATCAATGAGTCGAGGTCATCTAGTAGCTTATTACTAGATATAACTTATTATAATTTTGACTGTTACGAGGCGCTACGCAGAATATTTACACAGCTCAATCTCGCACTCATACACTTCTTGCCACAAAAAGTACCTTTTTCAACTGTCAGATGTTTAATTCAATAAAAAAAATTCACAAAGCATTTCTATTGACACGACTTAATTGAAATTCCTTTTATAAACAAAGAGTTAAAATGGGCTGAGGCTCGTCTCTTCGAAAATGGCCGACGGTGATGGGCTAAACGGCCCCCTCTCGGCTCCCCGTCGACGTAACGTATTAAAATGTAAAAGCGAAGCCGGACAGCCGGTTACCTCTTGACATGCAATTTTCGGACGTTCATTTATCACGCGATGAGGGACTGCAAAGTCCTAGCGGGATCTACTTATCAACATCGATAATTTCACAACCACGCGTAGACGAATTTAGAATATGTAATATGATTTTTTGTATTTCATCAGATAAATATAATTTATTTTAATATTATAGCATTAAAAACTCATCTACCCACTTACATTAAAAATTAATAATATTCATAAATTCCACTTCACACATTTGCCTATTTTTTTTTTTAATTTTATAAAACTATAAAATAAAGTCAAAATAGAATAATAAATCGGGTTTTTGTCATGTTAATAATAAATAAAAATGCTAAAAACATTTTATAAGCATTATACTGTTACATTTTTTGGGTATAAAAAGAGATATTGTCACCGAAACATTCCAATGACGTTTGGCGCTATTTTTCGAACGGCGCCATTAGTGCGCGCGTCAAAATGGCGGCCGCGCGTCGAAACAATTAATCTCCGCGTTTTCGGGCGCGACGTCTGCGAAGGGTGCGCGGGCAAGTTAATCAATTCGCGAATTATGGCCGCTCGTTTTAATAAACACGCAATCTTGACTAAACGGAAACACCAAAACTTGACTTATCAGAATCACCAGCATTCATAAATTTTACCTGTCTTTAGTTTAGTAATTATAAGACCAGTATTTTTTTTTATACAACTTGGCGAGGAGACGAGCGAGTCGTTCACCTGATGGTAAGCGATAAGCCTGCCCGTAACAACGTGGCGTAAGTTAAGAAGGTATTTATATAAGTGGTGCACAACGTGCTCGTCGCTTTGGATCATAAAATATTAAGTCTCGTCACCCCAGTAATTACACTAGTTACAGCTTCCTTGAAACCGGAACATAGAAATTTTTGTTTCGCGGTAGAAATGGGCTCTGTGGTGGTATCTATCTAAACGGTCTCCGGCAACAGAGACTTGCCACCAGTAAAGAAATATTTATAAATAATCACCACTTGACTACAGCACTAAAAACTATTTAATGCAATAAAACACATCGTCCATTTTACATCATTTCATCTCTAAACTTTTTTTATTTTCCTCAACAATGGTATTATTTTAATTCTGCCTATTATTACTGTATATAGCAATTGTTTTATTTTTTTATTATATATTATGAAATATTGTTACTATAGTTAGAAAATAAAGATTTAATGCTATTGTTGGTGTCTGTCGCCGGAAGCTGTGCACAAATCATATTAATAAATGTTCTCTTTACGTTTCAGGTAAATATCAATCAACATCCTGGATCTAATACTAATCAAAAGGTTTGAATTCAAATTTTAGTTTATTGTAGAAAGAAAAGTTATTTCTCTGATGAGCTAAATAGATAACCCCGCAGCGCGTCTAACACCGAACAGTAGGGTGCAAATATTACTGCTTTGGTTTGAAGGGCGTTGTAGTTAGTAATCTGGCTAGCTAGATTTTATTAGTTAATTTGTCAGCATAATGGGATACTTACGTTTTTAGTCTATCAATACACGGTATGTGAGCTCCGGAATGTTCTTGGCTATAAACCATCTCCATCTATGGTCCCATTGCCATTTAATATCAGGTGAAATTGAGGTCAAACGTTACTCCGTCGTCCTTGTAAAAGCAATGGAATAATTTTATTGTTAATAATAAATGTTATGGCATGGGAACAGGTCAGAGACTCCAATGCCCCGATTGTTCAGCGTGCTAATCAAAGAAACTGGACGCATTATACCCTCGCCCCTTCCGCGCGCAAACCAAATTTCGTTTCGCGCCACTTTTTCGTTTCATCATATTGCCATCAACATTTTTTTTTTTTTGCCCTCGTCGGGCGTCATTTTGAAAACAATTTTCTATCCCATATGATTATGGGTCATTTTGGTACCAGCGCAAAACTATTATTAATGTATTACAACGCATAACCGGACGGTCATTATTTTCGGTTTAATACTGTTCCGTTTTCATTTGCGATTTTATTGTTCGAGCGCGCCTCGGATCCAGCCCGGACGCGTAATTATTTTGACATTTTCGCTTCGCAATTATATGGCCATTATTAAGCCGATGACGGTAAAAAGATCATGATAACAGCAGAGTTAATCAAACGTTAACGTTCTATATATCTCTTTTGTCTCATAATTTTTCTTTTACGACTTCCTCATTCTCAGTATTAACTTTAAACTAACGCGTTTCAGCTTTAGGACTTTATACAGTTTCATAAGATCTTGTATGTTCTTTCTTCCCAAACGTTTAAGTTACTTTTTACATCATAATGGAGGTCATTGAAGAATATCATAACAGCTTTTGCTAGTTGTATGTAGAATGCTGTCCGGCCTGAAGATATAAATCTGCAGTAAAAGAAATCCCATTCAACTTGCAAATAATAGAAACAGAAATTTTCCTTAAACCCTCCAAAATATAAGACATTAATCAGTATAAATGATTTATCACATGTGAAAATGTATTACAACACTTAAATAATAATTTAGTTGTGGCGTAAAAAATGTTTATCTCTTTCAATCAACTGATAACAAAAAAAAAAAGAGTATCAAATACGTGATATAAATTACAATAACAACAACACAGTAGCATGTTTGTAACCTTTTCTATTATAAAAAGAGCTTGGAGTCTTTTTAATCTAAGTCCGTCGCCGCAGATAATTGAAAAATCTGTCGGACGCTGTGCCCTCTCCTTGTCTACTCTACATCGGAATGCTCCCATTGTTACAGTCAAAGCATTAGCTTTCACCAATCATAGATTACCAGGCCCGTCTTCGCTCTGAATTTGGGTCACCGTGAATCCACGGGATGTTCCAATGATAAACAAGTTTTTGGGGTCACAACTCCGTCATATAAACATTAGTCTGTTCCGGTTTAAAAGGCGTTGGCCTATTGTCACACCAAACGGAAGAGACCTAAAACTACTTAGTAGAGATAGATATCTGTTGCTGGATAACATCTAAGCTTATTTAAATAGTAGTGTACAGACGTTACTGAGTTCTTGTTTGAAGGGCGCTGTAGATAGTAATATGGGAAGAAAGATTTAATATCTCATGTATTAAGGTGACGAGCACAAGCTGCAATGTTTATTACCTTATCATCAGATTGTTGTCCCATTTTTGAGATCGTATAATACACAATATAATTCCTCTATCTCCGTATACCAGCGAAAGACAAGACTCATGGCGATTCACTATCCTTATATTGTGGACATCCCCAGTTTGCGAACAAAGGGATCCAGTTCTTTGTTCTCCACGAGAACAGCAAAGGAGTGGAACAACTCACCGGCGACGGTGTTCACGTCCAAGTACGTGAGTGGCTACAAGAGAAGAGTGAATAGGCTGTTACTAAGCGCGCCTTATCACCACAAATCACATCACCACTTAACACCAGTTGGGATCGAGGTCAAGTGCTAACCTTGTAGATTTAAATAAAATCATCTAACAATATTTCAGATGACCTTATGCTAAATGATACGCCCGCTCATAACAACGTGACGCTAGTTAGGATGATATATACTGCACCACATTGCACACGTCGTCTGAGACATAAGATGTCGAGTCTCGTTACCCCAGTAGTTATACTAGCTACAACGCCTTTCAAACCGGAACAAAGCGACGTTTGCACATCACTATTTGGCGGCGGAAACAAACGCTGCCGTTGTACTTACCTAGACGGTCTCCGGCAGTACAGACCTCCCGCCAGTCACCTAAATCTTCAAATTGCACCATTTTGCATTGTCAAGTAAAAAATTGACATACAAAAGGTCCGCATTATCGAGCCAAACGTATATTATTTGAATTTGAACCGTTTTTTCGCATACTACACATAATAAAAGCAAGATTTATTGGAATAAAAATGTGTAGCTCGACAAAAACCCGCCCATGCCCGAAATGGGATATAACTTAACACACGCGATGCAAGATTTTTTGACAATGAATAAAATTCGTATCGATTTCAATGTCATGTTTAATACTGGAATCGATTTTATATATTTTATATATATATATATATCGGTTATTGCATAAATTGGATGTTATTCATGAATTGTTATCAAAAGCTTTATTGGCTTAAAATGGCCACGAACTTTTATTGACACTTAAATTTAATGTTAATTTGAACGCAACAGTTGCGTAACAGATAAAAAAAAAGTTTTTTTTTTCTTTTTGAGTGCCGTGGTATTCATTGGAGAGGGCCGGATACCGGTTTTCACATTTATTGTCTGCGCTATCTAAAATGGAGTTTCTCATGTAGACGAGAGTGAGAGGCTTAGGTAAAAATAATTATTATACTTGAATTAGTATCTCCGGGTGGCGGAGACGATGAATAACCATACACCATCGTCCAGTTCAGGAAGTGGTTGTGTTAATTACATTGTTTTTGATTATTTGGTTTGTTTTACTACCATTTTATAGCCAGATTATCTAGTAAAGTGGAAATTGCTTGTACAGTATAAAGCGATGGAACTAGTATTCCATCTAATGGTACATCCTCATGACTTGTCTGTCTAGCACTATATTGTTTCGCTTCAAATCATCGATGAGCTGTAGGATTTAAATCCTGAACTCCGTTATAGCATAGTTTAGATATACTTGCTGTGGTAAACAGTTGGGTATGAACAACATGACTCTTTATAGACCAATAATTTCATAACCTCCAATATCTCCTCAGCAGGAAATAATAACATTGTTCTATTGTTGAATTTGTTTTATTGATTCCGGCTCAGCGGAGGACACTTCACTGGTAAATAGTTCAATTTTAGATATCCTGTAGAAACATTCTGAACTCGTTCTCCAGCTTCTGATTTACTATCATTGGACGTGTGAAATTTCACACCCGTCTGATTTATTTCCAACGATAATTTTATTGCTTCGCCATTGCGAATTGATTCTATCTTTATTATATCATATATACAATTAATAGCGTTATTAATTAGTTAATCTTTCGTGATATTTACATCATCACTTATCTTTTAACTGAACGGATCGCTAAATATTCGGCTATAGAAATATTATCATCATAATCATCAGTTTAGATCCTGAATTCAGGCCGGTCTAAAAAGAGTACAGGACACGCCACGACCGGTATGAGGGTAGGCGGAAGCAGTATGCTGTTAACAGTCACGGGGAGATCTTCTGCCAATTCTCTTGTATTATTACCTCTTAGTCTTCTTCTTGGACACAAGAGACTGTAAAGATATTTTAGAGTAAATCAAACCTTATATCAATTACGCCTACTTCCTGTACAATATCACTATGAGTCCGTAGTGTAGTGGTTGTTGGTAGTGAGTTTACTAACGCTTGGCTAGCTAATACACTCATGTTATAAAAGCTGCTGCTACAGTAGCATTTTTACCTTCTGTCTGTCACCATATTAAGGCTAGAATATTCATGGAGAGCATGCTTCACCATCCATGATCTCATTTTTATTTCACGCCACGAGGTGAGTGCTCAGCGGTACCGGAGGCCATGCTGACTATAAGGTCGCGGGAAGACGCTGGATGCGGGCAGCACTGGACCGATCGATATGGAGATCTTTGAGGGTAACGTCCACCAGATGCCTACGAGCTTGGTCACATTGACTACCTGAAATCGAGTATTATTTACTGAGACCTCAACTCCTTCGCATAGATATGTGCGAAATGTATATACACAAAGTAGACGCTTTCTATTGTAATATTTCTGAATTTAATATAAGTTTCTGTAACTTTGTCTTTGTAGTGAAAAAAAAAACATTTTATTCTTATTATTAAAACATTGAAGATGTGGAATTTCTCTGTAAAATGTTCACGTTTCACATTTTAACAGAAATTTCTAGCATTGGATGTCTGTTCGCTA
Source organism: Ornithoptera priamus (assembly GCA_029034505.1). Classification (NCBI taxonomy): domain Eukaryota; kingdom Metazoa; phylum Arthropoda; class Insecta; order Lepidoptera; family Papilionidae; genus Ornithoptera; species Ornithoptera priamus. The sequence goes on along the minus strand of JARDWD010000267.1, from coordinate 468,480 downwards.
ATGATTGACCACTTGATATTGAAGCAGTGTTACTGAATTAGTATAACAGAATAAAAAAGAAATATATGTCGTTATAATAATCAAACTCTTGAACAACAGAAATGTCCACAAATAACTAAATATTTAATTCACATTAAAAATCTAATCGCAGAGTTGAAACTGTCTTCGGTTTTTGCCGCGCCTTTAAATAAAAAAAAGAAAGAAAAGGCCTTATCCTCTTTTTAGGCTCGAAACGAACAAGTTTCCCAATTTCAAAACCGCATTCCATTTTTAAAAACAAACGCGGCGCGGTCCTGCGCGGCCCGGCGGCCGGGCGGCCGGGCGGTGCGCAGACGCGAGCCGCGCGGCGTCGGCGGCGCCCGCTCTCGGAGCCGAGTGCACTGCCCCCGCCGGCCCACTCTAACGGGACGAGACGTCAATCTCGCATCAACAATTTTCTTTTTTAACAACCACGACCTATTACTTATGGTCATAATCCCACCACAAAGTGCAACGAGAAACGCACACGTAAATTTGTCGGCCGGGTTGCCGAGGTGTCGGACACTGACGTATCGAGTCGCCGAGTTTACGTTTGAACTTTGATTTGTTTTCAGTTAACCGTATTTACGATTGGACGTAATAGTTCCTCCACCTCCTTTCTTTTTTTTTTTTTCTAACTTAACGACAGGTTAGACCTTAAACGAGGCGCGTATTAAGCCGTGGTGCTTTGATGACGGCCGCTCGCTTTAACACTAAAACTGGTATCGTTAATTATACAAGTCTGTACTCTTTCCGCTGGTTTGAGTTAATTAACTAATTTATTTGATTAAGAATGACGAAATACGGACTACCATTTGATACGGTGTACGGGGCATTAAGTGGTTACATGGATGAGAGATTGCCCAGCATCGCTCCGATAGTACTCAATCTTCGGGATACGTTCGGCTGATTACTTTTTTATCTGATTTCATTATTTTATTTCTAAGTATTTAATCCAACGATATCTGTCTTTGCGCCATGGGGGAAGTTTAAATACAAAACTTTAAATGTCCCCCATCCATTAGGAACTTACTTCGGGTGTTCTAATGAAGAAAATATGTCAAATATCAAACACTTAAATTACTTTTTTTTTATAACTGAAAGCGGCCGGCCTGCGAGGGTAATATTTTAAAGTCAAATACTTGAAAGAGACCGAAAACACCGTAAATTTTATAGAAGATATTTAAAAAAAAATCTTTGATTTTAATCATATATATGTTACTCAATAAACGTTTACACGTAGCAATAAGGCATCAGATGAAAAAAAAAAAAAAAAACTACCAAAACGAGGCGATGCAAGTTGTTCACGTTTTGCATAACACAGTGCGCGCGTCTAACCTTCAAGACCAATACCATTACATAACAAGTCACTGATTTATAAGTGAACATAAACATTACCATGGGGCTCGTGTTAAAGTGTCAACAATAGTCCAATATGACCGTTTGTTCGTGAGATAGACAAAATCAAGAGTTTAATTCGACACTGCATCCAATAATGGTCTTTACGACGTATATACATAAGGTCTAAAATTGTAGAGGTCTTTTAATACGAGTAAAGAGGGAAGAGGTTGCGTTGTTGGCCGCACGCATTGTTTAGGGCGTTGCTTCATTCGTCTAGATGCATTTTTTTTTATTAAATTATTTCTCTTTTCTTCTCTTTTTTAAATAGATAAAGCATTCATATGCGTGATATTAGAATTAAGTTCAAAACTAAATCATTTCAGAGAATATTATTATCACTAGGTTATGTACTTGCCTTATTTAAGATAAAAGTTTATGGTCGTTAGTAATAGAGCGGAGATGTTTGAGGTTCGCTGTGATCCCGAGATCCTGTGTGGGCCGCTAGTCAGCACCGTTAAGAATTCCTCCTCAATCTGAAATCGGACAACTGTGGCCCGTCCGGACGGCCGGACGTTCGGACAAAGCGGCCCGTGAGTAATGCCGGCGTGTTTGCAAATGTCACTGCTTGTTATGATGCCTGTTCGGCCTGAACGCGATGCGGGATTCAGTGCGCGAAGGTTGTAGGTCGCGGGGGCCGCACTTCGAGGTCCCTGGTCTCCCAAGCCCTGAACGTTGTCAGTTTAATTTATTCATTCTCGCAGTACACTATGAAGGTTCATAATAGAAGCTTGTACTAGGATTATCAATAAAATACTAGAAGTAATATAGTAGGCAGTAACATTTACCTAAAGTTATGTACAATTCAGGAAGTGCGTTGAAGTAAAAATATCCTCAGAAACTGAGGGCATATCAAAGAGGAATCGAAAGAAGTATGTGAGGTGTGACGCTAGAAGACCACGAAAACGTTAGTAGATATAAGATCAACGAAGAGAGGAGTAAGGAGTCCTGCATAACAACTCACTAGATCCAAGCCAACCTCGCCTGCTTCTCGTGCACCCTGCTAATCAACAGACGAGGCTCTGGTTCCCACCAACCCTCACTAGGCTAGCGTGGTGGTAAATGGCCCAAATACCCCACATGAACCGCATGAATTAGTTCAAAAAAAAATCAAAACATATCTAAGTTACAACTACTAACTTAAAATTGTATTAATAATGAAATAGAAACAAGTAAGTTATTTAAAACAGAACTTAGTCAAATATTAAGGCAAGTTATTTTTTTTTACTAAGCGACGCGACGAGTCGGTTGTTCACCTGATGGTAAGTGATACGCCCACTCATAATAACGTGGCGCTAGTTAATATGTTACACGCTGTACCAAATTGTGCTTGTCGCCTTGAGACATAAGATGCCGAGGCTCATTACTCCAATAATTTCACTAGCTACAGCGCCCTTTAAACCGGAACACTAATGATCGCATACTATTGTTTGTCGACTCCGATAGAAGCTGCGAAGTTACCTACTTTTATTTTTTGTACTCGGCGAGGAAATCTTTATAAGATACTCTGCTTCTGTGAGATTCTTACTCACTAAAACCCCCCCTCGGTGGTCTGTATCAGTGCATTCGAAGAGGCTCCGGGATCTCTTAAACACTGCGTTAGCACATCTTTGAGGAAGGGCCAAACTTACACCAGCGCTGTGCCATACGCTATTCGCCCCCACTCTCAAGGCCCGCGAAACTCCTAGACCCTTTTAGTCGCCTTCCACAACCGGCAGGGCTGACCTTAGTTCCTATTCTCACTAGCCCGAGACCATAGGCAATGTTACCTAATTAGATGGTCCTCGGCAACGGAGACCTACCACCAGCATATATATATCTTTAACATTCTAAAATATAAACTATCTAAATTGTTAAGTACTTAAAGCTAGTATTTCTACTTGTACATAATTATAAGTTAATTATAATAAAGTTTATAAACTTAATACCTAAAACCTATTTTTAAGTACACTAGTTACATAAAGGCGACTATTTACGAGTATTTTAAGTGATTAGCACTAAATTAAGCAGAGGTTCAGTTTCACGGTGATTTAGTTAAACTATTAATGAGTTAACCGTCGAAGCTCGCCACTAATTAGTTAAGTTTATAGTTCAATACTTTGTATTAGTACTAAGGACTTGAGTACGAAGATTTGTGGTTAACGTGATGACTGGTTCACAGTTAAATAACGGTTGCCGCGGTTGTCTTCCGAACTGGGATCCCGTGATGTCTCCAAACGCCGAAGGTGGCCACCGAGGGGGTTTTGGTGGGTAAAAATCTACACAACTCTTGCTGTCCCCCAGACGGCAGAGTATCTTTTCGAAGATCCCCCCCCACTAAACCAAAAAAAATAAGTTAATTAATTTGGAGGTTATCCTTAAATAACCGTTGGTAGTTCTAGTAACTTTCTAGATAGCCTGTTGTAGGGAATTGTCTAGATTTATTTCAGTGCGATACTTCTTGGAGGTACACAGTTCCCTGAGCTGGTACGGCCATGATATGCAAGACCGGAAACGCATATGGTTAGGGTAGCGCTGGATCTCGGGGAACAGCGAGGCCCTGGGAGACCATCCAACTACTTGGTTGACGATGATCGATAAAGATCTATAGAATAACAAAGTGACAGAGGCAAACACAAAACAGAGATAGATTTAGACCAAAGCCGACCCCAAGTAAAGATGGAACAAGGTCTAATAAGAAGAAGAGACGCAGCTGCTTGGAACTCTTGGTGTGTATATTGTCTTACTGTCTGATATCCGCAAACACGAACACTTTATTACTCCATTTTTGATCTCTGAAGATCGTCTAAATAGATACTACCGAAGCCCTATTTCGTTACCAAGTCAGCAGTATACATACATTACCATCTTCCGGTTTGAAGGTAGCTGTAGCTTGTGAAATTACTGAGGTAACAGACTAAACATCCTCTGTCTCAAGACGATGATTAAATTATCACCCTGTATATCATTCTAACTAGCGTTTGTTGTTAACGAACAATTACTCTGTAAACTATCAAGTGCTGACTCCAGCTATCCTGTTGTGATTGTAGATTTGGAGACTGAAGCGTTTTCCAACTTACCACCAATCGCATTCCACATATAGCCTTGGAGTTCGAAGTGGGACTTCCGGCATACGCCTATCGAAACAGTCCCAGGTAAATATATTATCAAACATATTCATCATGGAGTCCCATCTTCAAACCGAAGTGGGGAATGCTGTGGAAGAGTAATTAAAATGTGGTCAGTTCCTTATATTAAAAAACCACTTCGTCCATGATTATTCCAACGCTCTGATTATTATCTTCTTCGGCGGCATCACTCTGGACACAGTGGTCATGCTCATCACTTCAGTCATTGGTTGCAAGCTTAACAACACGTCGTCATTCCTCTCTGATGGCCATCTTTCTAGATTATCCATGTAGTGGTAACGGGGATGAGCCATTTACTGCCGCCATTATCGGAGCCGTCCATTTTATAGGCGTTCCTCCTCATGGCCTGGTACTCTCAACCCTTCCCTGGACCACAAGTCGCTCAATATCTACCGCCTGCCGGCGGCTTACATGACCAAAAAAGATGAGGATACGAGACTGTACCAAAGATAATTATCATAAAATATACTTAATTAATTTATGTACGTATATACTGAAAATATATGGATTTGTGCTATATATAAAAACTAATACTTAGAATTTAAGTTATCTTTAAGTTCTGATTAGAAAATAGTCCTCAGTCATCAATTTTATAGTTTAGTATCCGGGTTCACCTACTGTTGATATACCCTAATAATCAAGAAACGAGGCTCTGGGTCCTACCAACCTTCATTGGGTCAGCGTGGTGGTAAATGGCCCAAGTCGCTCCATATGAACCCGTACAAGCGACGGCCCCTGGTGTCTGGCGATACGGCTAATGCAGCACCGATCGATCTGAGGATATTTGTGGGAGGCCTATGTTCAGCAGTGAACGACTATCGGCTGATAATGATGATGATGAACTTAAGATATATACGGCCTGCAGCACTGCGGCTGTGCGGCTATAACTTTTGAGATTGCCGGTACGCGTACCCGCGTTGCAATTACGAAAGCTCGGTACGGGCTGTAAATAATATTAACACATCGCGATTGGGCCAGTGCGCCGGCATTTGCGGAAAGCACGATCGCGGTATTTCGGTGTCTTTGCTTGTGGGGCCACACCGCGCGAGCGAGAGCGAGAGCGAGAGCGACACTGACAGAATATAAGCTTAGCTTTTATCTGATATCACCCACCAATTTTAACTTAAACATATCACCTTTCTTCGACCTCGAACTGACGGCCGATGGAGCAGTAAGGTACTCGCATTGCGGCTGAGTACCGGTAGACGTGAGAGGCCTCCCATAAGGTGGACTGAAGATCTGGGTAGAACCGCAGGAAGCACCTGGATGTGAGCAATGCGGTACCGTTAGATGTGGAGATCTTTGGGAGAGGCGTACGTCCAACAGTGAACATCTACCAGCTGATGATGATGATATAACCTTTCTTTTTTTTTGTGTAAATTCTTGATATAGTCTTCCGTAATTTCCTCCTCTTTTGCTGATCTTACTTATATTTGTACTTTAAAATTGGTTTATGGATCCGGTTAAAGTGATTATCACTGTGATTAAATATTCGCTGACGTAATGGCTTCGCATTACACAGTCGTGTTTCTATTTGATCAGCGATGAAAGAGGTCTGCCCTTTTGAATATCCTGCAAATACATTAGATGTGTTAGATCCCTTCCATACAAGGTAGAGATATGAGAGAGTACAACATCATCTGGATGGTATCATTACAATGCTGTTTTATTTGAGAATATAAAAGAGCTGATCAGGTCCAGGTACTAGTGCCGTATCATTCGCAAAGCGTGACGTATCCAGGCTGGGACTGAGGATGATCGGAGCTCAGACTTGTTCCCAATAATTCCACTCGACAAATCATGCCCGATTTGAACCCTTGAAGAGATTTATATCTGCTTTAACAGTCTTCATATCTTTCCTCGAAATCCTTGAAGATAATTATAACTTACTCATAAATGAGATGCCTATCCGAAGCTCTTTTAAAACTGGATAGGTCAGACAGTTTCCAAGGTTAAGTCCACAGCCCATACAAACGGAGATTATGTGGAAATTTACTGGTTGGTAGACGCAGCGACTATTACTGTCGCAGAGCAGTAATGTGCAAACTTTACTGTGTTCCGGTGTGCACAGTGCAGTAACTAATGTCACTTAGTTACGGGCAGGCTCGTCACTATCAGATGAACTTCCTATTTGTTTCGCAGCTTCCTTTTATAAAAACTACGACGGTAAACAGTATCCCGTTTACAGTAAGGTTTGTAAAGATAAATCTGTTATTCTGTGTAATTCTGTCCCACTAGCGAGACTACCCGCCCGATCTGATTGTCGGTACGTTATTTAATTTATTTTAATGCAATTCCGATTTAACAGACAAACCTGGGACGAAGGGTAGACGGTTGGCTAGAAGATCAACAATAACTTGCTCTGAATACTTGTAGAATTCTTGTTATGAATTATTTAAGTTATTATTGAGGAAATTTCTTTGGCCAGTAGATATCAAATTTGACTTTGTTTTTCCCGTGAGGCGAATAGCAAGATTATTATTATATTTGAAGATTTTTATTTCTTTTCTATAAACACAGCATCACTAATCACGCATCATCTTCTCAACAGAAAGTTAGATAAATAAATAGTTTAGCTGTTTATCAGACCACAGAAAGATAAACAGAATCGCGAGGATTAAAAATAGATAACTCAAGTAAGGTTGAGACAGTTAGCAGCTAACGACTGACGGTGAGCTGGATTTAGTTTAAAACAGTTATATAAATGTCAGCGCCAGTTTAACCGGATCGCGGGGAAATAACTTAAACCGTCCGTTGTCGTAAATATTAAACGCGTTCCGTTTGTAAAACAACCCTGTACATTCGTAAAGTTATGTCACAAGCGATAGCGGGGTTGAACACTACTTTGAGACATAAGCCCATATTCATCGCCAAATTATGTCTGCAGAACATAATCGGGCATTTTGCTATCTTTACTTCTTCCAAAATGTAACTTCTGTCCATCCAAAGGTTCCATCCAAACTATTTGCTATATGTCCATCTTTTTTCTTATCTACAGTGTTTTTCGATTTCTAGTTTCTACTTCCATTATATACTGTAAATTTTTATCAATCTACGTAAGCCGAGTTTTCTGCTCTGTCTGCTAGCATTCTTCTGATTCATCATCATCATTATCAACTGACAGACGTCTACTGCTGGACATAGGTCTCACCCAAAGATCTGATTCTTCTGATTGCGACACAGTAAATTTGTAAGTCGGGAACTTTGATTAGGCTACACTAAACTTATCTCCAATGTGACTTCTACATAGCAGACTAAACTTACACCTGGGAACAAAATGACCCGTAGAACCGCATTGTATTGAGCTTCCATAAAACTTGATCCAGGTTCGGACCTTTAAATGAGGAGTATCAAGCAAGAAATCGGAAAATTGTAGATGTCAAGTATACTGTTACAACAGCTGTTGAAGATGGTAGTACGTTTTATCTGCAATGGTATGGCAAAGATTGCTCGTCTAAAATATTAGTGACAGCTGTCAAGGCAAGGTGGAAAAAATCCATCATACAAACCATGGATTTACATTATGCACGTGGTTAACTGATTCGCTATTCAAGCTGTCTAAAAATCCTTTAAATCCGCATTCATGGACCGATGTATCAAGATCCTAAAACTTATACCAACACCTCTTCAGCTCAAGTAGTAAACGGGAACACTTTCCCAAGATTCGTGCAATAATTAATGTGCTTTGCCTGTGGCGCCTAATTATTTTTATTAATAGACAATTCGTTTACCTATTAAACTTTTTCCAATTGTATTGTCTGCTGTAAAACGTTTACGGAGCTCGTTATAAATCTAAATAAAACATCTTTGATTATATTTACATTTAAGATGATGATAACAATGTTACTATAAAAAGTTATCGTCGATTGTTGTTATTGCTATTAATTTGGTAGTTTTTGTAGATTTATTTATCCAATTATTTTTTTATTTACTTGGCTACAGTAACTAATACATAAAGCCAAGCAATCGTCGTAAATGCAATTCACAGAGTTACATTTCTATGCAGAGCAAGACGTTTGTTTGGTTTATGTTATATAATACGGCTGCAAATGTTGCGCTAGTTGGGATTATATACACTGCACCACTGTAATCACCGTTGGAATTTCAGTAGCTACAACGTCTGTTAAACCGGAACAAGGTAAAATTTGCACTTTATTTTTTTCCTACAGTATTAGTCACTGCGGCGTCCACTTGTACGATTAACTTGTCGAGATTGTAGTGTTTCGGGTTTCGGGTTCTATTTCGTAAGGAATTGACTTCGAAGCGTTCACAATGTAAAAAAAAAGTGATTGTTTACGTTCGGAGTCGTATTGGCGTGAAATGTGACTTCGGTCCCAACCAGCTCGCTATACAATAGAGTACGTTTACCGACGCAGCTACAAACTTTGACCCCGACGTCGAATAGATCGATCGTGTGAACTCTACTGATTGGGTTTAGACAATTCCTAGGCTTTACTAGCTTTAAATATGAAAGAGATAAACTGTTTATCTTCATTATTTAATCGCTAAATACTTTTTTTTATTAAACAATAAAAATAACGTCTTATAAAGAACTTCAAACATTAATAACACCGCGATGAACAATATATATCACCTGGTGAGAATCGCGGGAACCCACTGGATGCGTGCAACGCGGGACTGATCGATGTGGAGGTCTTTGAGCGAGGCCTATGTTCAGCAGTGGACGTCTATCGGCTGATGATGATAAAAACCTTTACTGGTGGTAGGGCCCTATTGCATGGGAACCGTCTGGGTGGGTATCGACCGCAGCGGTAACGAGACGAAATCTTATGTCTCAAAGTGGCGAGCACTACGAGCATCCGCTTTGGGCCAGCGTGGTGAGAAATGGCCCATATCCCCCCATATGAACCCATCCTACAAACGATGGCCCTTAGTGCCCACCGGTTTTGCAGGCAACGCCGGACCGATTGATGTGGAGATCTTTAGGGGAGGCTCATGTCCAGCGGTGGACGTCTATCGGCTGATGATGATAACATATTTATTTTAATATATACATTACATACATTGATATATAAATAAATTTTATGTATTATATAATATTTATTTACATCATCGTCGTCAGTTACTAGATGTCCACTATTGGACATAAGCCTCCACCAAAGACTCCCACATCGATCGCATAAGGATTCATATGGGGAGATTTGAGCCATTACTCACTACGCACCTTTTATTAATTAGCAGGGTGCACCACGAGCTGGTGAGGTTGGTTTGAAACCCGTGAATTGTGCGAGAACTCTTACAACCCCATTATTTAAATATTTAATTTTATATAAATTTCTCCCTCCAAAGTCTATTGGAAGGGAATGCTTTTTGCAGCCGTTTTCTTTATCTATTACTATTGTAGTTTTCTCTTGTGTCTGCAAAAAAGGTTGAATATATAAATAATGTCCAGTTAGTAGACGAACCAAATAGACACTTCCTTCGCCCACCAGTAAGATATAAAACAAAAAAAAAATTGTCGACTGTCGAAGTCGTGACGCGAAGTTATGGCAGTTAGCCGTTTATCACGGAGCTCATGCAACGTCCCGAGTTATTTGTGTGTATGTACGTACGTGTGTGTGTATGTGTGTGTGTGTGTGCTTACAACTTCATGATGCTGAGAAACGTCGCCTCCTTATCATGACAACGATCGGCCTTTAGTGCTAACAAATGATAATTATCTGTGGCATTACGTGAAACGCTGGTTCACGGAGCAGACGTTTCCTAACTGTTTGAAACGCGTAGGAATTTTCGCGGAAGACGGAAGACATGCTGGTAGAGAGAAGACGTGATTACTGAAAAGACTGTAGTAGACCGGCATCACATCCGTCAACGAATTTTTTCATCTTACGGAAATAATCGACTATTATTAAAATTAGTAGCCTTCCATCAGACATAAAGAGGAATGACCTTTATTGCAGGAATTGTGTGATATAAAACGGCGATGCATATCTTAGAGCATATGATACGCTTGAAAATGAGATACTGGTTAAGATATTTTCACTACATCAATCCTTTCGCTTGGGTTATACAGTATACGTCCAGGTACCCCAAGTAGTTTACTACCAGCGCATCAATCGGAACATGCAAAGCCTACATAGAACTTACAGGCTGAAGATATATACTGCAGCTGTCTTTACTTCAATCTTTAGATGATCTTCAGGAGAAAGTAAACCATAACACAAGTCTTATACGTTTTGTTAATTTCTGTTTTCCTTACGTTTCAGGTAAATTTCATCAGGGATCAATCAATCTTCTCTCAATCTTCCTGGATCCAACGTGAGTGATAAGGTTTGAAGTTAAAATTTAGTTCATTGTAGAGATAAAGCTACTAAGATGGGACTATTGCAGCTCCACTTTCCGCCGCCAAACATTACTGTACATATATTACCGTGTTCCGGTGTGAAGGGCGCTGTACTTAGTGACATTACTAACGTAATGAGACTTAATATCCCAACTATAGCCCAGTCGTTATATGAAGGCGTATAACCGTAAAGTGAACGTCGGTTTTCATTTCGTCGAAACGTTTTATATTAAACTTTATCCGCTTAATGGATGTTTGCTAAATATATACGTATATGTACTGTATGTATTTACAACGTTATTAGTTGTTGTTTATATATAGCAACATTGTGGTACGTACACAATTGTTACAAGCACGCAAACAAACAAAACACGCGTCCGACCCGACGACGCGGCATTAACATAATGTATTCGTACGTCTTCTACACTACATTAAATGTTTGTCGAGTCGACGTTGAACCAACGAAGGTTGCTCTCTGTCACGGTTTGAAATAAACAAAAAAAAAAAAAGAGAAGGAAATTTCCTATTCAGACGGCACAGGCACGAAGTAGCAACCGACCTGGGTGCTTTTACATCTTCCGATAATCTGCAACTATAAAGACTATTCATACGCGTCGGGAAAATTACTCTACTCTCAAACATATCCAATTAAATATTTAAAATTCACTTTTAATTAACGAAATTTTATATTAATAAAAAACTAATAAATTTACTTAAACATTAGTTTTTTTATTTATATATTTTTTTTAATAGTATAACTAATAATAATAATCTGAAAACAAAATGTTGTTAGGAGAACATAAAGAAGACTTTACTTACTTAACAATAGTTATATATTATGTTTATGATTTCTTTTATTTGATGAGATGAGAGGAATGTTCATATGATGGTAAATTATACGCCTGTTTATAACAAAATGGCGCTAGGGGGGATGGTAATTCACTTATTACAACGCCTTTCAAGCCAGAATACAGTTAAGCAACCACACTACTGTTTGTCAGCAGAAATAGAAGCTGCATAGCACCTCACCAACAATCTCCTAACTTTCTAGGTTAATAGTTAAATTATGTTCATAGATATTAAGTTATATTGTAACTTAACAATTAAGTTTTTTATTTAATAATTCTTAAAGCACCTCTGTCTAAAGTAAAAGCTCGCAATCTAATAACAGAGAAAAGTTTGAGATTAGTAACATAGACTTCTGACTCCCTTCAGTCTTCAGCTTAACTTCCACTACTATTAACAATGTCTGATAATGTCTTTAAGTATATAAAGAGAGAGAGAGAGATAGAGAAAAGTACACAATATGCTGAAACTAAGATCAAAAACGCTGAATTAAAATAGACATAGTCCTGAAGGTTTTTAACATCTTATTATAATTGTTGTACAATGTCTACTTAAATGTTGATGTAATTTGATACGTATATTAATACGGTTATGTAATTCGGCTGAGCCATAACGGTAAACATTCGGACCCTTTGGTAAACGCGTTTTTTTTTTTTTATTACCCGCACTCGAATATTTTCCCATTAATTGCCCGATAACATTACCGCGGTGCAACAATAAAATTCTGTTTAGTATGACTCTCGTGAAATATAAACCTGACAGCTTACGAAACGTATCGAAATAATCGCTAAAAATATAAACCGTTACTGTTAAGTTTTTATATAACTTTAACTTGGATTATTAAGATACAGGCGCGTTGATAAATGAATGAAATTCTCGCTGAAATTCTCTCCTCTCACATACTCTCCATCCGTTCTAACGTGAGGCGATTTATCATCTCTGTTACTCCAGTACCACTGCAGTACTTATCACTGCACTCAAACAGAACTATACTGATAACGCTAGTAGCTACGTCACTCAACACATTATATTTCAAAAGGAGCACGATGTAGTGTATATCATCCTAACAAGGGCCTCTATATGGGCAGTCATAGTCAATATTACACGGACGTCTCAATAGTCCTCGTCTCCCAAACCTATATAGAGTTTAGATTGAAAAATATTACTACTACTATTAAATTTATTTCATCATCATCATCATCAACCGATAGACATCCACTGATGGACATAGGCCTCCCCCAAAGATCTCCACAACAATCGGTCTCGCGCTGCTCGCATCCAGTGGGTTCCCGTGACTCTAACCAGATCATCGGTCCATCTTGTGGGGGGTCTCCCATCACTACGTGTACCGGTAGGCGGGTGCTACTCGAGGACCTTCCTGCCCCATCGGTCAAGGTTCCTTCGAGCAATGAACCCTGCCCACTGCCTCTTAAATCTAGCAATCTTTTAGGCTATGGCGGCTAGTAAATCTAAATACTATTATTTGATAATGGCAATAGATGAACAAGACGCTTACGTGATAGTAATTAATACAGCCTCTAAGGATATGGCACTAATGAGGATGTTTCTACAGCTTCACATTATCTCTACTGTACTCCTTAATACAATACTCGTATATATCAGGTCTTGAATCCTTATCAACAAAGCGACGAGACGAACGAGACGTACACCGGATGGTGAGTGATACGCCTGCCCATCACAACGTGGCATTAGGTGTGCTCGTCGCTTAAAGACAAAAAATGTTAAGTCTCGTTACCCCAGTAATTTCACTAGCTATAGCACTATTCAAACCGGAACATCTACCTAGACGGTCTCCGGCAACAGATACCTACCACCAGTAACTTATTTCTTTAATCACATCGCAGAATATGAATGTAGTACCGCGTTGATGGTTTGTAGTGGTGATCTACCACCACCACTAAACAAACTATTCGGTTAGTAAGAAAATACGATATTGATGGCAATTTTAATGATGGGTATAATAGTTATAAAGTTACGCACGCGCAGGGCCTTAAGTCAACGCTAAGTAGGAGTAATGTAAGCGATATTACATTGTTGCTGTAACGGCGAACCGATGAGATTTAACGGCTATTCCATTTTGTTTATATTATAAATAAACAACAGCCGACGACGGCTCAGCTTCCCTTATCTTACGATTTGATGATAAAACGATGTGTGATTTTTCGTACGGCCGTTCCGTTACAATCTTATCTAGTAAATTAAGTTTCTACAGCTACCGAGTGCGGCGATAGAAGAAAAGTAAGTTTCGTAAAGTTAAAGGGTTCGTAAGTGTAACGACCGGTGGCCGGAGTCGTGGGGCCGTCGTCGCTTGTAAAACGCACTTCTAACAGAGAAATGCTAATTGATCACTTTGTGGATTCCGCTCGCTAAGGACAAAGTTAACATGCGGAGCTTTTTGCATTCCGCGTCGCCGGGCTGACCGCGGGGCAGCGCCATTGGCCGCATCCGCGTAATTACAGAGATGAGGGTGTGTTTTAATTGGAGGGTCAGCGGAATGATGGATTTTATTGGCTCTAAAATAGACGCTGAAATGTTACACTTGCGCTCGTAAGTAATTTGTTGCTCGCGCGACGAGGCTCGCTTATTTTTGTAGCGCGCTCCAACGGCGCTGGGAGGTATTCCGAGCTAAGTGCGAGCTGACGCGGCGCGCGTAAAAACCGACTGCCTGATGACGGCCACCACCAATTATCCTCCGCCCGTGTAAATTGAGACGTTTCAACTTGTTCGCTTTATGACGGTTCTTTTTTTTTTGAATTCTCTATTCTCTGATGATGTATGATGTGCTCGCTTAATCATTGATCCACTTGGCTCGTACGATAGTTGGCTCGCGGACCGGGGGTAGACAGCAAATTAGTTTTATTATATTTTTTACTATTCCTATTTAGATGCATTTCTGTGATACTGATGAGCCTACTGGGTTATTTTTTTTTTTAATTTATTTTTATCGTTTCTCCTGCGTGTTTTAAGCCTACTGGGTTGACAAAGAAGGACTTGGGGATGTTCTCCGACAACCTTTACCTTTGTTGAAAACTTCGTGTGCGCAGTGTTTGTGTTGCGCGGGCGCCGCACACGGAAGCAAGGTCGACATGCATCATCGAAATTTAAAATTCAAATTTTGAATTTTTTTTTTATTCTTCAAAACCTCGAGACTAGTAAGACGTTCACATGGTGGTAAATGATACGCGTGCCTTTAACGACGTAGCGCTAATTAAGACGGTATACACGTTACACTCATTGCCCTGAGACATACGATATTAAGTCTGTTTACCCCAGTAATTTCAGCACCTACTGTGTGACAGCAGAAATAGGAGTTACTGTGGTACCTACCTAGACGGTCTCTGACAACAAAGACCTGTTAGTATTTCTAGATCGTCTTAATTTTGAATATTACTTTTACGTCACGTCTGTATCTACATTCATTCGTTTTACTTAACATCAAAGCTTCAACTTTAGAAACCATAATCGTATACAGTCAGTGATCTTCTTGGACATATTTAATTAAATGTTGACTTTAATAATATTAATAATACCTCAGGATATCAAAAATTCTTTATTATCCATTAGTTACTTTTACAAATTAATTTAAACCAGTCTTTCGAGTCTTCAGAGTATACTGCTGAAGTTCTTGCTAACTTATATAATATTGGAATGTAAATTACAAAAGCTCCATAGCTTCGTACGTAAACGAAAGCTTATAAACAGTATGTCTATAATTAAAAAAGGTTATAATTAAAATAAGCTAACATCGGTTATATAGGATAATAACACAGGTTATACATGTATAAAGTAATAAGTAATGTAAGTGAACGACGGTTTAAGGGTATATTTAGAACTTGCAAACTCCATATTAAAACCAAACAACAAAGTTAAACATTATTTTGTGGTCACATTAAAACAAGAGAAATTGTTGCTTCATACGTCAGAGAGAGAGAGAGAGGAGAGAAGATGCAAACATTGTAGTAGACATTCACACAGACAGACTTACGAGTATATATGTATATATATAAATATGTGAAAGGGAACACACTTAAAGTCTGTATGAGCTGCTTGAATAAAGCTTTCAAACGAACAGTTCGCAGTTTCATACCGCTAACGCTAGTAATGAGGTTACAATGTCAAGCGGAAGCGGTCTAAGTTTTTTTTTATTCGCCGAAGCGACGATAACAATGAGACATTTATCTGATGCTAAATGATGCCTGCACATGACGTGGGGCCCAATAATTTCAGTAAATACGACGTCCTTCGAACTATATGTATCTTTCGAACTTACCAGTAATAATGTGGATCGGCGTGGTTGTGTTTGGGAAGGCTTTTTCTCCGCAGTGGATGTTTAACGACCAACGATGATATACACAGCACCGCATTGTGATCGTAGCCTTGAGACATAAGCTGTTAAATCTCCATACCTTAGTCGCTTTACTATTTACAAGGCCGTTCAAACAAGAAGACAGTAGTGTTTGTCGGCAAAAATAGGCACTGAGGTGGTACCTAGCTAAACAGTATATAGCAAGAGAGACCTACCACCAGTAAATATCTGTGGATATATTATATATATATACATAAGAGATTTTCACTTATTTAGAGACTCATCACGATATCTCTTAGAGCCTAAGGTGAGACGAATTGAAATTTGATAGAAATATTCCTTTTACCGAGTACCAGCCAGGAATGGGTTTTACAATATTATTTCTAAAGGAAGTTGCAGGGGTGTTCCGGCTACCAAAAGCGGGCAGATAACGGCTAGATATATATACGATAACCGTGGAAAGATACAAATCGCTTCAGCTCATCAAGAAAGCGAAAGCTGACGCGGTAGCGAGGCGAGGGTGCTCGTAAAAACCAGCATTTACAAGGCAAATATAGATTTGCGGACGCTATGGTTTTTTTATACCCTTCCCACCCATTTTCACGTACGCGAGAGTGAAATATGGCGTTTTAAATGTACGTTGGCGTGTTTTTGCGTCGCTCGCGGACGGTTTTTCTAAATACAGAATATTCAATTAGGATCTCCGGTCGGTACAAAGTGAAAGTTTAAGGTTCGATTGTACCCCGCTAATAGTCTTAGACTAGACGAGCCTTTGATTTATGTGTCTTACCTTAGACATTAGAATCGAAATTAATATAGACATGACCAAACGCACTTTACATTTACTTTATTCACTTCATTCGATAGAGTAGGATTATCTTGCATTAGCTAAAATATTTACTAGATTTTTCTACAACCTTTTATGGATGCTGACCTTTTGAATAATTCTTCTTCAAAGTCGGGCCTATACTCACCCAAATTTTTACATTCTCCTGATATCTAATATACGGCATGTAAAATAGATTAGATCACATTAAGTCGCTGTAAATTATAAATTGTAAAAATCGTCCATAGTAATTTTTACTAATTGATTCACCATATCCTGACAAATGATTTTTTTATACTATTGACCGGATCGTAAATTGTAATTTACGCCGAGCAAACTCGTTTCGCGAGTTCTGTACTCACTTTATAGTCTTTGGACCCTCTAACACACAGTGAACTGTTGTTGATAAATAGTTTTTACCCGTGGGTTATTCGAATTAATGAACTATGAATACAAGTAAGCGAAGGTCTTATCATCAATTTTGATTTATATTACACAAGCTGTAAAGTTTCGTTTCGTTTGCACTCACACACGTAATCATTGTACAACAAGAAGTTCAATTTTTCAAGCATACAAAAGACATCAACGACCTTTAACAATTTAAAGGATTTTCTTTAAAATAATACATATTTTTTTTCTTACTTAATGTGCTTTATTCACTGACATAGGTCAATGTTTTTTGTAATAAATTGTTATGGTTATTAATGAACTCATATTTTTTTATAAAATTAAGCGAAGAGAGAAGGGGGATGTTCACCTGATGGTAAGTGATGCGATAATAATCTAGCACTAGTTAAGGTGACATTTACTGCACCACATTGGGCTCGTTCTTTGTGGATATTAGATGTTGAGTCTCATTACTCCAGTGATTACTAGCCACAGCGCCATTCAAACCGACACAGTAGTGTTTGTCTGTTACCTAGACGGTCTCCGGAAACAGAGACCTACCGCCAGTAAAAATATATATTATAGTAACAATATGCTTATCTAAGTATATGATCACGCAACAGATTCTTTTACCACACTGGTTGTCGTCACCTCAGCTCTATTACTGCCGACAAACAAGTTTTCAAACATTACTGTGTTCCGTTTTGAAGGGTGCTGTAGCTAGTGTAATTACTGGGGTAATGAGACTTAATGCTTTACATCGCAAGGCAATGAGCACAATGGGATGCTGTGTATATCATTCTTATTAATACCACTTGCAAGTCACATCGCTATGTAGAATAAAAAAATTACTATCTTAAATAAATGTTTTTCTGTATTTCATGTATTACCAGTTTTTCAGGCAATACGATAATATAAAATTATTTATCTAGAACGTAGAGCTTTAGATTTAAAAGAAAACGATAATGATATTTATATAAGCGTGGCTTTAATAGGTGACAAATTTAATGGTACCGAGATATTCTTAAAAATGAAGTAAGGTATTGAAAAATTAATAAATCACAGACTTTAATCATTTACGTGTAGAGTTTATATTGGAATGGAGTCTCAAGTATCACACTTTAAATACCGCACAGCGATTACTTCGCATAAACGTGCGCGCCGACGTAACATCGAAACCGAAAGGTCTGAACGGAGTGTAAAAAAAAATCCTCGAAAATCTTGATAAGAGGCTGCGTGGGGCGGCGACATCGTCGCGTAAACAAATAAAAAAAGTAAATACGATATAAAAACACCTGACAAGTGTGAACATATTTTGAGCTTAAAAGGGTTCTGCAGACGTAGGGTATAATTTTATTTCTACTTCAATTGGTCTCCAGCGGGGAGATTAACAGCTTGCCTTATAAAAACTAAGCTTCCGGTTCGATTCCGTTCATTGATGGTATTTTTAAATCCACCTTCATAACTGAATCGATGTGTTTCAACTCTATATAAAAATATATGATATATATAGTAGTTTAAAAAGGTAACATTTAAGATACTTAAAAAAAAATATATAGACTAGTATTATAACCAAAGGCTTGTTATGTTAGAAAACCCTTCTTATTTATATATGATATAATTAAATTTTTTTTCATATCAAATAATATAAATTCAGTTAATAGTTGATTTTAAGGGTGTTCTACCAATATCTCAGTTAAATGTACTAGACTTAATGAAGCTTTATAGCGTTATATATAGTTTAGTGAAGTATCATTATATTATGCAATATTTAATATTACTTTCTAGTCCTAAATGTTAAAGATGTGTCTTTAATATAGTTTATATAAAAAAGAAGTGGATGTCGCATCTGCTGAGGGAACTCTAAAGCCTTTATAAATATAAAAGGAGTGGAGGTGTCAGTCGGTCCGTGTCGCGTTATCTTAGTTATGAACTGCAATCAATCAACGCTACGTTTGGAAATTAAAATTTGAAACAATGAGAGGATCGTACCCTTATGGTTTATCTGATCAAATGCTACGACGGGATCCCCCCCTTTTTTCTGTATGGTTACGTAAAGATGTTTTCACAGTATCACTTCATTAACTGTAATAAAAACTTTTTATGTAATGAATATTGCTCAGATATAGAAGAGGGTTCAAAGAAAACTGGCTATGAAATCACACCGGGTACTTTTGCACTGTACCAGTGATTAACAGCAACTGCTGAAGATGCTGGATTAATTTTGTAATTAAAAATATCTTGTATCAATGTTAAGGATCGGAGAAAAATGCTCATAGCAGTATCCACTCAACATCAAGAGTCCGAGCTGGGATTATACACTAAACAAACTTTGATCCATAGGAATATATAAGCAGTTCATTCTTTTAAGAGCAGATAGGAAAGATTCGTATTATTTCATCCAAGTTTATATGCTTCTTAACGTGCCTCTCCGACTAGTGAAGGTTGGGCCAATTCACCATATTTCGGCCGGTCTCTTGTGAGGCGGAACAGTTGGACGGCACTCGTGATCCCGGTCCATTCCCTAATGGTATGCAACCACGATTCCCAAAGACCAGCAGTTATTAGTTCCTATCATGCCTAAGCACGTGGCCGAAATTTGACACTTTTCTCGTCTTGAGGGCCTGCGAAGTGTTGCACCTACCTTTGAACAATATTTCCCCTATCTTACCCCGAGGCGGAGCAATGTAAACGATACTGCGACGTGGTAAGTGAGCATCATTAAACAATTACTGAAACGTGCGATTTGTAATACGACTAAAGCCCGCATAGCTCGCATACATCGTCTGAGTTTACAGGCGAAACGCTATAAATCATGTGTTGAAGAATAAATAAAACCTGCGGAGCCGCAGCAGCCTTAATATTTCTTTTATGTTTAAACGCCTGTTTAAGTCAAGGAGCAGGGCTTTGATTAATAATAATAAGTGCCCTCCGATAGTGCATCGATCCGCCATCATTTGTCAGGCTCACATGAAACCGGCGGATATACCGCGGCCGTTCATTTGTAAGTCTAACCGTGCGTTATCTAACGAAAATTGTTTTCAACCTATTATTATGTTTAATGGGCAAGCTGTTGCTGTTTGTTAGCCCTTCCTGATTGCTTTTATACAGCTCGAACGCTACGTTCTGCTCTCAAGGTGAGATTATGAACGGGCGGTTGGGACAAGTTGTGGGCGTGACTTTTGTGAACTACCGTTACATACGAAATGCACACAGACTAATAACTTTAAGTTATTACTCTCAATAGATTTTATCATCGTACGCTTTCAGAATAAATCATAGACATCCTTTAATTCTCGCATTATAATATAGTAATCAATTTGATAACATAATTACCTCATCTTTGTTTTCTTATTATTCTTAAACAGCCTCTTCATTATTAGAGATTAGTCGTCAGATTTGCGAATTGTCTCTCATTGAAGATCTTCAATTTTTGACTTTATATCCTAGTTTATCTTTACCCATTCTTTAGTATATTATATTATCAATCTACAGTCTGCTGTTAGACTTTGGTATCTTCTTAAATAGTAGAATTATCTTCATCTGTAGATTCGTGCAACGGTCACCAGCCTTCCTCGCAAGTAACTTATTTAAGCAAATTTTAAAACTGTTCATGATCCTGTAGATTTCTTCCCGTTATTTTCTTCTCTGTACCCAGCTCCAGTTTAATTCCAACTTAACACAGTTAACAGAACGAATCAATTTGTTGAACGGCGGTTTCTAATCGTCTCAGATACGTTATGTATCTATTTCGTATTTGTAAGTGATAATGTTGGCCGTTTAATATATCCTCCCCACTTTCGCATGTAGATAAATACGCAATTAACTATTTACTATCGTATGCATTAGTGTAAATAATATACAACTATTGTAATGCATTTATTATATCAATTTACTTTCACATCATTAGAAAGGAATGATGATTAAGAAAGCGACTCTACGAGCATGTTAACGGAAGGAAGCGCTAATACAGAAGTTTCTCCTATATAAAGCAAATATAACCTCTTTAAACTCAATGAAGTCCGGACACTATTGTTTTTTATACAATAAGACAATAGAGAACACCTGATATTACGTGACACACCAGACCATAAAGTGGCGCTAATTATTATCCTATACACTACATTACGCTCGTCGCCTTAACACACAGACATCAAGTCTTGTTACCTCAATAATTTAATTAGTTATAGCGCCCTTCAAACCGGAACACAGTAAGATTCGCACACTTCTGTCTGTCAGCAGAAATAAATGCTGCGGTTGTATTTATATAGAAAGTCTCCAGCAATAGATACCAGCAGTAGAATATTTGGCGGTAGATGGAGACGCTGCGGTGTAGTGATGAGATGAGCATGTGAATAGAACGTTGAACCCTGTGACCGGTAACAGGAACTAATCATGTATTCCTCTTCTTCGTCGGTATCACTCTTGACAGAGTGGTCGTGGTCAACACTTCCGATGTTGATCGCAAGCTTAACAACACGTCGCCACTCCTATCTGATAGTCGGCTTAGTATAGTGGGAACGATCAGCTATATACTGCCGCCTTTATCTGATCAGTCCATCTCATAGCCGTTCTTCCTCGTGGCCTGGCATCCTCAACCTTTTAATGGACTACAAGTCGCCCCTAATCATGTATACCTTAATTAAATTATACGCTTATGAAAATAGTAGTTTCATATTAATCAAGCGGAGACGTTAATTACGGTAATCCATATTCAGGGAAGTAATTTGTAATTATAAACCACCGCTTAGTATCAAAGGGAGCGGCAGAGAATAAACAACGTTACGGCAGACGCGATTCATCTAGGCAACCTTATAATTTAATGCCTAACAACCTCTCTCCTCTCCGATGTTTAATTGAAAGCGACCGTTTTCTGAGGTCATAGCTTTGTTTCGATGCAGACCGCTGGTCATCGCCGTTATTACGGCTGCACTGACCACTTGATGCAACCGCAAACTTCTAATTGCCAATGCTGGTATGAACCTGTCTCCTATCGTCATCTGGTACATATAGACTCTCGCTCATCGACTAGAGCTTGCCACAAGATGCACCGACGATCTGATGAAGGTCGCGAGAAGCGACTGGATGCGAGCAACGCGGTACCGATCGATATGGAAATATTTAGGGGAAGATGTCTACCAGTGGACGTCTATCAGCTGATGATGATGATGCAAAAAGATGTTTTCTTTATATTAGTTAATACGTAGATGAGGTTAGACAGCATCTTTACAACTCAAAAATTTTTATTGGTTTTAAATCTGTTATATCTTTATGAGGGAAAATGTATAATGAAACTCGGTAAAGTGGTTTAAGGATATTATTTCTAACACTTGTCTCCGGAGATAGAATGTCCAGATTTGGCCAGGAGCGTTAGTATGATAAAATCTCGTGCCGCCAACCGCGTCCACCTCTAGATACGATTCTGTTGATCTGTCCGCGAACTCCTTTATATTTTCGTAAGTACTTGTTGCTATGTGGAACGCGAACATGCTGGGTGGTCGACGGAATATCAGATTTGATGAGACGATTAAGATTTTACTATTAAAGGATTAAGAAATACTTGTTGCCACATAGACAATATAAACAGGAACTGTTCCATATATTAGGTATTGTATATGTCGGAGCAGTTTTTGAATGCATTCAAATGCAACGTAAGTTTCGCTTTAATGGAAATTTAACCGACATTTAAATCGATATACTAACAATATATGAACATGATATTGTGGGAATCGGTAACTAGAAAAAGTAGGATTTAACCAGTGTTGCAATTCCAAAGTATTCTATCAAACATAAAGTTAATAACTTAAGTATTTATAATTTTAGAACAGCAGTAATTGTTATTTGAAAGTCGTCTGATTGTAGCTGGTAGTACTTAGACTATCATCGAGGATATTTTTAGTGATGATTGAAATAATTATAAAAACTATCGCAAATGTTATTAATGATACGAAGTAAGACGAATGTTATGTATTATTTGAATTCCCGATATTGATAAAACCGGAAACGTATGTGGTATACGATCAAAGATAAAATGTCTTCGGCCGTGTTAGATTTTGATTTATCCACCTAATAATCGTGGCACAGGTACGGGGCGGCTGGAGCCTAGGGGTCAACAAATCGAATTAACCTTGATTTTAGATATCGGATTAAACGTGTTTCATTAGAGGGGCAATATTAAGGTAATATTAGAAAACGTTGACTGATTATTAGAAAGTAATTAATGAACTTAATCAAAGTATAATGAATGTCGAACTAGACATAAATATAAAATTCAATGATGAACAGATTCCAACTGTCAATGCTTCATAATCTGAAACAATGGTCGATCTTTTTAAAACGAGATAGATTGAGGAGGATAATTAAAGTATATCTGAGCACTGTATCTATAAATTTGCGTAAACTTGTATTTAATGAAAATACTTTGTATGGAGTGAAGACCATAATCAGGCCGGTCCTAACATACGGCAGCGAGACTTGGGCCATAACTCAGCGCCAAACCAACGAAATCCAAGTCGCCGAAATGAAAATGCTCCGGTGGATGTGCGGAGTGACGAGACTCCACAAAATCCGGTCTCGGTGTACGCAACATCGCCGACAAGCTGCAAGAGAGCAGACTTCGTCGATATGGGCACATAAAAAAAAGGCCTCCTGACTATGTTGGAAACGTTATGGCCAATCTGAACATCACAGGGTCCAGACCCAGAGGGCGGCCAAAGACAAGATGGACAGATGCGGTCAAAAAAGATCTAGAGTTCTGCAAGGTTACCGAAGAGGACGCGTCCGACAGAGCGAAGTGGAAGAGAAAGACCAGAAAGGCAGACCCCATCAGATGGGAATAATAAATGCCACGGAGAGAGAGAGAGAGACTTTGTATGGAGTGAATGAAGTGCCTCTGTGGAATATACGTCAGTCAAATAGTTAAATGGAGTCCGACGTGAGACATAAATGTTTTCGTTTCGTAATAATGGATTTGATGATCGGACGATCATTCCGCTTACAGGAACAGCCCGCTCCGGCGCTGGTTGGTTAATCCAAGTCGCTCACGGATGTAAATTTGATTAGCTTTAATCGAATAACAGTAGTCGGTATAAATACGATTTATGCAGGGCCGTCGGGGTGTTCACGACGCGCGCTGGTAACTAGAATGGACAGGCTTATAATTGTAAATTGAGGTGAGAGCCGACGGAACGTAACTCTGATAACCCCGATGAGTTTTGAGAAGTTTCTCTCTTGACTAATGTCCAGCTACGGCGTTGATGTGGAAGTAATGGGGGGCACACCGGTTTTCGCTTCGGATATTTCCGATAAGCCAAATGGGGGACATAGCGATCATAATGCATTCGAATCTTATTATTTACTTTCAAACCTTACCTTGACCTCTTGCTTTCCTTACCGCCTGTGTACCCTAGCCCTAAACATTGGGCATCGTCATGGGTCTTTCAAATATTGAACAATTCACCGTTCGGCTCACCATTACACCATCGCTTTAAAGTAATTTCTTAAGTTACTTTTGTTACTACACCAAGTGTTATTTAAAGTATTGATGTTTACTTTTTATGAGTTTTTACTTTAAATAAAATATCACTGTGCTTATCGTGAGCTCTTTAAATTTCATGTATTGTAAATGATTCAAGCTTTCTCTTTAAATCACTACCTTCACGGTCAGATTCAGAGTAGTATTCCGGTCTTCAACTTTTCTATTTCTTTCATTAGAACAATCGCTGACTATGATTATTCCTTTAATATTCGTATTGATTTTCTCATGATATCGATATTAAGTCCACTGGAGAACCAAAGTAATGATTAAGTCATTACTAATTTTAACATGTATATATATTTTCAAGAAGTGACTACTTATTGAGCAGATCTGTCTTATAACAGGACACCACTAAATTTCACACAAAACAACCCTGACAAGTTGGAGCAGTGTTATGCATAAGTATTTTGAAAGTAAATGTGGACATGTACCCGAAGATCGATTGAAGTGACTTTCCACATTCCAGGAGTTGGCTCCCAGCAACATTCAGTCTCTTTGCTTGTAGGCAAACGGGAACAGAATGATGGTAATATGGGAGAGGATAATCAATGCGATGATGGTATCTAAATCGGCGGATGCAAGATTTGGGAAACACAAAATTGATGCTGGAATAATTCTAACATAATCTTATAACTCTAGATATGATTACAAGTAGATATATTATGATTCTGAACAGATTGCGAAGGTCCGCTTTCAGGGCCAAGTTGATGAAGCGACGGCTGCATCGCCGTCATGTGGCCCCAAGGTGAAAGCAATTAATACTTATTTAGTTTCGTACAGGTACACGCTTGGCTATGAACAGTTTCCTTACATTTGGCTTTAAATGGTCATTGTGAAATAATATTAATCGGTGGCCATTATACCGTTGGTTAGAAAGCGGACCCTCATACGACGGCGGTGGACTGCCGCACCATTATCAGCCTGACCGTCTACTGTAATTACAATTATATACAATGTAAAGTAAAATTTCAACTTAAATATAAAATAGATAAACTTACTTATTGATTGAGAAACACTTGATAGTATATCATGAAAAAAGTCTGTTTACTATACTGAATAATATTTCAGCTTTTATTTCCTAAGTACAGACATTGGGGTGTCAGAGGTTTCGCCCAACATGTTACGGAGCCCAAGTCAACCTCACTTGTACTCTGACCACCCACCAATCCTCACTGGACCAGGGTGGTGATTTACAGCCCAATTCCCCTCAATGAACTCCAACCGATATAGAGGTAGCGGAGCGGCCTATGTCCAGCTATGGACGTCTGTCGGCTGATAATGAGATAACATAGACAATATTATCAATTAATAAAGATATATAAATATTCATATATTCACGTCTGAAGAAGTATTATGATGAATCTGTCTTCTTTATGACAGCTGTTGATTATTTTTTATTTCCATCCTTATCTTATTCCCATCACAAATCTGAAAGTTTGATTAGAAGAGAGTTGCGGCATTATGCCCGTCTTTTTGTTTGTCGGTATTTTAGCTTAGTTTTTTAATAAGAATACTAATGTTAGCCTGATTAAAGATAGACCTAAATACCTAAGAGACGCCGGCGATGTCCAGATTCTTAAACTGACGCAAACATTTGTACGTTTAACGGAGGATATGTTAAGTTTATGGCGAAGCGTTGATTTATTTGATGGCAACACGCTCGGGGTTCGTTTGTACAATTGCGATTCGACCGCTCGATTAGCTGGCCGGCTCGAGACACGCGAACCCACCGAGATGACCCAGCGCTGGGTATAGTGAAGTGGGAATTCGAGCACTAGCGCCGTTTCGTGTTGGGGCAACACCGTTGCTATGCCCGTTGTTTAAGTGGTGAGGGATCGCTTGGTAGATTGCATTGTAACCGTTAAGTTGCGTTCTTGAAATATAAACTATTGCTTTAGATCATTACTTTCTTGTATTACCAGTAATTTATACGTTTGACGGCATCACTGCGACCTTGAACACGTAATATAAATGGATCCAATCAAGAAACTCCTTAAACTTTAACTGCAGTTTTAAAAAGGATCGTTTTAAAAAAAATCTGGTTACTATTTCGATCGCCGTCATGCGGTTTAGTTGCAAGGTCCTCGATGCACTTTAAGTGGCACAAGTGACCAGCGCGGCCATATTTAAATGTAAATGCATCGCGACATTTTTCTCTACGTCCGTTTGCATCTAATATTTCACTGGATGGTGCATCTTATTCATGCGTCCGCCGGCTGAATAAGACGTATCTGTCCGTCTGTTACTTGTTTCGGTCGCTAATGATCCGGACCGGGGTCCCTTTTTTGCCGCTTCTAACTAAATAACTTGGACGTGAGCTGGATATTTATTTCTGCAAGCGAGGCCCTGGAAGGGCGCAATACGCTGGCCGGACGGCCGGATTTACTTTGACTTCCAAAACGTCACTTGGGAAGTCGACTTCACTCGGTGCTCGTTAGTGACCAGTGAATATATACAGATGTTATCTTCCAGGAATTGGAAGCACGAAATGAAGAGTGAAAAAAAAAAATAGAGATTCGTATAAGTTACTAGCTGATACCCAAGCCACCCTCAGCTGGTATTGGAGCACCCTGCTAATCAACAAACTAGGCTCTGGCAAATGGCCCAAATGTCTCCATATGAACCTTTACATATAGCACGTGGTGCCCAGCAGTACCAAAGACCATGTTGTCTGTATCTGGGGATCTTTGAGGGAGGCCTATGTCCAGCAGTCAGACTCAGTCCGACTGCTGTCAGTCTTTCAACTCATGATAATGATACCCTGAAACATTTCCTGGTAGTTACAATAAAAAAAAAATAGCGATCTTTGTCTTCTTAAATTTCTTTCCTTTAACAATCTTATTCAGTTTAAATCATGTATTTGTATATATATAATATTTTAGATATTATTTTTAAGATAACCTAAAACGGGTAATGTTTCTGGAAAACTAAATGTGGGGGGAAGGAAAAAGTCATGGTTTAAGAATATCAGAGAATGGACTGGTATTATCTGGGGCGTCCGAATTGTTCCACCGAACCGGAGTCAGAAAGGACTGTACCACGCTGATCGCCAACCTTCAAAATTCAGCAGATGTTGGAGTGCATTGTAATGGCTCATTTTATAATGGTCGCATCAACTAGATACTTGTATTACAATAACTGAATAATATACTGCTATAAGTAATAGGCGAGGCTCCGACGGTCGCAATTAAACTTCCGGCGTTAAATCAAAAGCTATTTGGATTTCAATTAAAAGATCGAACAGCATCAGCGCTTTAATCATTACAACTAATAGAATGACCTAGACTCAAAGTACCACCTACGGCTCTATAGTTTTATAGATAAATTGTATCTAGATATGTCTAGATGTAACTGGTATCAGTATCGGCGACTGATAGTCACTTATCTGTGATGTGATCTATCCAAATTGATTATAAAGTTCATCATCATTAGGCATACCCCCTCTCCCTAAAGACCACCTGTATCGGTCCATAGTTAGCATAGCTTCCGGTACCACCGGGCACCAGCTGCCATCGTTTCTAAGGGTTCATATGGGGTGGAGGGAAATTGGGCCCAATGCGGGTTGGTAGATAGGTTAAGTATATTATAAAGTTAGGTATGGTATTATAAAGTTATCATCAAAATGATTTCGTAGTAAAAGTATCATAAGTAACATCCATATGACCTAAAAAATTTCTATCTTTTCCTAGAAAACCGTTTGGTATCCTCATATAGCAGACCAGCGGTTTGGTGGCGGTGTGGAGCAACAGGATATAGACAAACCAGGACCTCTTGAGGTGTACACATCTTTGAATGTTCTCGACATGATTTCACAATGATCAAAGACAGCTAGAAGAAAAGGACTTGGAGATCCTGTTAATCAGACTTTCTGTTTCAGATAGGTAGTAAAATTTATTATTTATCTTGCATTAATAATTCCCATTAAGCTGCTTCCTTTACTTCACATAACATCAACTTTACAACCCTACGCCTTTTAACTTTATTATAGTTTTATTACGACTTAATAACAAGACCGACTCCATTGGAAGGGGATGCTATCACATGAAATAACATGGAGAGGGACATTAGAGGGTTCGATAAAATAGCTATTAACGTTCATATAACTAATCATCATCATCACCAGCTGGTAGACGTCCACTGCTGGACATAGGCCTTCCCAAATAAATCTCAGAGCGACAGCTTTATCATCATCAGCTATATAACGATTAGCTAATTATGATCATCGGCAGATAAACGTTCACTGCTGGACAATAGACCTTCCTCAAAGATCCCCACATCGCTGTCCTCACATTCAGTCATATGTTAGGATCACATGAGGGGACATAGGTCATTTCCGACCACGCTGGCCCAATGCGGGTTGTTGAAAGCCAGAGCCGATGTGGAGTTGACTTGGGCCCTAATTATGATAAACAGAAATGTTCACTTAGCTCTACATACGTATTTAATATCCTTTCATTTCAGGATATGAATTCTTAATCAAGGAGGAGTGAACAAAGTATACTTCAGTCATGAGATCAAGAATTTAGGCTTCTTCTTAACTGCCTTTATCAGCTATCGTCAGTCTGGTTCCTAGTCTGGAACTAGTCGCGTCATAAGTGTCCCATCTTCAAACGACTACAATGATGTGGTGATATGAAATCATTGAGATTCATCATCATTGAAATATGAAAAGTACGATTTACTAGTAGACGATCATTCTACTTTTCTAGACGGAATCATCATCATCATTATTTCAGCCTGATGATGTAACATGGATATAGACCTATCCAATTAATTCTCAGAGGGACTGGTTTATCATCATCCTAATTAGACCTTTAATAATGGAAGATATAACTTACTAGTAGATGATGATGATACTGCTCTAGGCAGAATCATCATCATCCATTCCGTGTTCATGTCCACACTCACAGTAGCTGTCTCCGTCGCCGGCGACCGTCTGGATAGGTACCACTGCAACGTCTATTTCTGCAGCTAAACAGCAGTGTGCACACATTACTGTGTTCCGGTTTGAAAGGCGCTGTAGCTAATGAAATCGCTGGGGTAATGAGATTCAACATATGTCTTAGTTGAGTGCAATATGATGCTGTATATATCGTCTTAATTAGCGTCATGTTGTTATGGGCAGGGGTATCACTTACCATCAGGTGAACGGCCAGCTCGTCTGGTTGCTTAATGGAATTAAAAAAAAATCAGCTATATATCGTAAGCGTTTAATTATTACAATTAATAATCAACGTGTTGCAGATTGAAAGTCTAACTGTACCGATGCCTAGGGCTGCCACTGGCTAAGTTTCTAGGTCCGCGCGGGCCTATCCAGGACAGATTGTTCATACCGACTGATATTTATGGCTTACGCAACGTTAATTTGTTAAGTTATTATAAGTTATCTATCTAAGCACCGTTACATTGCATTCCGATACGCATCTGATGTTTGTTTCACAATTTGCATTATTTTATGAACTGTGAGATCTTTATAACGATATTGATATGTTGTAAAAGTAATACTTCTAGAAATCTTAAAAAAAATCTAGATCTTAGTACATATCTGCGGGCTTAAATAACTGGTGATATGAAATCCGTATTTCATAGTTAATAGAAATGTGAAGGTTTAGAGAAATCTTCTTATGAACTCTGCAGAATTTTATAGTTTCTCTCGACTTAAGAATAAATTAGATGAAAAGCTGTGGTATTTCATCGGCTGATGATGAGACAAAATCATCATCATCGATGTCCACAACTGGACATAGGCCTCTCCCAACCCCCACATCGGTCTGTCCTGCGCTGCTCTCACCACCTGGGGCCGCGAGTTGTTGTGCGAGACCCCTTTCACCCCTGAGATGATGAGACAGTCCAATTTTTCTATTGCTTGGACTTACCTTTACTTGCAAGTAGTCCAGGATATTTATACACCATACTGGCCAAGTGTGAGTTGGTAATTTTACCTTTAACTTTATAAATAGAAACATATGTATGTCTGTACCCATGTTTGTCTTTGGCAGCTTAAATGTGCTATAACTTTCTACTACTATATCATCCGATAAACCTCCACTGCTGGACATAGTCCATCCCCAAACATCGCCACGTTTGTAAGGGTCCATATGGGGAGAATTGGAATATTTTTCACCCCGCTGACTCAATGCGGGTTGGAACCAGAGCCTCGCTTGTTGATTAGCGGATTGCACCACAAGCAGGTGGGGTTTATTTGGGTCCCGTTTTTGAGCTGGACCCCTTACACCCCTATAATACCCTTAAGCTAGGTGATTGGGAATGATTTGTTTAAATGAATAATTGTCTCCTCTACGTCATATATTAGACGTTTACGTATATCCTACGTCATTTCTATTACAAATACTTCTAAATTACTTAACAAAGCAACTTTCAAGTTGCTTACATCAATAATTTCGAGTGTCGTTATCGGACTGCGTTCGGACGGTAGCTTATTCGCACTTACCACTTGTCACCTCCAGGCTGGCACCTGTCCGAATGAAAAGTCACCTACAGATATATAATACATGTAGTGATCACAATTATCAATTAATATTATATATGTAATAATGATGGTATAAAAGCAGATTGACAATAAAAAAGTGGTGGTCACCACCATTAAATCACCATTAATTTGGCTCTGGAATTTGGAGATGAAAGATTGAATCTTGCGACATGCGGAATAAAGTAAATCTTCACATATTGTAAACTTAAAGAATCCTCTTGTTCTCATCGTTGGGACTCAAAACTTTCCCCAGCTCTTACCATTTAACCACCAAGAAAGCTGCTGATTTCCTCTCGAACCTCGAGTTCATGAATGATCGAACCAGTGCCTCTTCAAATCAAATCGATCTATCACCGCTTCTCATACACGATCAATATATGCATTGACACATCTTGTTTATCTCCTCAATAGTTTCTCCCGTTGGAAAGCACCTCATCGGATCCGAAACCTGTAAATCCACGTCCGCCGGGCACCTTACTTTAAGTTCTAAGTTATCGCCAATGTTGAATGTTGGAAACGCAACTGTGAAAGTGGTGAGGGTAATGTAATTGATTATTTAGTGCTCTCGTACTGAAAGTGGGGAAATCTAATAGTTAAACGATATAAATGTTAAACAGTTAAACTTTAAGTAGCATTAAGTACTCTTATAGTTATTTAAAGTTAACTAAAATTGTCTTTTAATTGCCGCTTTAACCGATTAAGCTTCCGCTAATTAAATTATAGAAACTTATATGTTATAAAGTAAAGTTTCCATTTTAACGAGAATAATGAGATCTAACTTGGGGCGTGATAAGTGACAACACTGTGTTACCATTTAATTTTTTTTTTATTCTGATTTCATCAGAAGGGAGATGTCAGAGATCTCGCACAACAACTCACAGGACCCAACTCACTCGTGAAGCAGCCTGCTAATCACCAACCCGTATTCTACTAGCGTAGGCCACAATCCTCCCTCATGAACCCCTACAAACGTGCAGATCTTTGGAGGAGAGAGGTCCAATACTGTACGTCTATCGGCTGATAATGTTGATGATGATTTCATCAGTCATAAGGAATAGCTAATAAAGACAGTTTGGAAGCTAACCCTCAAACTCCAATTCAAAGAAAACACCCCATTACCAGTCAAACATACGTATAGTTTAAACCCTCAATACCAAAAAAACTACCCCTTCGCAGCTTCTCGATTCAGCTTGATAGTTACCAGCAGAAATAATCTTTAACGAGCTATTCCTCTCTTCTGTTATATTCGTAATGTAAGAGTGAACAGCGCTTTTTATCAGTTCAGATGTATCTCCATCTCTCTCTAAGAGACTGTCCTCCAGCCCACTGGACCTGACTGAAGCAAGACGGCTGATGGTAATGAATAACAGCGCTTATTAAATATAATATCATCTTCATTAAACAGCTTGTTTGCAATTAATACGAGCCGGTCCGCTGACAGGGGGACCACTTAAGTATAATGAAACTAATTATGCACCGCCCACTTGGCGCTCGAGTACTTAGATGAATAACTTAATGCTAAAATCTACATAGTTTTTTAAGTGCGAGCAACTTGAAATGGCTTATGATGCGGCCTGTACGCTAGTGCTTAGACGAATAAATTATTAATTTTTTAAAGCATCAAGATTTATGGTTGAGGCGTTATTGGGTCCAATATTTTAGTATATATATTAATAAGGAGGGATGTAAGGGGTCCTGCATCAGAGCTGACGGGACCCAAGCCAACCTGACTTGCTCGTAGATGCACCCTGCTAACCAATAAACGAGCCTCTGGCCTGGTCATGTGAACACCTACAAACGAAGGTCGCTGTAAGCAGCTGGATGCCGGTAGCGTATGACCGATCGATGTGGAGATCTTCGGGGGAGGTCTATGTCTAGAAGTAGACTAGTATTTATTAAACATTATTAATAAATAGAATATAAAATTAATAAAACTCTGAAAGGATAAAGTATGGAGAGGCTATAGTTTGAGGCTGGTGGAAGCAGGCCTTCTCCAAAGTTGTCCACATCGATCGGTGCAGCCCTGCCCGCATCCAGCGGCTTTCCGCGACCTTCGTTTATTTAGGTTCATATGACCAGGCCTAGAGCCTCGATGCTGATTAGCAGGGCGAACCACGAGCAGGTGAGGTTGGCTTGGCTCCCGTGAGTTGTTCTGGGCTTCTGAGTTATAAACCTGTGATGAAGACTTGCAATAATTATTTTTGTTTGATACAGAACAATACGTTACAGTAAAACATACATGAAAAAAAATCTTTAAATGGCGTTTGAAGAAGCTGTTCAATGACCACCTTTCACCTGGTCCACCATGCATCATTGTGAACAGAGACACGAGGGTCGGAGCGAGGTGTTTATACAACGTTATACTATTTGCTCGCGCTGCAGTGTATCTACATAACCGGACAGCGATGAACAGCGATTTATTAACGTTATCGCGCTGACATCGCCTATATATCGCTATTTTTTTTTTAACAATAACATACCGACTATAGATAGAAACTAAATATACTAAAACTGGTGGTAGATCCCAATGGATACCACCGCAGCCACCGTCTGGATACCGTAATAATGTTTGGCGGTACAAATAGGTTCTACCACCAAACATTACTGTGTTCCGGTTTCGAGGGCGTTGTAGCTAGTGAAATTACAGAGGTAACGGGACAAGATCTCATATCTCAAGGCCACAAGCGCAATATGGTACAGCGTATATCATCAGATGAACGTCTCTCTCGTTTCGTAGCGTAAGAGAATAAAACTAGATTATCTACTTTGAGTACTATATATATATATATATAGTGCTAAAAGTACATATATATATGCTTCCCTATGACTGACAACTTAGCGTTAGTACCACATTAACAGGAGCTGACCGGACGGTTTCCCACCACCGAAACCTATCACCAGTATAAATTTCTTCATCATATATCCCCAATCAGCTTCCTTCGCGTCTGCTATCACTATTCAACCATTCCTTTCGATCTTAATCAGGTCGTCGGTCAAAGATTGTCTCTCTGTCCGCACACAAAATCGTACCGGATGTAGAAATAAAAAATACATTCTGCACTGCTACCACCAGCAGTGCTGATCAGTTCATTGGTGCTTTGCCTGACTCGCTCTAATTAAGCAGCCATCTCGAGATCTGTGAGATATTGAAGCATTAGCGCGATTTATGTACATCACTGGATAATGAGATAACACCAGAGCAAAGTGGACATACGGAGTGCAGGGAGGAGAGGAGGGATAATGAATAGAATTACAATTAACCTATCTTATCCTCCACAGATTCCACCTGGTGCTAGT
This sequence comes from Ornithoptera priamus, assembly GCA_029034505.1. Lineage (NCBI taxonomy): Eukaryota > Metazoa > Arthropoda > Insecta > Lepidoptera > Papilionidae > Ornithoptera > Ornithoptera priamus. The sequence goes on along the minus strand of JARDWD010000267.1, from coordinate 433,922 downwards.
CTGAGCGGTGATATCTGAAACTCGACCGGAAGTTAAACTTAAACATACGTAACAACCAACAGTATATAATATAGACTTGATGTCTATCTCTGTAACGCAGAGGTCCCTGGTTCAACCGGACACCTAAGTAGGTAACGTCGCCGCTCCTATTACCGCTGCCAAACATTTGTGTGTGCAAACATTACAATGTTCCGGTTTGAAGGGCGCTGTAGTTAGCGCAATTACTAGCATTTACTCAGCATCTCGTCTTCTTATCATCTCATCCTCTCAAGGTGACGAGCACGTCGTGCAGTGTATAACATTCTATGTCGTGCTGTTGTCAGGCGTATCACTCAATATTAGGTAAACGTCACTCTCGTCTCGTCGCTTCGTTGGAAAAAAAAACTTTACTGTAGTAAGTTCATCAGTTACGACGACCTTCAGTATACTGTAATGTTTGACGATAGGAATAGGAGCTGCGGTGGTATTCAGACGGTCTATCAATAACATCCGGTTTGAATGATCTTCTCAAGCGACAAAACGAGTGGTATTTCCATGCAATTTTGCAAAGACATTTCTTTCTCAATTAGTACCGTAATTTCATTAGTTACTTCCTCATTATTTGGTGGTAGTTAACGACCGTCGCCATCGACGAAGGTTTACCACCAAAGAAACGACTGTCTTCCGGTTGTTATATTAATCAAGGATTTTCAACTCAAAGCCGTTTGCACAAAAGCAGTTAAGTAACCCTGTGCATTGATTACCAAGTGAACGTCCAGCTGAACTAGTTTCCACTTAATCCAATACTTTAAAATGGTTGCCTACAAAAAAAGTTATATCTCGTCAACCATTTTTTTTTTTTAATTTAAACCTGTCAACTGTACACATTGACAGATGCGTGGGTGTCACTAAACATTCGGTGCTGAGCCGAAAAACCTTTCCTCTAACATTTAATCCCCCCTTCACAGTTAAGACAGAAACCAGTTAAATAATGCATAGTTTAAAAAAAAAATATTTCATCACTATTCAATCGGTTTATAAACTTATAGCGGCGCTGATTTCTCTATCCTCTCGGTGTCTGCGGTACAAGGCGTTTTATGCCTTGTAGTAAAATTGTCGTGGTGGTACAGGAGCCAATACCCTTGTAACGTTTAAGCTATGCGTGATAGCGAAGCCTTGTTTCTCTTTGTCGACTATAAGGGAGACGTGAACAAGGTGTTTTAGACCTGGTATAGCACAGTTTTTTTGTTTCAATTGACTAATAGTCTCGAAGATAATCTTTCTTAGACTTACCTTAGAATTTTTTTTTTTAATTTTTCTACTATTACTAAACAATGAAAGTTTTGCCGCCTACTTTACATTACTATGCGTTGCTGAAGGCAATACCTTTTTCAATTACTAGATTTAAAGAGACCTGAAATTTATTAATATATATATATATATCATAATCAACATCAGCCGATATACGTCCACAGCTGGACGTATATATATATATATATATATATATATATATATCCAGAGAGTAATTTTTTTACCTTTTTTTTAATCATTACCCCTGCGTGCCTTGGGTCAGGGCCTATTTATACAGTTCACTTATCATTCTAATTGTTCCTTATCTCTATACATTTTTCTTTCTCATACTCTTCTTTCATCCTTTCTTCTATTATGCTTTACTTATCTGCCCCAGAGAGTCTGCGTCATCACGAGATCTGCGAAAGTATTATAGAGATAAAATTGGATTTTACAAGATTCTTTCCGCAAAGAAAGTTACGAGGTCGTTACGGCCAGCAAAGGGGACAGGAAACAGTTAACATATATATATATATATATATATATATTCGTGTATACATGAGTAGTAGTCATTACAGATTTGCATATCCCAGTAAGTACTAGATATTATAAAGTTTCTAGATAAAGTTTTATAACATTGATTATTAATGAAATTCAATATTGATACTTTAAACGAGACTAGATTATAAATGTTGAAGTAATTCAGATCTAGTTACGTTACCAGCTCTTAACGCCTCGTCGAAGTCTGTACTTAATAGTCATGTGTCCACTGGGGCCTATTAACATATACTGAACCCGTTGAAAATAAAAGTGTATGGAATATATTTGTGGAGTCCGCATCAGGCCGCGTCGCTTCATGGCTGTCGCGTCCGGCGGTGGATTGACTTCGTATTTCCGATATCTGATTGGCACGTATCTTATTGTTTAATATATATTTTATTGTAGAAGCTGAAAGCGGTGTCAGCTGACGTGTTTACAGGCTTACATTTGAATGGGAGTACTTTTAGATTAAGCTTTTTTTTAAGTTAGAAGACGAGCGAGTGCCTGCTTTATAAGTAATACTCCGGAGATGTACTACCGCAGTTACTGCCAAACAGCAGTGTGTATACATAACTGTGTTCTGGTTTCAAGATCGCTGTAACGGGTGAAATTACTGAGGTAATGAGGCGGTCTCGAGACGACGAAAACTATGAAGTATTTGTGTATATCATCCTAACTAGCGCCAGGTTGTTATAGGCAGGGGCATTGACAGGTGAACATCCCTCTCGGTTAGTCGCTTCCTGGAATAAAAAACAGGAGGAGCAAGTTAAGATCATGCGCACAGCATCACACTGTACTCGCCTGAAGACCGTAATTTAAGTCTCATTACCCCGGTAATTTCACTAGCTATAACACCCTTCAAACCGGAATTGTTTGACGGTAGAAACTTACCACTAGAACCGTTCAGTAGTAAATTTCTGAAAGAATTTCACAAATGTATCAATAAGGGGTATAAGGGGTCCCGCACAACTCACGAGGCTTTGGCTCCCACCAACCCGGGTTGGGCCAGCATGGTAGGAAATGGCCCAAATCCTCCAACATAAATTCCTACTCGAATATGTGGGAAACTTTAGAGGAGGCCTATGTCCGACAGTGGACGTTTATCGGCTGATGATGATGATCAATAAGCCAGTAAGTTCAACAATTAAGTTAAAGTTGTATAAATAATTACCAGTTGCTGTTAGGTACCGTTTAGGCGGTCTCCGGTAATAAAGACCTAACACAGTAAGGTGGTAGTAATTAAAAAAAATTGTATAGTTAACTATCCTACAGTAATGCGAGCTCGAACTGATCTCAGTTATCTGTTTGAAATGTAATGAGTTTATTAATAAATCCACCTTTAGTGGTAACCACCGTCAATTTGTGAACAATAGAGATTCAGCCCTTCCTTTATGGTAAGAACAGCAGAGGAGTGGAATGAATTACCGGCCTCGCTGTTCCCGTCCAAATACGTGGGTGTCTTCTAGAGAGTAAATAGGTTAGTGCTTTACCAGCATAGACTGTAACACCAGCATAGAAGCACTTATCCTCTTAATAAAAAAAGAACCACTTCCTTCCACCAGTTAACGTTGAGAAAAAAAAAATTGTCTTTAATATACCTCATTGATAACTTAAATTTTAAGTAATGCTGGATGTGGTACTTGTAGATCTTCCACACCGGAAGCCCTTAAGATACGTACAACCGCGGCGCTCTCTCATGTCTATATACGACTACACCGAACTAAAATTCAAATTCATGCGCTATTTGAGAATCGGACGTTATTCCATACATTACTAATAACCGGCATTAATATTTATGTCCATTAAAATACAGATAAAAGATACACACAAAGTTGACGGCTGATTATAATGTCGCCGGTTTTTTTTTTTCATAATCTATTTAAGCATTTCAAGTTATAATTAAAACGGTGCAATGAACTAAGGTACAAGTTATATTTTCGCTGTGTGAATTATCCAATAGAAAATCAATAATTCATCGTGGGAAATCTTTGGATGCAGGATTGGAGATCAGCTGTCGACTACAATAGATTGAAATGATGATGATGATGAATATACTGTACTACTACTACTGTTTAACATTAAATGTCGAGAGGGCCACAGTTTCCATTGCATTCGATCTTTATCTTCACGTTTTATCTAATTCCACGTCTACCAGATCTTCCTTGCATTAAAAATATACAGATTATCATCATCATCAGTCGATAAATGTCCACTGCTGAACATAGGCCTCCCCCAATGATTCCCATATTGATCGTGCAGAGATTAATATGTATGGATTTGGGACATTTCCCACCACGCTAGCCTAATGCGGGTAGATGGTTTACAGATTATAAATATTTAAATTGCAATCATTTAGTTCTTTATGAATTATTTATAAATTAAACAGTCTCTTTAGCCTCTTCTTTAGACTCCAATTCTTCGACAACCAGGTCTTTCCACCGTGCTGGTCCACTTTCTCCACCATGCTGGCCAAGTGCTCGCTCGTTTGTAGATATTATTTAGGTTAGATCTAGGATTTCATGAGAACTCTAACAAGAAGTAGCAACGATGAAATTTACTCTATATATAATACTGCAATTAAATTCCTGTTACTAACACATTATTGGTGGTAGGTCTTCGTTGTCAGAAATCGTCGATGTAGTTACCACCGCACAAATTACTACCTCAGCTATTTTGGAAACATTACTGATCTCCTACTCCAAATTCGCTGCTGTTACTAAAACCACTAGGGTAAGGTCACTTGATATTTCATGCCTTATCAATTCATTTAAATTACAAGTTTTAGTTCCTTTAGCTAATTTTTTTTTATTCCAACTTACTACTTTATGCCATAATTTTTCTTTGCTAACTTTAAACCTATTCATTATTTCATATTATATTAACTTTCAGAACTGCAGTTTACTAACTAACGCTTCTCTTACTATCTTTAAAATTTCCTAATAGGTTTATCTCATAGTTCCTTCCAGTATCTTCTATAACTTTATCTCTATTCTTTCTATATGTATTTACGGTTTCATCAATAGCTTCTTCTATATTATTTACTACATGTTCATGCATAACATCATTGTGTTTATTTATACTTACTGTTTGTTTGTATTTATTTACTAGCACTTATGTTAGGTACTGTATCTGCAATATCGTAGAACTCTAGGTCGTTTATTGTTGCAGTTTCGTACATACATCAATAAAAGCGGCTGCATTATTAAATCGATAAATAAGGCTAACTGAGAGGCGTGATAAATCATACCTCGATTACTTCAATCTGATCGAATTGTGTTTCAATAATTATTTTCGTAATAATTAAGCATGAAGATTAATTTAGCTGAATATATATTTGTTATAAACTATTTCAGATTATTTGGTTCAAAGATCAATCTTTTCTAAATCGAAATATTTTGTAATGAGATGATATTTAAAGTTGTAAATGAAATATTTAACTGCCTTCATTTGCGTAGTGTGCTAACCGTAGTAACGTATTGGCTAACCGATTTATATTTATCGAAGATCCTAGTTCAAGTTTGAGATTGGTGGTGGAGTTTGAATGGTGTTAAGAGTTTTTTGTCCCGCACAAGATTCCCAAGCCAACCTCGTCTGCTCGTGATACACCCACCGTTCTAATCAAGAAACTAGGCTCTGGCTCCAACCTTCATTGAGTCACCATGGTGGGAAATGGCCCAAATCTCCTCATATGGACCGTTACAAAGGACGGCCGTTAGAGTACGGCGGTACCGAAGGCCATGATGAGTGCGTGAAGGTCACGGGATGCCGTTGTATGCGGGCAGCACAAGGCCAATTGGTGTTGAGATTTTTGTAGGAAGGCTATATCCAACAGTGATGAAAATGGTAATACCTACGAGCTTGTTCCTATTGACTATCTGAAATCTAATATTATTTACTGAGACCTCAACCTTTTTACATAGATATGTGCGAAAAAAAAATTCTAATTGTTAATGGTTTCAAAATTTTAAATTTCTTTGTAAATCATTATTCAGAAATTTTCGTATAACTTTCATTAGGTGGAAATGTTTCGGTTTCGTGAAGTGAGAAATCTAATACACTTTCCGTGCCATTAGGCTCTATTATGGTTTCAATTTGGCCAAGGCCCAAATCGGCCGCCCGCTTATTATTCGAAGTATAAACCAACAGATAATATGGAACGTATGTGGTAATACAACACTTAAAATTACTTACAGGAGTTATCGAACTCATATTAGCCAGCTCGGTCCGGCCAAGGCACCACTTACAAGCGCAACGTCCAATTTTCTCTCTAAAATCTTTATGAATCCCGATGCTGAGGCGGCCAGCTCAAAGGTCATACTAAATTTCAATTTAATAGTCGCCTAACTCTCACACATTCATAATCTCGGCGATTGTCCGTCCGTGGTACTCTCACACAACCGGCTGTTATATGAAATGACCTGGCCCACTTCACAAGAGCAAGCGGCTATTAATTAACGCTGTAAACTTATGAGTTAATGCTAATGACTTCAGATATATCTCATAATTTATGATTGAAGGCCATCATAAATGTCGATTTGTATTGCTGGTGATAATTATTATCAACAATCAATTGGGTAGGTGGTTTTCGATCAGTTTTATGAAGCTGTGTACTGTATACATCAGGCGGCGATCTGAAGGACCTGGCGTAACATCAAATACGTATCGAGAGGTTATTACATAAGAATCATGACCTGCAGCAGTAAGGAAACGACATGAAAGCTGTATTGAAGACGAGATATATTATTATGTTATAATTTATAGTAAATTTATGTATTAAACTATTAGAAGTAATAACAAATGCAAGTGATATGGAAAAAAGTCTTAAAACCTAAATTGCCACGTAAAGATTACTTGTGTAGTAGATATTTAAAATTCTTTGTTACTATTCTCGAATCATAATATTATAAATAAATAGTACAGAACTCGGGAAAACGCTTAAGCTTATAGCGAATCCGTTATGACTTGCGCCGCGGGCGTAATTTTAGATAATAATGAGCAGCATGCATCAATTAGCAGTGGAGTGTGGGGTTCAACACTTTGAAATTCATTACTTTGGGACCTCTGCTTACGCCCCGGAGCCACTGCCATGTTCCATCTTCTATTTCTCGTAAAAATATTTAACTGCCGCCGTGGCGCAGCGACTAACCGCTTCATTTCTAACACTGAACATCCAGGTTCGATTTCAAGGCCACATTTGGTGGAGATTGATTCATTGTAGGGTTTTTCTGCACTCGCGCGGAGAGCTACCATTCTCATGCTTGAATTCCACTGACACGCGTCAGCGAAATTATCATAGATGAGAACTTGTTACTATTGACACTTAAAATTATATTTGTTTACCAGCAGATACACCAGTAGACGTTCTGCACTCTTCTAATACATTTACTACATATGAATATCATCTACATTATATGCACTAAAAATGTACAGAACATACAACGCCATCTTGTGGCCATACAGCGAAACTAATCATATAACATAAACACTAGCCATGATAAAATAACACATGCTCGTTTTTGTTGTGGTCAAATGGTTGCAGAAATTGGTGTAGAGATCGTCATCATCAGGTTGAGAAAACCAATTCGATCCTCAGCTATTCTTTTTAACTGATAGTATTTAAACCCGGTCCACTATTTTATGTCGTTTTACCATTTCTCGCTAGCTTCCAGCTCGCTGGTCTAATGGTTAGAGCGTGCTTTCATTCCGAAGGTCGCGGGTTCTAATCTCGGCATATACCGATGACTTTAATATTTAAGTTATGTACATTTGTGAACTTTAGTTACAACAGCGAAATACAAACGGTGAAGGAAAACATCGCGAAGAAACCAGCACATGAATTAGAATTTATTCTAAGGTGGGTGTGAAGTCACCAATTCACATTGGGCCCGTCGTGGTGACTATGGCCCATCGCCTTCATATTGAGAGTAGGCACAGGCCCCAGCAGTGGTGACGTATATTGGCTGTTAAAAAAAAACATATCTTGCGCTGTCTACCAGATGCAGATTTTCGAGGATTTTTGCCCTCCAGGATCAACCTTCAGAACTCATAAAGGGAACCTCAAAAACAGGTGTGCAGATGCTTCCAGAAACTACGAAAGAAAACCTGACAGGTGAAGAAAAGTCAGATATCTCTTAGGAAACACATTTCGCCGTAGAATAAGAAACCTACCATCAGTTTAATGCCAAAAATAAACATATTTGTTCTATCAGAAATGTTGGTATAAGGATATATACGGATACTTGATACGCCGTAACGCTTGATATCCTGCAGCGAGCAAGTGAGAACTATCGCGGGTGGACGTCAGTTCGATTCCCCTTGACACATCAACGCCTCAAGTTTAAAGTAATTCGATCTCTGTTCATACGAACCGACAGCCCACAAATCGCTCACGACCTCACAGCCAGACTAACTTTAACCTTATCTATATCTTATTAAGGCTAATATCTAGAAGTCCCATTATGGGTGAGAGTTAATTAGTCGGATTCATTACGGTCAAATTTTTAATTATAGTTAACCTTACATAATAGAAAGGTCTAAAATCACCATGTTTATTTATCTTTGTGCTTAACACGTGTACCAATGGAGATCTAATTTTTTTTACGTATTATGACATAAAAGATCTAAAAGTACAATCGAAGGTACAATAGTTGTAAATATATAATGAAACGACAACACTTAACAGAAATTGAAAGCTGCAGATTTCCATTTTCCTCCTTACGGCTTGCTTGACTGAGATCCTACCTAATGGTAAGCGAAGATGTAATCTAGATGGTAGTCTAGAGTCTATTCTCTCTTCTACGTCTAGCTGGCTAAGTTTTTACCTAGCTAAGGAAACAAGTTCTCATTTTATGTCTAATACTTTTTGAGGTTTGGATCTTTTAAGATTATTCTAGGCTCCATCATATCCTATACAACTATGTATAATTATGACTATTAACTAGGCTATAATCTATATATCTCTTAACCTAAACAAAACACAACTATAAATTTACATAATCTGTGTATATACAGTAATCGGTGCTACTGATGTTGGTGCAGAAGGAATGCACTGACTTGTACTTACGAATCTGAGATCACTTTAAAAGTTTTTTATTAAACATTTTAAGTAAACTTCCATCCGGGCACATTCTGTCAATAAGGAATCCACCATTTAAAAAAAGATGAGTAATTAATCGAACTTATCCACATCCTTGGAGTCTGTTAAGAAACGGATCTGCTTACATTATTATAGAAGCTCACGCTTACATTATAACCCCGACGTTACCCGACCGCAGGGTGAGCACACCGCACGGTGTCGGATGTCGCTTCCGCTAAATAATCGAGATCACAAAGCGAAAGCTTTAAAGAGTGCTGACATCTGTCTGTAGCACTACACTCTAATACAGTTGCAATCATCAGCCGATAGAGGTCCACTGTTGGACTTAAGCCTCCCCCAAAGATACAGTCGCAATAGTCGACGCAAATTATAAACTCATCGAAACCTCTTCCATGTTTCTTCTGTAGATATTGAAAATCTGATTGTACCAACTGCCCCTGTTTCGTAATCTCTGACTTAACAGGCCATGGACCCGGGTCCACGAGCCAAGTATCAGATGAACTGTAAGAGTCAATATGACTTTCGATCTCTTAACATCTTCAGAAAACAGAATCGGAACGTCTGACTGCTTACTTGGCTAGGTACGATTCGACTTCCCATATTGTAAAATTACTATCAAAACTGAGTTGTGATGATCATGCTTCACCATCCACAGCTGCATTGTCAACGTCATTTGAAATTGAATTTAAATATAGAACCTATATAGTTATATATATACTTATTAGTATATAGTTTTAAACCATTTAGGAACCCTTAGGCAATAAATAAATTAGTAATAGCCATACTTACAATTGCTTTTTTTTATATAAATAGACTTAAAGTTGACCCTTGCTGCTTAGTGATAAAATGGAGAATGTCAATGAATGCAAAGCCCTTAATAGGAATTTTAGATATGTAAACGTTTGTTTTTAAATGCGAAAAAAAAATTATACGTCTTGACATTAAATGCACATTGCAACAAGTCCGGCAACAATGAGATTCCTATGCATATAAAGGACTATATTTAAAACGTAAGATGAAAAATGTCCGTTTCGTTTTAAAGTTTAAATGTAAAAGGAATAAAGCGTTCGGTACAATGAAGTATTTAATGAACAAAATGAAAGGGAAGCTCTGAAAGGTCAGCGGCGGAGGCTGCATTGTAGGGACAATTAAGAAACCTCTATACCAGGTATGTTGTGTATCCAGGAATAACTTGGGGCATTTCTCTTATGAACCGGTAAATAAAATGCTTCTCGAAACAGATACAAGTTTAATTTAACTAACGATTACTAAGAACTACAATTATAAAAGAAAAAATCTAAATAACTACTTTATATTAGATAATATAATTATCTCTATAGAAAAATAAAGAGGAGAAGAAAGCTTACCCCGCCACCATAAAGGATAATAGTTAAGAAGAGAGATAGAGAGAGAAAAATAAATTAAGAGTAAAATTTAAGGTAATCGGATTTCGCGAACGAATTTTATTTCCTGGATTATTCAAGGAAAGATTTGTGCTCTTAATTATTCTCACTTAAAGCTTTAGTGATAAATATGACAACAAACTTAATAAAATGCAAAGATGAAGAAATATGTCCTTCCTGATGCTATAAAAGACGACCCCAGCACCTATATAGTAGATAAGAAAAAATACTAAAAACAATTAGACTCAGTAATTACCTGTACTTATTAATTCATAAAGATCCATAACAAATATTCCAATGCATAAAGAGCACATAAGTGATAACATAACAATTTATATAGTTAATGAAACCCAGCATAACTTAACTGCTATTTGCAATGAGATACCCATTTAAATTGAAGCAAGTGTTTAACAAGGGGATCAAATATAGAGAGATGACAAAAAAAAACCTGATACGCATGCCTTGCTTCACTGACGAAGTCCTAGAGACTCCTATAGCAGGATCGAGTTTGTCGCATCAAGTTTTTATCACACTTGCAGACTGGTAATGGCGGTCTTTCAAATTACTCGCCGTACTCTGCGCCACGACGAACGTCTTTATTCCCAGCACACGTACCGGGTAATTCAAAAAAAAAAATTGCTAGTTAACATTAATATAAAAGTAACATGGTTATTACAGAAATAACTCCGCTAAGCCATTTGTATCAATTTTAGAAATCCGCCCCCGGACCAAGCATTCATTACCGAAACGCTAGACCAAATTAGTGCTAATAGATCAAAGGAAATATCAAAAGATTTATAAATTTTGGATTTTATAAAGCGTAATGCCAACGAAGATTAACTAAGTGTATGTAAATTAAAAAAAATCAACAGCTTTAAACATAAGAACAAGACTACATAACTGTTCCCAAATCTCTCGCTCTCCCACATCCGACGATCAAACGTATCCGCAACAATTTTATATTGTTGCTTTATTAAAGTAAGATTTCGTACAAAATTTCTGCTAATTGCTTAAGAAGTTTAAAGACACGGGTCGTTTTTTTTTAATTGATTATTTAAACAACTCCACTTAAATTTTATCTGTAACGGGTCACCCCTTGTTTCTTTTTTCTTTAGCGTTTATTTTCGAATTTGTTTCTTTGCAATGCGACAAAGTTATAATTTTATTTCCTTTAAAATCTTTCTCAACATCAGCCACAGATTATAAAGAAATAATTTAATGTATCTCATAGATATTTGTAAAGTATAATCAAATCTGTTTCTTTTAAACTGTTATTATTTTACAAAGTCGAAAAGGAATTAGGGTTGCTATTTAGATCTTTTTTTTTTAATTACTACAAAAGTTTGTTTATTGGAAATTGAACATTAAATTGGAAGCAGTATGGTGTATGCTTGCGTATCAGCCGTTTGCGGCTACTAAACTAATGGCTCTACAAATCCCTCGACTCCAGCGCTGGTATTGTCCTCGCAGAGTTTTTTTTTTTTTGTTCTTTTAACTACTGTCGCCTTCCCGAACCTTTTTCCCTTTAACGCGGGCAATTTTTAAATGGCTTATGTTTGATTCCATTATTGTGTGCCAATCAGCTTGAATTACAATGTCCTTTAGCAGCGGCCGAACTGAGTGGGATTCCGTATTATTTTTGTTCACAAATCATTTATTTATACGTTTTTGTATCGGGTAAACAAGGCATCTGCTTTATTTAGATGAAAGAGGTATAAATGCGATTCATGAATTTAAATTTCTTATATTTTGCGTGCTAGCACACCGGCTGACACTTGTTACTTATTTATTTTTGTTTTCTTTACTATAACAAGTACTTAAATATATTAAAATCATTTTTTTTAATTGCGTATGATTTAAATGGAAATCTAATCTAACGACAAGTTGTAAATTTGCAATTAAAATAATTAATAATTGATTAAGAACAAAGAAGTTTATGTTACCATTTTTACGTATGGATATAAATCGATTACTGTCTAGAAATAAATTTTACGATATTACTGTTCATTAAATGTATTTCCGCCTTGAAACTATTTCTTCCGCAAGAAGCCTATTTTCAAAGTTAGGAAGATAACCTATAAATATAATACATGACAGAAAAAAAAATAACGTATTAGTAAAGATAAAATCTAAACGAGAACACACAAATATAGACTACCGTATGTACCTTAGTCCCGTTATTACTAATTTTTAATTACAACCACCTCAATAAAAGATTAAAAAAAGTAATGGGAACTAATCTAAAGAGACGTCGTTGATTTTAATCTTTCGGGACAACTTTAAACCGAAAAAAAAAAGTTATTGCCGGTCCCATTAAAGTCGCCTAATTGAGACGCGCGAAACAGTCGGAGTAACACATTCGTAAGCAGGACTTAAATACTCGGTGTGTTGAGGAAAGTATGCAATAAATCTCATTGTGGATGCTGTTATCTCTTCGGTGAAGTAGCCGATAGCGTCCGTGTCAACTCGCTTGCAAATTTAAATATAAACAACTTAAGTACATTAGTATCAATCGACGCCCGCCCTCAGCGGTATCTCCGCCGTCATATTTTGAAGCTGCAGATACATCTGGTGTTATTTCGCGTTTGTTACCCGTTTCACCTTTATGTGAAGAGGATTTATTGTTCCACTCCGTATTATTATATGCAAACTGCGCGGCCGTTTCGAAATGAATGCGAATAAGAAGACTACAAACTGCGTTTTGTTTCATCGGATGCACTCGTTTAGTTTTTGTTGTTCGGTTAACTGTCAATTTGTACGCTGATTGTGCTGGCCGAGTACGGCCAATGCATTACGTTGGAAATAAAATAGGCACAAACATTACATTGTGTTCTCAGCGTAGAAATACTTTATTCCACGAAGGATTTAAACTAAATCATATATATATATATGTATATCATAATAAAGTTTCAAATATTAAGGTAAACCTACAAATTTTTAAATTTTGTCTCAAAGATCAATTATCAGATATCTATAATATAGTTACTACAGCTTAAAATTTTAAACTCTTTTTTTTTACTCAAGTCACAATTAAAAGTTAATACAACACAACAATATCTACCTAGTTCTGATTGTTAGCATTCGAATGATTATTATTATTATTATTGCTGAAAAGAATTTCTTATAAGCCTAGTTGTGTTTCCAACTTCAACATCAGTACACATCGATTCCCTTCATTAAAAGTTTACTTAGAAATGAAATCGATATTTATATTTGTTAGGTGCAGCCTGTTCATAATATCTCCTACCTTCTGTTATATCGTGTGACCAGAGACATTGAAACTTTCACAACCATAATAACCTATTCAAAATGGAAGCGAAAGATAACAATATAATTACAATAATATATTACGGAAAAGTTTTTAATGTCTTTGAAATAATTCATGAAATATATGAATATTCCTACTTAGCAGACGAACTCGCCCATTAAAGATAGAAGATAACATTACACTAATTGTTTCGTTTAGTTTAATGTACCATTAGAACAACGTTAAATTAATAAAACGCATTATATAAATGAGAAGTTAAACAAAAAACAACTCAATTTATTACAAAGCATACAATTGTGTTTAAGAACACTGACTAATTATAAACCAAACAAAGTAAAAGATTAAAAAACTTCTTATTTTCATCAATGAATAACAATAGCTTGAATAGTTGGTGCTCTGTTATATAACAATAATAATACAGAGTCGATGGTTAAAAAAACAGAGATTTTGATCATAGACTAACGCGATGAAGTAACGCAAGGAATTCTTATTAAATTCACGCTTTGACATTAACGAGAAAACAATGATAATGGTCACTGCATATGAGATGAAAAGCAAAATGCATAGGCGAATGAAGACAACAGCAGAATTTACGTGTAAACGGCTAATACTAAGGTTACCTGCACAAATTCTCGTGGAATTTTGATTTCTATGGACAATAATATACGGCGGAATTTCGCACGAAACCCTATCCCGTTGGCAAGGTGACAATTTATCTTCGCGCTGGACGCTGGAGCAATTAATCAGTCGGCGTTGTCGTGTACAGACCTCAGTTTCAGTTACAACAATTATCAATAACGAGCATACAATTTTAATCAGTATTATAAAACTATAAAGCCGAGTATCGCTCGCACGAGTGTGCGTAGAGAATGCTGCGATGTAGACTCCGTACGCAGTATTCCGATGATAAAGAGAAAAAGATGATTTCTTGCTAATTATCGGGAGTGTTGTGTTAGTGGTCCTTTTTTTCGACCACTTAACACCTACGGTCTGTCATTTGCTTCTTTCAATGCGATGAAAGATATTTTGAAATTAATGGCAATAACTTTTTCACAGCTAAATTTGGACGATTTTGTAAATAATATTTAGATGATTGGTAACATATATCAAATCAAAATTGATCAATTAGATAAAGCTTTGGAAATCTAATATCATGTCTCTCATCCAAAACATTCTTATGATATAGTTGAAGCTCTATTATAATAATAATATTTTATCTGCCGCACTAATTTCAATAATACATGACTATTCCCATATTATGCAAGACCTTGACTCATTAAAATGTTTTAGTCTAATTATCTATATTGAGTTTTATTAGTTGTTCTTTGGGTATAGATCTATCAGAAAATAAATCAAACATCCAAACACTAACCCTTGAACAAGTGTACTATGCTTCAAATTATTACTGTTAACTTAGAAATTTTCAAACTAGATACAAAATTTGATAATTAGTCATGTGACAGAACAAGGTTCTTCGTCATTTTATCTGTTTTGATTGTATCATTGTTAGTTCTGTATAACAAGAGTCTCTAATAAAGCTGTTAATCATTTCAAGTGCACAAACGAAGCTTGATTTGATTTTAACTAGCTGATAATAAGGTTCAGAATTGAATGTCATTATCAATTCAATGGACAAATTACTACTTGACTATGGCAAATAACCTTAGGTGACTTGAAAACATCCAACAATACCGCAAGGCTACCGTTAAGCATTCGATCAGGAACTATGAAGAAGCAGAATTCCAAAGTCCAATAAAATCTAATAAATATCGCCGCCGCAATAATAAGGACCCCACAACCACTTGATTGGTACGTTTTGAGTTAAGCGTTTCTAATTATTCATGATCCTAATCTTCGTCGCTGAACAGTTTATAGAAAGTTTCTGGTGAGGGAATTGATATCTTGTTCGGGCGAAGAGAATTTCCAGTTCTGTTAGACATTCGTTTAATTTCATGTTTTAATGTTAGAATCGTTGCATTGGTGCTTTTATATAATTGAGTTTCTGCATTCGGTTGCAAGTCACAACGTTAGAACCGATTTCTAGAATTCACTTTCTCGACACCTTTATTTTTAAACTTAGTATTTGGTGTAATTAGTAAAGTGCAAATAATGACATCTTTTATAAATCTTTACAGATGTCGGCTATAGATCCAGACTGCGGTGTGAATGCAATAGTAAACTACACTCTGCCTGAACAGACCGTCCTTGCAAGATCACAGTTCTCCATCAAATCTGATACCGGGGAGCTCTGCGTTGCTGCACCATTGGATCACGAAGTCAACAGCGATTTTGAATTCCCCGTAATAGCAACTGATAGAGGTAAACACATTGTAATACAACATAGTATAATGAATGAAGCACAGATACAAAATCGGCTGCTTTTGCAATGAAAAGCATTGTAGAAATAGTTTAGTTTATGTTCCCAATGGAATTGGGGCGTTCTTACACAAAAGGGATAAAATCTATAATCCTCCACGCTGTTCGATTCCAGGTTTAGTGTGATCATTTTTCTCCGTCCTGTGTAACATAAAAATATATATTTTTCGATGTTTATTATTTACGGGTCATCCATTTTATAATTTATTATTATCAGTAGAACGTAATTCATAGCGATACAAAACGGAATACGCGAAAATGATGCATGTGTCTCGAACGAAAGTATAAAAGAAATGGTAAAATAATACCGACAGGTGGAAGCAACGCCAACTATAAATCCATATGCAGAGTTTCAAAAATAAAGCGACAAAGACGCAGCAAGTCGCGAATAAATTCCCAAAGCGTCAGTCGGCCGTTGTCTCTACCACCCAACTGATTTATGGAGCGCGAAGCTTCCAACTATTACATACCACAGGTTTTTACGCGGCCCAATCCGAACCGACGGTCGGCAACCGTACGCCTGGGAAAGGAAATTTCGGTGGTAATTTCTTTCAATAGGTAAACAGACATCTTGATTTTAAATAATTGCTTAAAATTTATCTTTTTAAGAAATATCCCGCATATCTACTACTTTGCGACTACAGAATACAGACTACAGAATGTCCCGCTTTAGACAGTAACATTTTCACACTTAATTTATTTCTTATACATTAATTTTTTAATGTAAATAACATTGAGAAAAATTTCGAACTCGGTAATGCTTTAAATCAAACGATGTGGTTGAATCTAGACAAGTAAGAAACAATATCTTATTTCAAGGATTACTCTGCAGGAATAAATTTTAAGAATTTGTGTTTTGTTGTCCTCACTCTAAGGATTCTCTTTAATCAGTATAATGCATTCAGTTTCGTTGTTTCCGTTTGAAATGTTAACTGGGATCGTAATGGGAACTGGTTTGTTCGCATTCGTATTAAAAGTATATGCATCAATTAAATTATTGGTAAGGAGCAGCGTGCAGTCCCGGTTGGTATCGCAGTGCTCGTACACGGCGAAAACGCGTTGACATCGACATAAATCAAGCGGCTGTCAATTAAACATAACATTACAACAATACACAAACAATCAGGGGATCAATTATTTATATATTCGCAGGGGGCCTGTCGACGACCGCTATGGTGAAGATCCAACTGCTCGATATCAACGACAACGTTCCCGCATTCACTGTTAAGGATTACAACGTATCTTTAAAAGAAGGAAGGGTATCATCGAACGAGCCTATAGTCGCTGTCACCGCAACAGATGCTGATTCCGGGAGATTCGGTACCGTTACTTACAGAATAGTGAATGGAAACGAGAACGACGTGTTCAGGATAGACAGGAGCACGGGCGAGATATTTGTGACTAAGCCGGCTTTGATACAAGCAAACGGAAAATTTGATTTGGAAATATCAGCAACCGATGGTGGCGGTCTCACTGCGCCTCAAGCTGCTGTTGTACACGTCAACGTGATGCCCACTGGTGTGGGATCGGCGTTATTTGATAAACCGAGATACAATTTCCGTGTCAGGGAGGATGTGCGTAGTGGAACAATCGTCGGCAACTTGAAAGCTACCGCAGGAGGTAAGATTTATTTTAAGTAATACATACACTTGCACATGCAAATTTACACACGCACATATATACTGTAACTAAATGTATATAAATTATGTATTAATATGCAAAACATATATATTTTTATATACCAAACAGATAGTTTTGGCTTGCAACAGAATACTTGTTCAAAATGTACCTTCTAACAATGACATTCAAACTGTAGAATCATTTAATATTTTTAATGGCATTCCAAAGATAGAAAGATCGGTACACAAACAAACAAACAAACAAATAAACGTTTAAGATTACATACAAAGAAAGTCACTTAGAGGCAGAGTAAATATGGATGTTAGAATAGATCCAACTACCGTTGAATCGAATTACGTTGTAGCTTCATTTCACTTTAACAAATTTATTGAAATCGTGCAACAGTATTGTAGTTATAAATTACAAGCTGTAGCGTAGCCTTTTAACTTTTACAATGTTCAATTTTTAATTCAACTTATATAATAATTGAAACTTAAAAGTTTAATGCGAAGGTTTAGTTTCACAGTTCTCGTGAGATGAATTTTTAACATAATACGTTTCCTCATTAGAATGAAGTGACGAAGCGGTGAAGATTTTAAATCCAATAGTTACATCAAATTATTTCAAGTACTGCAATGTTCTTCAAATCAGAACATAGTAATATTTGTACATTACTGTTTTGTCGCGAAAATAGATGCTGTAGCTACAACCTGCACCGTTTTAGCTAACGAAGACTCCACCAGATAACCTCTTACATATTAAAATATTCTAGCTAAATTACTATTGAAATCCCTTTGTTATTTATCCAGTATCGGCGGTGTAAACGTATTATCATTGATCTTATCGCAATAATGACTACACTAATCTGAATGCTCATCTAAAGCAGTCGAAGTGTATCTCCTCTAACGCCGTACAAGTCACGACATGCTAATGTCAATGCCAATGACAATTTTATACAGAAGCCATCGGGAGCAACACCTCGCCCGCGGCCGCGTCGCACTCCGCCAAGTACTCATTGTGGATAATCTATTCACAAATATGTAATCGCCCATTGTACCCACCAAGATCACGAAGTCGCTATGTTCATTGTATGACTTACCTTTCACCTATCTTATAAACGGCTCCGAAGGTTCAAAGCTTCTTTATAAAGTCCAGTACTTAGTAAACGCAACACTGTCACTACTATTCGCAACAATTTATCTAATTTGAGTGATAGCATTGAATTTTCAACTATATCTATAGATATAGGTTTATCCGTATCGTTTTGAACGCTTGGCTCACTTATATCAGTACAATTAATAATTATAATACTTGCAATCGTCAAAGTACAAAAGCAAAATGTTAGTGATAAGACTTAAATACGGAACCAGGTTTTAAATCTAGGTATATACTTCCAAGTATTCGCATCGGATCAAAAAACGGAACTATTTCATAAATTAAAGCTTTTTTATTATATCATTTTACAAAACAGGCATTTCTATATTATATCTATGTTAACATAGCATGTTATACGCCATATAGGTTAAATTTGTATCATACTTCGAACCAGATAAGCAGTATAAGTCCCAAGAAGTATTTTTGTTTTGTTCGGTTATTTCGCTCTTTATAACTTCAATTCCAATATTATATGACAAGTATTGAAAATACTTTTAAGTATTGCGATACTTGGTTTTCAGGGCTGCTATTTAAGAACTTGTGCTCGGACGTTCATTGTACATTGTTCTTGGGTTCACTCGGTATATAAATAAACCGACTTGCATGTTTCACGGGCATCGAGGAACCAGCAATTCAGCTACATCGGCCCTTATTAATTGTTTCGAGTTCCGGGGAATTATTGCATCTTAAGTGGCAACCTTTTGATATGAACGAGTGAGCCGAAACACACGGAACAGCCTTTAAATGCGGTTGTACCAGAAATCTCACGAATAAACTGCTATCGTATACTTTCTTATGCGCGAACATTTCATTCTGTAACATAATGCCTCTGAAATGTTTTAAGAGAAGAATGATATAATCAAACATAAATGATGCACTCGAACTGGAACTCCACAGGGAGAGAGTCAAGATCATCAAGTAAAAAATTTAGTTCATAAAATCTCAAAATAATAGTTTAATCTATTTATATATATCTTAGTACTCTGCGCATTCTCAGGATAAACTAGTCGATTGCTAACTACTTAGTTGTGGTATGTAAATTTTTTTTTATATATATATAACAATTCCTCCAGACGGTGGTAACCTGGTGTATTGATGTTTTATGTATGTCGACATTTATTCCGACTTCACCGTTAGGATGTAATCGTTTAACAAGCTTTAGTATCGACGTTGGGGCTTAGATTACAATTTCATAGATTCATTGAAACATCGCTGATAAATCAAAAGGCAGACAATAAAGTACACTCGCTATCTCACTCGAAGCGGCGTGTTGTTCTACTAATATTTATTCTACTGCAACTTCTGTTAGACCGTACCGTAACTGTTGTGTTCCGTTCAAGTACCATTCTGCCGGCCTTTCCGGCATTTACAGATTACTTTGACTTGATCAACTTACACATAGAATGGAGTATTATTTTTTTTATTATTATTAAACCTTTATTATGTTCGGAATTTCCATTTTGAAGTAGCCTAGCGAATTTTATGAGTAACTAGACTCTACATAGAATGTCAAAAGGCAACCAGTACTATATAAAGAAACCACATCTTCAGTTGATATGCCAACTTATAACAAGGAGCTAAACTCCTTGACACTTAAGAGGTTGTCTTATTGCTCCGATAATTTCACTAAAACTATTGACCTTGAAACTGGAATATAGTGATATATCCACACTGCTTAAGTCGACCTTTAATTACATCCATGCTGTAAGGCTTTAGAAACCAGAGACATATAGAATAAACATATGTATTAATAACATATATCAGTCGATAATACAGTTCACATTCTTTTGATGCTGCAGTGTTTCTTAGATGATTAAGAGTATAGAGTACATGACTACTTCGTCATCTTAAGAATAGGTACAGTCCTGGTCGTAACCCAAAGTATCAACTCTTGATGAACTCTCTGAGATGAAACAGCGTTAGATAACAAAAAATAGCATTTCTATTGCGATCGAACTATCCAAGTAATTGTGTTTTTATTTTAAGTAGTTTCCTGGGTTTGATGTTGTAATAAAGGAAATGAGTGTTATTATAACTCCTGCCTGTGTGATAAGCGTCCGTATGATACAGCACCACGTTCACTCCGGTTTAAGCTTCGCCTTGTGTAAATCACTGAATTGCGAACACCACCGTTAAGGTACGTCGCGCACTTGCCTGTGAGAATTCCGCTATTGCAGCGCCATTGTTGCATTATGAGATAGCGGCCAGAGATTCATAGTTTAAAGGCATTATGCATTGTTTCGATATAAAATGGACCACACTGTTGATGCGGCACTGTATTCACTGATACATATAATACTATGACCACACACATTGTAAATAGAAAAGATATGATGGTCTTTTCTTATTCGTAGTAAATAGCTGATAACTACTGATCAATCTCTTGCAACAGAAATCGTTCAGAGAGTAATCATCGCATTGCATACTTTATAGACCAAACCAGAATGTATGTATACAACTATTCTCCAGTTAGGACAGTAATATACCTGTAAATCTTGACAATCTAAGTTACTAGCAGCCGCAGAACTAAACATCAGAATTTCTTATCTCATCAATGTCTTTATCTAGTGAGAGTTCGTGTAATGAGAATTATGAAATTACAAATAATTAGCAAAACTATAATTCCGCCTATGAATCTTTCCATTTGGTATCAGATGCGTCTCATCCAGACCTAACGTGTATAACTTATCTCTATCTCACTTGTGTGACAATGCCGATAGTAACCGGAAGTAGTACGTAGCGGGACGGTCTTGGACGCGGCAATCCATTCCGCAGGAGACAGTTTACAAGTGCAACTAATATAAAGTATATATTGCCTCTAAATAAGCTCAACTACAGTTCGCCATGTTGCATATTATAAATATAAATCACTTTATAGTAATTGTGGAGATAATAAAAAGAGGAGTATTACGAATAAAATATAAGAAAATGGCGATTTGAAATTTAATGAGTACATACATTGCATTGTGCAATTCCTAAGAGAATATCAATGATAAATAACTATTTGGCTACGTATTCATCAATATCATAGTAAACTAGCTGTCGCCGCCCGCTTTGCTAGCAGTAACACCCCCACAACCTTTAGGATACTCCGAACTGGAAAATCCGAAGCTTGTAAAATCTTAGCTCACCTATATTGGGCTTAAGGAATATATTTACCAAATTTCAAGTCTGTAGGTCTTAAGGGTCCAGAGATATCGTGACGAGTCTGTACATAGAAGGAAATCTGTTATACGTATATATATATATATATATAATAATTTTTATATCAATTTGTATAATCTTAAAGATTCTACAAATATAGACATACAAAGAGTTTAGAAATGAACATTTCGTACATTTAATATTTAACAATGATTTCATCTGTATATTACTTTATTCCTAATAGATTCTAGACCAAAACAGACTTTGACACTAAAATCTTATATTATTTTATTAGACTATCATTAAGAGTATATATTTCTATTATTAGAAAATAATAAATTTTTAAGGACTCCGTAGAATGAGAAATTCATACTAAACAGCAAAATTTTCATATGAAAGTGTCGATGATAAAATTCAAACAGACATGCCATAAGATTATATTACGATTTTTCAAGGTTAAACATCGAATAGAGAATAAGGTGAAAAGTAAAAAAAAAGGTAGAAAAGATGTAGTGTGAATCACTATGAAGAATAGTCTATATGGAGAATTCCAAGTAATTAAACTCATATTAATAAGTTTTTTTCCTCGTGAACTGATGATGCGTACGAGTCGTTCACCGAGGTTACAAAGTATACACTATACGACATCGGGGCACGACCACATGTTGAGACATGAGATGTTAAAACCTCTTTTCCCCAGTAATTACACTAGATACAGCGCTCTTCAAACCAGAACACAGAAATTATTGCACACTATTGCAGGCAATAGAAATACGAGCTGCGGAGTTACAGAGACCTATCACCAGCAAGCATTGCCAATGAAGAACTTATATTCAAGTTTTGACAACTGAAGTTATTGCTGGTATAAACAGACCTCTTAATGTTCCCACAGGTGGGACTCAATTCCTTCTCTCATAAGAAGAGAGATAAGGTTATCCGCGTCGGCCGATGACACATGTCCACTAAAGCTGTTGTTCTCAAAGCATGTCAATTTCTTTATGATTTTTTCCTTCGTTAGTTTCAACTTCGCTGTTAAAGTTATTTACGAAGAAAACATCTTCGTCGAACGCTTCAACTTTAACTCTTTAAGTTACTAATTTAGTTAGTTGAAGCCAATTCCGAACTTAATTAGAAAGAGCACCATAGTATTTGAGCTTAACTTACAACCGCACGCCCCTCCCGGATTTATGGGCTATTCGCCCGGAGATAAGTATCCATTAATTAAAAAAAATATATCATTTAATGAACATTTGGACGAATGCGTTTGTACGGAACTACATCATAGACCGTACAAAGTATTGTCTCATAATTAAAAAAAAACAAATAGTATTATTACAATTAGCACAATACCTCAACGGAAACAGCACGGACTATAAAAATTTGGTTGTAAAACTAATTAATGTATATATTATTGTTAATAATTTAAATTACATAAAAGTAATATATTTCAAACGGATTTAAACTTTGATCTAGGCTTTACAGTATGTACTATTTATTTGAATTTAAAAACCTTGGTATTAATTTTTTTTCCTAATTCTTCATGATATTATTGTTTATGGGTTTATTTTTCTTATTCACATCTTTTATACATTCACTAACTGTTACCGGACCGCTTTACTTGCTATAAACAAAATAATTAGATTTGAAATTAAAACTTGAAATTTGTCAGAAATATTCCCGCCTAGCAGCAATCCGCTACCACCCGAGCCCTTTCCCATTATTAGAACCCTCTCAACTTCCTTTGGGGAAGGAATTCCGTAAAATGTATAAAACTGACCTCTAAATGGCAAAACGACATCAGACAAAATTTTGAGTGTTTACGTCTAATAAAGATATTATTTGTGTTTTAAAGATCTAGGGTCAATGAATCTCTGAATATCTCCTATGATTACTAATTTACACTTTACGTTTGTTCTTATATTAAATATATATATGCTTTTACATATGCTATGTTATTATCTAACGTGTAATATACATGATTTGTACATAAAGGTACCACGAACGTCAATAATATAATAATTTAGATAACTAAATGTTATCTTATAGTTTCATATAAATTTCAAATATATAAGTATACAATATTTATCACAGGTTTACTCTAGTGTTTAGTAAAATGAATAAATTAAACACTATATTTCAGCAATACAAAATTGTAAGAGGTTATCGTATGAGAATTTTTAAGAATATTTGTTATTGGCCTATTATTGTATAATTGTAAAAAATATATACTATTCCGATACGTGAACGGAATCTCCGTAACACTTGTTCGCGGCGGTTGCGAGCTGCCCTTAATTTACGTGTTTCCGTTCGCGCAGAGACAGTTATGATGCAGTACGTTTGAAATACTCGAACAGTTAGGAAACGTGTTACTTTCGATACAGTAGGTGTGTTTTCCAATCAAAGTTCAATTTAATTATATTATTGAGTCGCGCCGCCGTTGGACCACACGCACTCCGCGTAATTTATTACCCTCCAGCGGTTCTATTGGGAGCTAGTGGGCATACAATCGATTGCCGCCAATTGATTCTCTTACGCCGTTGAAAAATCAAGATCTGGTTCACGCTTTCTTGCGTCAGCGGCTGAAAATTTGAAATTCAAATCACCGAGAAATGCAAGGATCCGTCCGCGGGCCAACCGCCCGAATAAATCCAATGGAGGTCGACAAACCTCACTCGCAAAGACAGTTTTTGTCGGTGCCCTTCTAGACTTCTTTTTTGAAACCCACCGCACCACAATTATTTTAAAACTTTTTACGCCGCGTTATTTGGAAGCTGGCGACTGAAATTGTTTACACGATTTATGTATTAAACGCTCCGCATTGCTGGCGATGGTACGTCGTGGACTTTTGTAATTGCATCTTTAGTATACCTTTAGATTATATTGTAAATATCCCTTACATACAAACCCTTGTATAAATGGCAGCCACTAAGGAATTCTTAACAATATCATATCAATAATTATGGTTATCTGATACAAATATAATTGGAAGTTATTGCGTTATTCTCCATTAATAACGATTCAAATTAACCTTTCCTTGTATTTATCTCTCGTGATTAACCTTAGCGACCGCCCGAACAGAGTGCGACTGGAGCCTAGATACGGGTCGCAAAAGATTTCGTTTCGATCCCAGATTCTAGATACATCGACTTTCCCAGGTCCGCTCCGTGGCATTTAAATGCCGGAGATAATCGAACTTTGAGATAATTAATTCATTTCAATGAAATCAAAGATCGTAACAATTCACATAGGAGATCTTTACAAGTCTTAATTGAGAGCTGGTGTTGCAGCGTGAGCCAGATAATCGGCTGCGGAGTTAATGATTTCGATTTAGAGGTCCGAGTGCGAATAAATTTCCGTAATGACATTCGACAGGTAAGCCACAGGACCTCAGCGCTGTTCGCATTAATGAGCTGAGATCAAATGTAACACATTTTCCCGCTCTCACATATCTCCTCCTTCTATATCAACGGCTTTTAATTGTATTTCTTAAGCATTAAACTTTTTATCAAGAGTACATTCGTCATTATTAAAATATACTTATATATTACACCGGTGATCTATATATTCTTTAAATTTTGATACCTTTTACTAATATACACGGCCTCGATAAAATTTTATGATGGAAATAAGATAAACTCGAATACATGAGATGGAAAAGTAGATGAAATGACTATTGACAAATAATGTAGCGAAATATGTGGTAATAGCTGCTTACTGTTATTCAGTACAAGCTTTGAAAATTTAAGAGCAAAATGTGTATGATGAAATATACAGCGACATTATTATGCATTATTTGAGATCGTATTATTCGAGAATCATCCATAGCAACAAACACAAGAACCCCGAAAAATCTCAAAGCGAAAACATACACCGATCACTGCATTAAAGGCGGGCCCCGTAAAATCTCCGAAAATAAGACGATGTCGCGTCGACGGCTGTATAAAGAGGAGAGACAAAGGGACATCGGGGCACCGCGACGGCAGGGAGGGGGAGCGAGGGAATAGCTAGCCGGGGACCTGTTACAGGGACAAAGACTGCCGAGAACGTCGGTGAATAAGTCAGTATATCAATCTCCTACCGTCAACCGATCTGCCCAAAACAGCCGGCGAAAAAACTTCCCGCGCAAAAAACGTACGGGCCGAAAGTAAAAAAAAATATGGCGGACGACATTGAATCGCTTAAACCGCCGCGAGAGGTGCCAATTAAAATTTGATAGTAATAATGCGCTTTAATAGTGAAAGATGACGCTTTAAAACTTTAAAGGCTCTTTGTAGGTTATATTATATTTGTACAGAACCCACACACGCAGAAAAAGTTATTTGTATATACAAAAACGTTATTAACCTTTATGCTATTATGAATAGATAGTTTATTATGTCCAAAATTCACAAATTTTAAAGCCCTGTTATATTTCTCTAAATCTGGAGACTATAATCATTCACACAGACACTCAATCAATAATTAACTGTCAAACATAGTGAGTAAATGAATATTAATGTTTTAGGCAAGCAGCTTGTTCGATACAATATAGTCTCCGGAGATCCCGATCACCACTTCAGCATTGAACCACACACTGGTGCGATCAGGACAGCGTCCCAATTGGACCGGGAGGTAACCTCCTCTTACCTGTTGAACGTTCGAGCGGCTAACGGTAACCCGGCGAGCTACGATCAAACGCAGGTAAAGTTGTAAAATCATTTGAATACTTAATATTACTACATAAACCATTAATATATAAACTCTTTTATTTATCACAGTATACATATAGTAAATATTTATAAGTAGTAAGTACTTTTTATAATATTTTCATAATCTTTATGCATTTGATAAGAGTTGAGATATAATAACAAATATAAATCTATTTTGAAGTACTATAAGACACTTGAGGACTTTCCAAGAAAGCAGTCACGGCAATAGTCCACAGTGGCCAAGCGCTGGTTGAAGGATTAGGTTGAAGATTAAATAACAATTATTATATTTTTCATATTTCACACCAAATTACTGTAAAGATAAAAAAAATAGTATATTTCAAACTTGTAATCGGATTTCATTTACTATATCAACTTCATATTTAGGAAGTTTAGTAAATGAAAGTGTTAATAACGTTGTCATGGCAAAAAATTTCGTTTACTGCAGAAATTAAGTTTTTCGGATAATTTAAAAAACTATGAAAAAAAAATTGTGAATCAGATTCGTATGTAAAACTAGATATTGCCGTAACAATCGTTGAATTGTAACCTTTTAATTTCATTCGTACAGGTTCAGATAACGCTGGAAGATGTTAACGATAACGCACCAGAATTTGGTACGTCCTCGGTGAGGGTTTCTGTTGCTGAGTCAGCGTCCATAGGATCAGTGGTCTATGCGGCGAGGGCAACGGATGAAGACGATGGAAAGAATGGACATATTACTTACTATCTACTGTCTGCAACTGGTCCGCCTAATTCCTTCGCAGTTAATCCACAGCACGGACTGGTTACTTTGTTAAGGTGGGTATTACTTAAATCAATCTACTCAATATCATCAGCTGATAGATGTCCATTGTTGGACTTAGGCCTTTCCCAAAGATTTACACATACAGTCAGCATGACCTCCGGTAACGCTCGGCACTAACGGCACTCATATGTAGAGTTTCATATGTCGGGATTTGGGCCATTTTCCACGACGCTGGCCCAACGCGGGTTGGCGGAAGTCAGAGCCTCGTTTGTTGATTAGCAGGGTCCACCACGAGCAAGTGAGATTGGCTTGAGTCTCGTGAGTTGTTGCGCAGGATCCATTACTCCTCCTTAGACTCGATATATGTTGTTTTCTTATTCAATGAAAGAATATTATACGATGGTCTTTAACCTGTTGGTTTATGATTAACAATTAATGGGAATGTTTACCCCTGACAATAATGAGTTGAAAGTCCACTTGTTTTGTGCACTGTAAAATATAGTAGTATTTGCAAACCACTTTAATACTATTGTCAATCTTCCTAAGAGTAGATGCTGCTGCAATGATAACTACTTACCGAGTATCCGACCGGAGAGACCTAGTTACAACAAAAGTATCATTTACACTACCAACGAAATATTTAAAAGCACAGTTTTTGATAGATTTTATCATTTACAGGCCTTTGGATTACGAAAACCTAGTAAAGCACACCCTGATAATTACTGCAAAAGATGGCGGAAATGTACCGCTTAGTGCAAATTTAACTTTAGTGGTGGACGTGCAAGATATTAATGACAATGCACCAGTATTCGAGCATGACTCGTACAGCGCTAACGTTTTGGAGTCTGAAGCTGTAAAAACCAAGGTAACTAAATAAACAGATAACCTAATTATTTATATCATCTTTAAAAATATGTTTAAGCCGCCGTTTATGTTTGTTTTTTTTTCATTATTTCCAGTTTTCTCGAAAAACACTGTATATTCAACACTGATTATTGCTGTTATATATGTAATACTGACATTAAGTTATAACTTGTCTTTACAGATTATAGAAATACAGGCAATAGATAAAGACACGGGTAATAACGCTCGTATAACCTATAAAGTAGTATCCGAGAATAACACAAACGAAGAGAATTTTAGCATCCAACCTACAACAGGCTGGGTTTACCTCGCCAAACCACTCGATAGAGAGACCACAGCGAAACATAAGATGACCATAATAGCCACTGACAATGGTATTCCTCCACTGTCCGCCAGTGCAAGTCTTGTCGTGAACGTCGTCGACGCGAATGATAACGATCCGGTCTTCACTCAAGCTGCTTATGAATTTCAAGTTGAAGAAAATCACAAAGCGGGTGCTTTCGTCGGCAGGATATCCGCTACGGACGCGGATTTGGGCGATAACGCTGCCGTGAGATATAACCTCTTCCCATCGAACACAAGTTTCGTCGTCAATCCTGTTTCCGGTGAGAATTTATTTAATTGCATAGTGTTGACAGAAGTCGCCATGTAATTCGAGAAGAACGAGAATGTGATTTCAATGTAGATATAATTTTATCTAGATACTTTTTAGTTACTATTTAAAATCTTTTTTTATTCTACAAAGTGACTGTACGAGCGGGAAGTTCACCTGATGGTAAGTCATACGCACGCCCATAACAACACGGCGCTGGTTACGAAGTCTACACAACACCACATTGCCCTCGTCGCCTTGAGACAGGATATTCAGTCTCGTTACCCCAGTAATTTCACTTGCTTTAGCGCCCTTCATGTCAGGAACACAGTAATGTTCGACAGGAGAAATAGGAGCGGTGATTTCTACCTGATCTCAGGGAAGAGACCCACCACCAATCCACTATATTTGATCTTCTATTACTCCCTGTTGATTTCATTTACATTTACCCAAATAATATTCAGTAGTTATTTTACAAAATACAGATATATAATTTTATTTTGATCATATTTAGTCCTTAGAACGAAAGTACGGTATAATTGATGAAACACGGCCAATGTTGTTGCATTTGCCCCTTAGGACAATACGGGACCGCAATGCCAACGAGCCGAGGGTCCTTCCTAGTGTTTGATTAGCCGGCGAACTATTCCGGGCTGTGTCCGACCTCTCCGCGCATTGTTTGCTCTGCCGGCACTTTTGAAAGCTAAAACCCAAAGTGTGTCGTGGCTTAGGACTCGTCAACTGAGCAAACCGACTGCGTAAACACGACTCCGTATTAATACGTGAACAATTTAAAGGAAAAGGGAGCAGTGTTAAGAGGGTGTTTGTTATATTCCCATGGATATCGCTAACTGTTATAGCTTTTAGAAGTTATCTCTCTTTAAATTCCGCTTCGTTAATATTAATACTTTGTACGGTAATTGTAATATATACTTATATACAATTATATTTAAAATAAACAGTTAATGTGTTACTCTAGTTATATAAGCCTTATACGATTAGATTTTGAATTTATACAATAGTTATCGTCTAAGGGATATTCACACTTGTATGACCAAATTTGTTCGTGAACGTGGCCAGACTTTTCCCTTCCAGTACAGGTATTCACAAAAGGAAGGTAAATAGGCTGTATTATCACCTTAACTGACTGATGAATGCTCAATCTTTTAATCTTAATTTGGTATGTCAAGGAGCAGCAGCTCGTTGGTGCATCTTTAAAATGCTCAACGTGATTCATAGTGGGTATTCTTAAATCATTCCTGGCGACATCTGTATACGATTGGATAGAAGTTGTATCTGATATGGGATCTAGATTATAATACACGTTGAGGCTATTTCTAAAATGCTTATAATACATTGAAAATTGACGTGTCATAAACTTAATACGTGTATCTTAAAATCGATGATATTGATGGCATCATAACTCACAGGCGGCTTAACGAATGTTTATATCTATTTCTTATCTGTATAGTCACGTTACAGATAAGTTAAGAGTTAAGAGAACACTCTATTTATTTTGTTAATCCTTCATCTTAACTCTGTCGCAGATTTTTGGACTAACAACACACTTTATCATCATGAACCTCATTGTCGCTTAATATCATGTAAAATAGGGCACAAAGAAGGGATAACTTTTCTTAAATATAACTCTAAAGTTATATTTTAAAAAATAATTGTTATGAATATATAAGTATATTGTTACTCGATAAATTTATAATCGCTGTAAAGGTAGAGTGTGTTTCTAAGTTTGAGCAGAAACGTTTATAAAATAAATGACATCCTAATTTGTCACTACGTAGAAAAAGCTATAAGTAAATAAGTTTCACAAATAATTTAAACTTGCAGAATTGATAACTTCTTCCTTCGCGTTGGTTAGAAATAAATGAATTTATGCGCGTCAATTTCGAGTTATAAACGTCGTCGCAAGCGCACGCGCCGTGACCCGCCATTAACTATTATTAAAATATTGCTGTGTAAGGACCTCGCTATTCTCTTTCGTATTTTATTACGGACCCCAGCAGGCAGGAGTACTGTCGTCGAGTATTTAAGGCTCGTACGTTACAAATGTACACGTAAGACGCTCCGCGGACCGACAACACGTTACCTTGACGTATACCTTTTACATTCAGACGCACTAGAATAAATTACGGTCGTAATGCACGCTTAGGAACACGATGTTTTTGCTATAAATACAATTTTTATACATATTATACATTTACAACATTTTTTTTCAACTATAGGAACTTCAAGAACTTAAAGAAAAACTCATAAGATTAAAATCAATCTCGTCCTAACTTAATACTACTTTACTTTCAAGAATCACTAGATAAAAGATCACGCTAATATAATCGCGAGGAGTGACTGCTCCTTTGCCCGCTCGATCATGTTCCAGCATAAATATTTCTTCTCGATGTGCAAGGTATTTTCTTACTTCCCCGTCAGCGAGACGATATATGTTATGCTGCTGCGCTGAGAAATATCGACGGATTTTTTTTCGGTGCCCACTTCAAATCGCTCATTACGAGGCCCTCTGCCACATCTTATTATCTCACGACAGCTTTATCTCGATCTACGGAAATATCGGCTATATCAACGTCAGTTAAGGACCCGTTTTCGGTGAAGCGATTTTGTGAAATCACGCTCATATCCTTACCAGTTCTGTCTTCGCCAGTTTTAGGTTCCCGATACGGAGTCGTCCGTCGGATAATCATAGACATTCTGCCGCAGGCGTTTCGTTTTATGAATACATAATTTCAAGCTCCGAAAGTTTTTGTAATCGTTTTTAAAGAGACAGGCTTTCTTGCACATTTCAACGGTATATTTAACAGAATGAGTTTAGTGCATTTGTTAAGTTGTGAAGCTTATATATTTAAAGCACCTCTTGTCTTTTAGATCCTAGTTTTTAGTTTTAAAAACGTTAAAATGCTTTTGTAAAGTCAATCATTGTAATGCAAGTCAATGTAAAGTTTATATAAAAATTTTCTTTTGAAAACTTTCAACACTTAATAGAAGAATTTAAATCCGATTCTAGTTCTTTAGTGTTACTCCGAAGTTTAATATGAATCGTACTATTGCAGCAACGTATAGTTGATTACCTGATGAAATCACTTTATACATTTAAATTTATAGGGACTAAAATGAATGCAGTTGAATAATAACAGATTGCATACGCTAACTAAATTACTTTTATTAATAAACCTGTTGTTCCAGGTATAATAACCACAAGAGAAGTCCTAGATAGAGAATTCAAATCGTCTTATTCAGTTTTTGCTGAAGCTAGAGATTTAGGCAGCCTTCCACGATCTAATAGAGTTCCTATAGTTATTAAAGTTACCGACGTTAACGACAATTCACCAGAAATTATTGACCCAAGAGAAGACGTTGTTAGTGTAAGGGAGGAACAGCAACCTGGAGCAGAGGTGGCAAGGGTTAAAGCTATTGATAAAGATAACGACGTGAATGCGACGATTACTTATTCTATTTTAAACGAAAGGGATATGGATGGTTATGGCGTATTTGTGATCGATGCTAACTCCGGAGTAATTAAAACAAATACAGGTAAACAGTTTTATTGACTTTTTAAATATTTTTTTAATGATTTAGGTAACTACCTAGAACTATAATTTCGAAATGTAAAGCAGATAACAAAAAAACCAACGTAATTTTGAAATTTCTCTTTCAGTTCTCGATCATGAAGACAGATCAATATATCGTTTAACGGTGGCAGCGACGGATGGAGGACAGCCTCCGAGGCAAACAGTGAGACAATTGAAAGTAGAAGTTTTGGATTTAAATGATAATAGACCTACTTTCACAAGCTCGAGTTTATCATTTAAAGTAAGTGTTATAAGTTATTATAATTGAATGGATATTTTCAAGTAATAACTTTAATACGAAACTAGCATTGACGCTAAGCGCCATTTGTACGGAAATTTTTATTTAATTATTAATCAATTTTTAAAATTCACAGGTAAAGGAAAATGCCAAAATTGGTCATGTTGTTGGGAAAGTTGCATGTTGCGATAGCGATATACAAGATAATTCTATAAACAATGAAGAAGAGAGACAGATATCTTACCTTTTAATGCCAATCACATTGGATCATTCGCCAGGGACATTTGAAATTGATCGTCGAACTGGGTCTTTGGTTGTAGCAAGGCAATTAGATAGAGAAATTCAAGAGGAATATAGACTAGAAGTACGAGCATTAGACACGTCAGCAACGAACAATCCACAGAGTAGTGCGGTTACTGTAAAAATAGAAATAATGGACGTTAATGATAACGTACCGCAGTGGTCACAGGATCCTATAAATATAGAGGTGTCTGAAATCACGTCTATTGGTATGATCATATATAATTTCACAGCAAAAGATGCGGATGCTGGTGCCAATGGAGAACTAAATTTTCGTGTCGTTTCTTCTTTGCCCAACTCCAAAAGTGTTTTTAGTCTAGATCCTTTAACCGGCACTTTAACTCTTACTTCACCACTTGATTATGAGCAAATAAGAGAATATTGGTTAGTTGTTGAAGCGACTGATTTGGCGCCAAATGTGTCAGAAAGGTTGACAACCTTGGTCACAGTTCATATTTCCATCACCGATGCAAATGATAACATTCCAACTTTTGTTTCTAAAAATAAAGTATCGGTTACTCTGAATACGTTATCTGGAACATTATATCAAGCATTAGCTGTCGATGCAGACTCTGGAGATAACGGTAAAATATCCTACTATATATCCAGCGGGAACGATCATGCTTACTTTTCGATGGACTATGATGAAGGAAAGTTAACGTTGTCAAAGAAATTTTCCGCGGATACTGCAAAAGTTCGTCCAGGACAATACAAATTAAATCTTACTGCGTCGGACCATGGAAGTCCCTTTCCTAGGCTAAGCCATATGACGTTATTATTAAATCTTCAAGCTTCTACAAACATACCACCAAGATTTACAGAATCTTCGTACAGAGCAAATATAAGTGAAGATATTCGACCAGGCAGTTTTGTAACCAGATTAAGTGCTAAGTCATCTAGAGGCAATATAGGTACGTTATGAAACCCTTAAAATTGTGTTAGTTTGAAGGTGGTTTATCAATAGTTGTTCATTAATACCTTGTTATCTTGTTACAGGTAATCTTACTTATATGATTCCACCCGGATTAGCTGATGACAAATTTACAATTGACGAACGACTCGGTACAGTCACAGTAAAAACAAAAATAGATAGAGAAGAAATGGACCAATACATTTTTCCGGTGTACGTAACAGATAGTAGCACCTTTCAATCAACTACAAATTTTGACGTGGCGACAGTGTCGATAAGCATTTTGGATGTAAACGATAATCCGCCGACTTTCAAAAGCGGATCATGTTACCCCTTAGCTGTTCCAGAAAATAACGAACCTGAAGTCATTCATACAATAGCAGCTACAGATAAAGATATTGGTGCGAATGGAGTAATAACTTACAGTATAATTTTTGGAAATAATGGCAATAAATTCTCTATAGATTCAACATCCGGGAAACTGACAGCTAAAACATTAGACCGTGAGACGCAATCAAAGTATGATTTAACTATTGCTGCTTACGATCACGGTTCGCCAGTTGCTTTACAGGGATCGTGCAATATTACTATCCTAGTAGAAGATCAAAATGATAATGACCCCGTTTTTGATACGGGTCATTATTCAGCTGCAATACCTGAAGATGCTCTAATTGATACATCTATTATAAAAGTGAGAGCTACAGATGCCGATTTAGGTTTTAACAAGCGCATAGTATATTCTTTGGCTAATGAAAGTCAAGGATTGTTTAGAATAGACAACAAAACTGGAATTATTTTCACTACTGGGTAAGTTATTTCTTAAGATGAAATAAATTTAATAAATAAACGAATCTTCAGTAATCGCTAATATGTATAATTCTTTTCCAGATATTTTGATAGAGAAAAAACGAGCGTATACCACTTTGAAGCTGTCGCAACAGATCAGGGACGATACATTGCTCGTTCGCAAAGAGTTTCTGTCGAGATTACAATAAGTGACGTGAATGACAACATACCAATTTTTACTAAATATCCATTTAAAGAGCAAATGGCTACATTGACGCCGCCTGGTCAAAGCTTACTTCGAGTTTCTGCCACCGACAACGACATAGGAACTAACGCTGAAATTCTATTCGAGTTGTTGGACACGGCCAATCATAAATTTAGAATTAACCCAACAACAGGAGTACTAACTGCAACGCAAAGTTTAGCGAGTGAAAATGGAAAATTTATACACCTTAGAGTAATGGCTAAAGATAAAGGAAATCCTCCTCAGAGCTCTATAGGACTCATAGAAATCCGCATAGGCGATTTTAATGAACAGTCACCTACGTTAAACTTTCAGAATACTACCTATAATGTTACTATAGAAGAAAATCTTGCATATGGGAAAGAAGTGCTACAAGTGACCGCATTGAGAAGCGACGGCCGTCGTCAAAGCATAATTTACGAATTTGGAAATGGAAATGATCAATACGCTTTTGAAATAGACTCTAACACGGGAGTTATAAGAGTAAATAATTCGGCGAGTTTGGATTACGAATCCTATCCTGGTCCGAGTCGTAAACTTATAGTAGTCGCTCGAACGGAAGGGTCAACCAATATGTACGCTTACTGTGATGTAATTATTAACCTATTGGACCAAAATGATCACCCACCCCAATTCACACAACAACAATACATAGCGAATGTACTCGAAGGTAATACGAAGGGTGAATTTGTTATGCAACTAGCAGCGAAAGACGAAGATCGTGGGGCGAACGCAAGAATTCTGTATCACATTGTTGACGGTAATCATGATAATGCGTTTATAATCGAGCCGGCATTTTCTGGATCCGTCAAAACAAATATCGTGCTCGACAGAGAGATTAGAGAAATGTACAAATTAACAGTCATCGCGACAGACGAGGGTGACCCGCAAATGACCGGAACGGCAACGCTTCGAATTAATGTCGTCGATGTTAACGACAACCAACCGACTTTCCCGCCGCCAAATGTCATCTCCGTATCAGAAGGTATGTTTGTTTTAGAGTTTTTGCTTCTGTTTAAGCGTTTCCTTTTAAATTGGTGAAGGGCGGCCGATAGCTTTGCGAAATAAATTGGTAGAACAAAAAGCGTCTTACAAAGAGGGAGGCATTTTACATAATTTGTATTCCCGACTCAGCGACTGGCTTACATTGCGACTCTGCGATTCCAGCGCCGAGATTAAATAAAAGGGCCTCCTTTAGGATCAATATTTATTGGACGGTATTACATTTTTTTCGAGTGCATGTTTTAGCGGTGCGTCCCCGGCGAACGGTCCGCGCTCGATCCCTTTTTGCTGCTTTGTTTTTATATCATTGTACTGCGACGGTGGTTTTGTTTTAGAGCATTTTATTTTGTGAATCTTTAAAGTGGCAGTCAAACGAGAGAGTGTGTCTTGAACCGAATTTATTCATGCCGATTTCATTCTTTATTTTTACAGGAGCGGAAGTCGGTTCGATACTGACATCTGTTACTGCAAATGACGTTGACACATATCCCGCTCTTAAGTACGCCATTGTTCATGGGGACAATGCGTTTTCAATAGACAGATATAGCGGGAAGATTGTGCTCAATAAACCTTTGGACTTCGAGACGAAAAAGCAGTACGAGGTGAACATCACTGCCTCGGACTCAGAGCACGTGGCCAAGACCACGCTCACAATCAAGGTTACGGATGTTAATGACAACAGTCCGATATTTGATGAAATATCTTACAACAAAGTGTTGCCAGGTTAGTTTACACCATTTAGTTGACTCACGTATTAAATCTTTATATTTTTCCTTCTGCTGTCTTTAGCAGTTTACGAAACACAATAAACTAGACTGAATTAGTTTCTTCAATTTAACTGCTAAGCTACCTCATGATGACAAAATTTGAATGTAACACCATATCTTAATCATTTTAAGACCTATTTTTATAATCATCATTTCATTTAATCATTGAGGTTAAAAATATGCATCCTAAATTATATACTTTGGCTTAAATGATATTCTCTGGTTGTACTTGTCTTGTCTGTAGTTGTATCAGAACTTAATCGGAGGCTCATAAGGTTTGATAAGGCAGCCTAAACTTAAACATAACAAGGTATACGTGCTTAATTAATTATAAATGATTTATTTTTAAAACAAGAAAACGTATTATTAATTACTTAACATTATATTAATGCGTGAGAAAATTTATTTATTTTTGCATTAACTTAAAGATTTCGTATTCTGATAATGACAGACATTTTGTTATATCTAAAGATAACACTGTAAATACGTACAACTGATTTCATCATCATCATCATCAGCCTTTGTTTATCCACTGCTGGATATAAGCCTTCTCCAATATCTTCCACCAAATGCGATTCTCAGCTTTTTGCATCCACCCACTTCCGACTGCCCCGATGATTTCGTCGGTTCATCTAAAAAGAGAGCGACCTACATTTATGCGACCTGTACGCGGCCTCCACTTCAGGACTTTACTCCCCTATCGGCCGTCACTGACACGACAGACATGGCCGGTCCACTACCACTTCAGGTTGCATATTTTGAGAGCTACGTCGACAACTTTAGTTCTACGTCGAAATTCTTCGTTCCGGATTTTGTCCCTTGAGAGATATCAAGCATAGCTCTTTTTCACCGCTCTGAATTTACTGAACTGATAAGATTATTAATTTTACGTGTTATAGCACTATAAAGAGAACTAGCAAATAGAACTAAGTGATGGTTCTACAATTGTGTGCGTATTCGATTGAATATGTCGCAATACCTCTTAACAACTATTCAATTTCTTATTTTCAGAAGGTTCCGGTACACATGAAATCGGCAGAGTTAGCGCCACTGACAAAGACAGCGGTGAAAATGGTCAAATTTCCTACTCTTTTATTCATCCCAACGATGGCTACTACATAGACACGGCCACCGGGTCAATGTTCGTTAACTACAGCGCTTTGCCGAGCAATCAACGGGACACTCAGCTGGCGGTGTTGGCCACAGACCAGGGCAAACCGAACCGTAGTACAGTAGCGTCAGTAAGAATAAGTACTGGTGCTTCGTCAGAAATTAAACCATTTATTGGACAGGATACTTACAGGTACGTACTTAAATAGTTTGTTTATTTTTATGTAAGTAAAGATACTAGTCTACTTGATGATAAGTGTGATGATCTTCTCTTAATAAAAATTCCGACTATCAAATTTAAACTAAAGGTAAAATAATAATGTATTAGTTTAACCTTTGTGCTTTTGCATCGTCGCTTCCGTAACTTGAATATTGGGTTAAACATGGAACCGAAATTACTAAGTATATTACAGTTTACACATAACTGACGTTAGTAATAGATGTCTGCGCATAAAGTTAAAATATTTAACTGGTATGATAAATTTCCTTATGGTTAATGAAAAAATAATTGAAAATTTGTATTAAGTATTAAAAGCATGCATAAAGTAAAACATAGAGTAATATGGGTTTTATTTAATTTCAGAATTACCGTCAATGAAGATACTGAAAAAGGTACTTCTCTGTTACAAATCGGTGGCATCAATGATGTACTCAAAAAATACAATCTTGACTTCCATATAATATCCGGAAACGAAGGAGACGCTTTTGATATTACTATAGAGGGTGCGCTCATATTAGTAAACAAACTTGACAGAGAAGTGCAGGAATCTTACGTATTGGGATTAGCCGCTGTTGAACAAGGGAAAGTTTTATCGTATAATCAAAACAAAACATCTATAACCATATTTGTGACCGTAGCAGACGCCAATGATAATGCACCAGTATTTTCATTAACTGATTTTGATATATCTGTTAGCGAGAATGTGAAAATTGGATACACACTAACACAAGTATCTGCGACAGACGCTGATCTCTTCGGTACTCCCAACTCTGCTATTGTTTACAACATCACTTCTGGAAATGATGAAAACTTATTTTATATACACCCAACAACGGGTATTCTAACAGTAAATAAAACTCTTGACCACGACACTGGAAATCCTAAATTTAAATTAGTAATAGTTGCTTGCGATCAAGGTTCCCCATGCTTATGTAACGTTGCGTATATAGAAGTTGACGTGCTTGACGAAAATGATAATGCACCCACATTTCCTGTTTCGGAATACTTTGAAACGATTGGTGAAAATGAAAGAGTCGGAACTTCTATATTTACTGCAAGAGCCACTGATCTTGATAAAGGAAAATATGGTAAATTGAACTATTCAATAGTTTCAAGCCCATCCAGTTTTAATAGAAATGATGATTCGTGGAAAATGTTCCAAATAGATTCGTTCTCAGGATTGTTAAATTCCAACGCTGTTTTTGATTATGAGCAGAAAAATAAATATGAATTTTCAATCAAAGCTTCTGATTTAGGAGGGAAAAGCTCGGTTGTAAAAGTTAGAATTGATATAGAAAGTCGTGATGAATTTTATCCACAATTTACACAGAAAACTTACAATTTCGGTGTTCCGAAATCAGGGCCTTTACCCGTTGGCTATGTGATTGGCCAGGCGACGGCTACAGATAAAGACAAAGGTATTGACGGTCGAATAGTTTATCAATTGTCAACGTCGCATTCATATTTTAAAATCAATAGAACTACGGGCGTAATAATTTTGAAAAAGAAAGTTGATTCCGTACAAAGCTTGTTTGGATCTGACAAGTCTATAAGTTTGGTAGTGACTGCTAGCTCCGGAAGGCAGGGTTCGTTAACAAATAAGACAGCAGTAGAAATATTGCTAGATCCATTAGCCGCTGTTTCAGATAACACAAATCTCATAAACGACACCTCTGTCGCACAAAGCAGCGGACTTTCCGATTGGGCATTAGGATTACTTATTGCGTTTATTTTTATAATAATTATATTTGCTGCTGCATTTTTGTTTCTTCATATGAAAAATAAAAGACATAAGAAAGTAAATAAACCAGGTCTAAGTTCTGAAGGAGTTGGTGCCACGAACAGTTACGTTGATCCCAGTGGATTTGATACAATTCCAATTAGAAACACGGGACCAGTAAATCCTGCGAACCAGTTTGCTCCACCAAAGTACGATGAAATTCCACCGTATGGTCCTCACACCGCTAGTTCTAATTCTGGTGCAGCAACCACCTCGGAACTTTCTGGTTCTGATCAATCAGGATCGAGCGGTCGTGGGTCTGCCGAAGATGGAGAGGACGGAGAAGATGAAGAGATAAGGATGATAAATGAAGGACCTCTTCAAAGAGACTCAGGAATGCACAGACAAACTAATGGAGTTGATGATGACAATCTCTCTGACGTTTCAGTACATAATACTCAAGAATATTTAGCAAGACTTGGTATAGTTGAGACAGGTACCGGTGGTGGAGCGTCAACTTCATCGAGAAGATGTTCAGAAAATGTTGGAAATAAAGATACAATGTTACATCACGGCCCAATAGATTCGATGCATATTTTCGACGAAGACGGTGCCCACGAGAATGATATCACGAACCTCATATATGCAAAGTTAAATGAAGTTACCGGTAGTGAAAGGGCAAGTAGTGCGGACGAAGCTAGTGCAGCTGTTGATAGAGCAATGGCTTTAGGCGCTTTTCCGAGTGCACCGGGCGAGAACACTGCAGTGCCCACTGCTGGGCCATCCATGACGGGAAGCCTGAGCTCCATAGTTCATTCAGAGGAGGAATTAACCGGTAGTTATAATTGGGACTATCTCCTCGACTGGGGACCTAGATATCAACCATTAGCCCACGTATTTTCTGAGATAGCGCATTTAAAAGACGACGCAGTTTCACTTCAGAGTGGCAACAGCGGCGCATCTAGTGCTAAGAGTAAAGGGACTTCAATATCCGGTGGTAAAAGTGTTCCGCCGCCTTTGTTGACGACGGTGGCGCCGAGAAGTTGTCCAGCTCCGTCTTTGTCCTGTCGCCAACCGCAGCACCTGCTGCCCAGGTCGCCGATAAGTCACGACGTTCCGGGTGGATTCTCGGCCGCCGCGGCCATGTCGCCGTCGTTTTCTCCGTCGCTCTCACCGCTCGCCACGAGGTCCCCTTCAATGTCGCCGTTAGTAGGGCCCGGACTTCCGCCCGCACCTGCCAACAGGAAACCTCCGCACTCCACCATGAGACTATGAGATTAGACAATATTATATTTAATGGACTGTACATATACTCCCATGTCGACTGGTTTGCCTGTAAGTATTGGTAACTATAGTAATATTTATTGATTGCCGATGTGATCGGATTAGATACATTGTATTTTATACGTCATTTTGTGCATGTTAATAGTGAAACGTACTGCCTGAATATGCTCAAAGTGATATTTAAGCGCTTTATACCGATTTTTGCGGTAAATGTAAATATTGTCTTCAT
This sequence comes from Ornithoptera priamus, assembly GCA_029034505.1. Lineage (NCBI taxonomy): Eukaryota > Metazoa > Arthropoda > Insecta > Lepidoptera > Papilionidae > Ornithoptera > Ornithoptera priamus. Next base: position 392,753 of record JARDWD010000267.1, on the reverse strand, counting down.
TCGGGTTTATAATGTTACGGTGTACATAATATATTAGTATGTAAATTCTAGTGCCTTGTATGATATGAAATGAAGACTGCCATGTTAATTTACTATAGGACAAACAAACGAAACAGCTTTACTCTAAGCTATAAGTGTATTCTTAGTAATTAAAATATTATTATAATGTGAATGTAAAATACCCTGTTGTTGTATAATGAAAAAAAAAACTGACGTTCAAGTCAATATCTCGTGCCTTTATAATCCTAAAGAAGTGTGTATATAATAGAAAATGTTATTTTACTGTGATTTTCATCTTAGTATTGAACATGTGTAAAATACTATTTATATCAAAATAGTACTCCTGAAATATACCCTAATTATCTTAGAAGATAACCTAAGTTTTCGGTAATAATTTACTTGTAAAATATAACCTTTCCAAAGTAACGTTGATGGAAGAATTACAACGTACACATGAAACTGATATACGATTTTTTTTTTTAATAAAATATCTGTTATTTCAAGACTTGATTTTATTGAAAAATATATGAAAAACAATTGTTACAAAAAACGCTCCCCGATTTTACAGATTTGAAAACCTGTTTGATGTAAACGGTAGTTGTGTATATATTGTTAGTAAGTTTCTCAAGTTCCAACGATTGGCTGCGGTGTTAAATAACGTAATAAAACCTCAATAATCATTCGCAAATCGTTTTATTTAATACAAATCATTACAGGAAATGGACACACGAACGGTTAAATGTTATATATCACAGTTGGATCTAAGTCTACACACGCTCTTATATATATATTCATTTCTAAATAAGCACACGGGTGATATTTTGATAATTAAGTATTTCCTAGTATCAAAAATCTAGACAAATAGTAGGCCTGCTACTTAGCACACCGTTTTACAATACATTTCAGTGTTTCATTCTCAGATTAGTCATTATTCTATGCAGATTTATAATCGTTTCCCCCGTTATCAAAAATTACCGACTTCCCAAACTTCCGACTGCCATCTTGCTATGAATTATAATTAACTATGAACTAAAATGATTTAATGAAAAGTCATATCCATCACTGAAAAAAGTTTGCCATCCCTGATCTATACTGAAATAAGCAAAAACAACATTACCACTAGATTGAAAAGCAAAAAAAAAAGCAGACATTTTAGCTATTTCACAATATGAAGAAGGAATCAAAGTAGTTCTTCGTATTACAATTATTTTCCAAGTAAAAGGAATGAAAGTAAACTTATTTACTACTTATTTTTATTGATGAACATAATTTAAAAATACATATAAATCTTGGGTTTTATTACTTTCTAGATTTGCAGCAAGTAATTCTTCTTCTTCATTGGTTATCACTCTGGACTTGTCGCGGTCACCACTTCCGGTGTGCCACCGCCAACTGCGCCGCTTAGTTACGAGACGTTATCGCATACTAGTCTAATTACTATTCGTGATCGAAATTAATTATATTATTATTTATATTAAGTTATACAAAAATTACTAAGACATTAATAATAAATGAATGTGATTAGAATGTTTCATAATATCTTATTGGTAAAACTGAACCGACCAAGTTTCATGTAAAGAAGAAAGTAATCTCATGAAAATGATCAAGGAAAACTTTGATATTGTTATAAAATTTAAAAATGACAACAAACAACAACAATATAATAACTTATCCAAACCCTTAAAGCAAGTCATGAATTGAGAGTGAGAAAGAATTTAGATAGTTGGACTATTGCAGGCAAACCTAACATAGAACACTCTAAAAATTAATCGGAGTCAAATTCTCCATGGAGTAGCTGGTGAAAACTGGATAAGAAAAGCTGAAGATTCCATTCCAAAACACATATAAGGAATAGTCCATATCCAGGAGTGGATTAACTCGTACTGCTGATGATGATGATGATTGCGATTGGAGTATTTAGTCATAAACGACTCCAAAAATGATCTCCCACTACTGCACAATGCATTGGGGAGGGAATGATTATATTATACTATTCGCCATTATTAAAAAATATAACTATCGTAATACCAGTTTTATACAGACCGGAAATACATATAAAATAAGGCACGCCTAAATTATTAAATTTCTAAACTACTTACCTAACTTACACAAGGATACAGATTTAAGTCCAAGATTCAATCTGCACTTTACTACTGATTGACAGAATTTTTTTTTATCTACAATAAACTGATACTTTGCTAGATGACAATGAGACTGTGGATAGTGAAGATGGAGCTGATTTGGAACGTGAAGTTAGTAGCAAAGCTGGTTTAAAAAAAAATCTATCAAACTTAACCTGTCGTACTGGTAGTCCAGGTAAGCGCTAGCTGAACACTTCAGCTGTGTCGGCCTCATTGTCCAGTGAGTTAATTGAAGATAAAAAAATTACGACACCAAACATTTGATCAAACATTTCGCATATGCATTTGCCTTGTTTGAAATATTTGATCAAACATATTCTCATTAACCCTGACGTCAATCATCGTTCGTTGGAAGAATTACTTAAATCCGCGTTACGGGAACCATTTTAGAATCTGTATGAAACAATATAATAATAAAATTTAAATACTAAATAACGTTTTGAACCCATGGACCCTCGTTACGCTCTGCTGGGATTGGTTTGGTTTTTCGATAAATGCATATCAACGATCACATCGTCTGACGCCAAGGATTTATCGCCGGGAGTAACTGCCTCCAGATCCACCTCCGTGTTCGAAGTCTGCAGCAAGCCGTTGGCCTCACTTGGTTCCTGTAACGTAAACACGATAACATTTGAAAAAACATAAATCTAAAAATTTTGTTAATATCAATCAAATAAAATGACATATTTACTATATTTGATTAGAAATAGACTTTTTTGTTTTTATTTTCTTACATTAAAGAGAAATTGATCATTATTTTTATTAAAATTTAGTTTATTGTACTTTTTTTTTAAATTTGTTTAATCATAAGATATTTTCATATATTTCTCTTCTTTTTTCTTGACTATAGTTTTTCTCTCATAAGTTTTCCTCTCTGTCGAGTACTTGTGCGCCTGCTCATTTTATCTATAGCAATTTTTTTTAAAAAATAGAATAGCTATTAATTTATTCACAGAGATTATAAAGAGAGTATAGTATAGTATATAACTTTAATGAGAGAATACGGATGAACCTTCTCTGCAACTCGTGTCTATCTTCCAATTTAATATCAGTTTAATTTCATTACACTCTTCACCACTTTTAACGCATCCTCGCCATCATCCGACTTTTACCGTAAAGTCCTATTAATGTACAGAATATTGTGATTTAGATGAAGTTATTCCCTATTCTTGCCATCAAGCACCAGCGCAATATTCCTATGGATAGACGTATATCTTACCATTGAATTAACAATCTTGTCACTTCGTCGAATAAAAGACAGATACGCGATAGGTTTATGACACCCGTCTTTTTAAATGAAACTTACTGCTAAAGCGGAGTCACAAGCCATCAGCTCCTTCTTCGACAGGTGTTCCACAATGGCCGCCGTGTAGCAGTCGCCCAGCATGTTATTTGTGGTCCTTATCCGATCCCTGGTGAATCAAATGAAGAATATTATTTAAATTGTAAAATACTTATTAGGTATCTCACTAGCACTAAGGTCGCCTGTGTTTGAAACACAGATGTTACTAATTCAAGGCCACGTGTGATATATCAATAGCCTGTTTAGAGTCTGTGGTTAATTTAAAAAGTGCTTACACGAGCCAATCGACGGCGAACAGGAGTGAGACATCGTGCGTGGGCGCATCCACCGACGACAGCACCACCAGCAGTAACACCATCGCAGCGGACGGCACCGACGCGGACGACAGCGACGCCGCCGTCGCCGTCAATCTGCGCACGCGCAACGTAAATAGGTTATCAAATGTTTTCTATACAGGATGAGTATTACCTTCAACAAGATGGGAGATATCTCGAGTCATAGCAGTACACACAGGTTAAGACTATCATGTAGTTATGATAAGACACCATCAGATATCACAAAAAGTGCTGTATCAGAATTATGTCCGTTGCCATCATATCATCATGAATCATCAGAGACATCGCTGAATGTGACCACGATGTACCCAGTGTGAATACCAATTCATAAACTGTTTAACCACTCTGCTATAGACAACTTTTTGATTTTATATTTTATACTGACCAGCAAGAGATCTATGTCCAGCAGTGGCCATCCATCGATGGAAATGATGATGATGATGACCAGCAAGATAAACTATTGTTGTATAATATATCAAGCTTGCTGATAAATAACCAACAGTTATTTTTCCATTAAACAGCTTAAAAGAAGTTATAATCAATGTTTAAACTTAAAAAATTTAACCCAAAAAGTCACGGATGAAGTGAATAAAGAGGGTCTTGAACCCGGGTCTTGAGTATAGAGGCAGTGATGAGGAATACGATAGACTCACAAAATGGCGGCTAACTGAGCGAAGCCCAGATGCATTTCGTTCATCTGGCAGACGAAGAGGCTCGCCACAGTGAGAAACAACGCGGTGCCATCCATGTTTATATTGCAGCCGATGGGCAGCACGAAGCGTGTGATGCGAGGGTCCACCTTCAGCGGACCCTCCATGCTGCGGAATGTCACCGGGAGTGCGGCGGCCCTGTTGGCAAAGTAAATTTTAAACTCTGTTGATAGTGGCAAAGAATCGAAGAAAAGCGGACTCTTGCAAGTGAAACCTTTAAACTATATTATCAACAGAAGCTCACGTAGAAGCGGTAGCGCAAGCAGTCAGCATGGCGTGAGAGAGGCCCCAGTAGAACTTGTACGGATTGCGCCTCAGGAACACGAAGTAGATCAACTGCATCACTACTAGCTGGTACAGGAACACGCCAATGGTCACCGTCAAGATAAACCAGGCCAGTTGGGACAGCACTTGACCTGTTGTAATAAAGGAAGATTTTGAAATAACGAACACTGCACATTCTTCTCTTTCAGGATTTAAAAAATTAACTTTTTTGTTTTCTAACAAGAAAGGGTATGTATAAAATATCTATATCTATGTGATCCATAGATTAAAAAATTCCACTTTACCGACGTTACTAACTTCCAGTATCTTGCCCGCGATTATGCTGCACACGCCAACCGGTGTGAACCACATCACACCCGTCACCATCTTCATTATAACCTCGAAGATAGCTTGGAAGAAGTCAATCACTACTTGGCCTTTGGACCCTAAGCTGCCAAGCATGCTGCCGAAGACCAGACAGAAGAACACTAAACCTAATGTATTTGTGCCTGACCTGAAATAGAAAGACAGCCTTTCTTTGATTTTTGATGTTACTGCCTTACCTGCTTTCCCTCTGACACGAAGGTCCCTGCTTCTAAAAGGTTGTGTTATCAAGGTCCTTAAGATCAGGATGTGTATAAAAGGATCTGTACATCAAACCCAAGCCTTAACTTAAATTATGCTGTACTGTAACAAATGTTATATATATATATATTTTACGAATATATCAATACCAACCCTTAATCAAATACTTAAATTATTTATTATACGATTTAAATATATAAAATTTTTATTTTATTAAAAACTGCTGATTTAAATAAGGTTAAAAGCATAAACCGTGTTATTCAGACGGCCCATACATACGACGATGGGGGGGGAACAGCTGTACAAATGATCTAGCGCAAATAAATGATTAAACATTTGTATAAGTGAATACAAAAATAATGTCTGTCGTTGTGTATGAATGCAGACAGACAACAAAGGCATGTGAAACTTGTGTAAATGCGACAATAAAGAATTTTTTTTTTAATGCATGCGCAGGGGCTTCAACTTTATGATATTTCATACCTCACGTCGAAAACATTGCGAATTCTCGAAATACTAGGGTTTAATTCGAAACCCTAAAGATATTGGGCAAAACCAAAATTATCCCATACAGTGTAGCAGGCGGTACCTTTTTTTGGGTTTCGGGGTGGAAATCTTTGAAAGATACCCTGCTTCTGGGGGGAAATCAGGGTTATGTGAGATTTTTACTCACTAAAACCTCCTCGGTGCTCTGCATCAGTGCGTTCGGAGACTCCGGGATATTTTATAGAACGCACCGGAGCCCCTCCACACTGACGTGTAAACACGTCTCTTAGGCATCATCGCTGAGCCATACGCTGTCCGACACAAGTTCGTCTGTTGAGCGATATGGGGACCTACCTTCAAGGCACGCGAAATTCCTAGAACCTAAGTATACCCTTATATATATATATATATATATTATTGAGTATACAGTACTTTAAATTGGCCACCATACTACACCAAACATATTTAACAATGTATAACTCTGTTGATGATGATATCTGACCGCATGTGGAAAAGAAAAAATAAAAAGTCCTCTCAATGTTGCCCACTAATGGGATTCGGGGTTTATGTCTCCATAGGATATAGTTGAAGCAGGGTTAAATCATACCAAATACGAGTTGGCAATAGTGAAGTGCTAAAATTCAAACTCGACCTTCTAGGTGTCACATCAGGAAACTCCGTACACCGAAAGTGGATAAACACGCCACGAGAGCAGACGAAAGAGAAGTTAACAAATGATTAAGTATGTAGAAAAAGTACTTTATAACTTAAGTATTTTTTAATTAAGGATATATTAAAAAAAAAACATACCTGTGAGACACAACTCTAACAAATTCCGGTATCGTTTCATTGTCAGTTAAATTCTTCGTTGGGGCCATTTGCGTATACACTGTGTGAGATTGTTGGAAAGTCGCTTGAACTATATTATCAGGGAATATATTCCTGAAAATAAAAATCAAGTTATTAAACCACATACTCCCTCCCGATAACGTTTCCAGATGTCCAGACGTTCAGGTATTCATTTTATTGGACGTTGTCCGCATATGGAAGAATTGGTTCTAAAATGGTCTTATAGTCTTGTGATACTAAACGGACAATGGGACCCTTTAGGTTAAAAAAACCATAGCACAATACTCGCTGTAAGTCGGATATCCCATGATTAAATTCTGGAGCCACATGTGATGGAGTTTCCATTCATTATAAATCTGCCGCCACCACAGAATATTCTAGATCAGCATGAGCAACACCTGTGTGATTGTAGTCTTGTGTCTGTCTATATACTTTTTTATCTAGATAAAAAAATATCGGTATTCGTTTCTAGAAATCTAGGCCTCGTCATAGATAGGTACGCGTCAGCACCTACCACAAGTGAAAGAAAAAAATAGAATCACAGAATAAAACAATCTTACCGTCCTATATCAAAAAAGCTGTCCAAAATACTGTGCTCCCGTCGCCTCTGAACGACAGCAGCGTGGTCTTTCAACTCGGGCTGGCCCGGGTGGATCAGTAGAGCGAGCACGATACCAAGGCAGGCGTTGAAGAAAGAAGTCAAAATGAAATAGAGTAAGGTCCTCACAGCTATCTTGCCACTCATCTTGGCATTCAAACTGGCCGAACCGGCTATTAAACTGGCTATAATCAATGGTAATATCATCAGCTTCAACAGCCTCATGAAAATTTCACCCGGGTAAGATATCGCCATAAGCATGTCAGGTCCGAGATGATACTGCCGGAGTCCAAAACCTGGAGTAAAAATTATCCTTAGACTTATCTATCATATTCTGTAATTGAAAAATCATATTAGTTTTTAGCATAATAAATCTAATGGTTAAAGATAAAATACAGCCTTCAGATGGATATTGGCTTATTTTTTCTATACCATCAGAAACTAATTAAAAATTTTCAGGGTAGTTTTTATTATAAAGGTAAATACTAGGTATTTTACAAAGTATTTCTCAAATAAAAACCAAGAGATGACTTTCCCGTATATTATATACGGGATATATATTGTCTCACCTTTTATTTAAATCACAATGGACATCATCAGCCGATGAACGCATACATAAAAAAAAACCAACTTTCTTGTAAAAACTTACCTATCAAAATTCCGGCAAGTACTCCTACTAATGTGGTGACCAGCATCATGTTGTGAACCAGCCATTTCCTCACGCCGGTGGGCTCGATGGTCGCGCACCGGTCCTCGGTGGTCTTCGGCCCGCGGTCTCCTGGGCCCATCGTCGCAAAGAGGTACTCTGAAATGCGTGCACTCTTCTCCATCACTTTGCGATTCTTCCCTGCAATCCAGATCTCAGATCTGGACCCTTCAAACCGGTTCTTTTGTTGGCGCTACAATTGACTTTTACAACTATTACAATTTAACAATTACTTTACAAATGGAAGACGTTTGTAGTTGATTTTGTTGTTTTTTTTTTATTTATTTATTTAATTTTAATTCACGAAGATATTATTGTGAAATAAACATTTTTCAATTAAAACGTGTCGTAAATCATAACCTAAAACTTTTGTAAAAAATAACTTTCGTGAACTTGTCGTTATTAATACAGGTCGACATTGGTTACTTGGGTAAAGTTTATACACTATTTAGCACCACGCTGTAACGAGTTCCAACCGGGTATAAACCGCGCGATACTAAAAAGTATCAGTCAGATGTTTTCGATGTGAAAATCGGAAGCCATATTTGAATATGCGCGCGCATCCATTGATTATCTTGGTTGTGGTTAAAATGAACTATGAATAGAACAAAACGCTGCACGATTTATGCGCTTTATTTACTATGTTGTTCTTCTCCATTTATAACGTCACCTAATTCCCTATAAATAGTCTGAAACGTCAACGATTAACTTGAAAATAACTCGAAGAAGAACAGCACACCATTTATACTCTATGCTACACCGATAAAGTCCATATTTGTTTGCCTGTTACAAAAATGACAGGCTTTTAAATGACCTGATATTTAAATTAAATTAAATCATAATTTGATTTATTCGCTACATAACTACACGTGTTGGCGAAATGAGTTTGCAGTTAAACTACGAAGCGTTACCTTTATACTTCTTCGCGGGGTTGTTATTAGATTTACTGTTAGCGACATCTTTGGAACCATTCGGTGATTTTGTTGCCTCCATTTTGCTAAATAACCGCACACTCGAGCCGCCGCATGCGTTTTAAGAAATAAATATATTCAGTAACGTAATATGAACGTTTCTTTCTACTTGAAATTCGACCTTGTAAATGTTAATGATAAGATATCGGTTAAATGCCTGTATCAGAACATTTGTTAAGGTTTTAATTAATTGTACAACGCATACAAAAAATAATGCCTGATAAAGCGCTAATTGCCTTATAAAATTCGGCGAGCAATTGTTACTATATCTTACCTTCTGGTCAAATTCCACTTAGAACTATATACGAGAAGTATTTTGTAGTAAAGAATTCTTCTTTGATACCGATTAGCAATTTGATAGATTAAAATTCAAATTTAAAGCATAAAAATGACAACTCAACAGGTGACATTTGTTCCAGGATATAGCTGTCCTTCGAGTATAACAGTTTTACTTCAGACACTGATTGTCTTAAATATTCATAATTTATTCTGTAGATGATCTATTTTCCTTCCCTTCTTTTACAGTATAGTCTAAACGTCTACTTGTAAGATATTCCCATGCAGTTAGTTATAAGTATTTTTTCCTCTTATGAGCCTTCCAACAGTATTTTTCTTCTTTCCAATATGGATATGGCTCCAGCCAAAATGATTACTAAGATACTATCTCATAATTTTCTATAATTTGAAAGTTTCTGATAATAGATTCAGATACAGTTGAATTCTATTCTTAGTAAAACATGTCCTTGTGTGACACCTTTCTCTATTCGAATTTGTACACAATATAAATAAGTATAATTTTTGTATTGTTATACAACACTTTACTAGATTTAAATAAATAAAATTAATATAGAAATAAATAATAATAATAATAATAATAATAATTTATCCTTTACTGTGGGATCCATGAATAGCCATATCGCATTACGGTTAAATGAGTCCAAAGCTTTAGTTAAATCTATAAAATAATTTTCAAATATCACATAAATATTAATATTTTTTTTTATTCATAACGTCCAACCGACAAGATAAATCCATTAATTGTCGGTGTGATTGTAAATGGGCCTTTAATTTAAAAGCAGCATTTAACTTTTTAATTAAAAATAAGATTAGGGTATTATGTAATTGACATGTCCTTGACAGGCCATTCGTTTTTTTTTAATTAACTGAACCACAAAACTTGTTCTGATAATGAGAGATACGACTACCTACAACATTGGCTGCATATATTTGCATATATTTCAAATATTTACACTGCACCACATTGCGCTCATTGCGACTAACAGTTCATATTAGAATATAGTAATATTTACTAATCACTGATTGCTGGTGTTGCTCTGATATATATCCACATAGTTTCTAAGCTAAGTTTTTTTTAAAAAATTTAGAGATATTTCATACGTTTATAATAAATATGGTTTCAGTTTCAGATATTCATCCATTTCTAACTTTCGATAATAATCGCAAAAGACATAAGTTAGAAAGGTACATTGGGAGCTTAGGCGTGTATCACTGAATAGTATCGTAATTTCCTTTTCCAAAAAATACTATATCTGTATTTTGTATGTATGAATTCTATATATTAATTGTAATTTGTCATATTATTGGCTCGACTGCTTCACACCTGTCATAAATCGTGTGGGCCGAGGTTCGAATTCTCCTGTCATTGTATCACTACAGCGACCAACAGTGTTACTGGCAAGCTGATTGGAATGAAATACTCGTGTATATATATACAAATTAATAAAACTAATACGTGTTTGTGAGTGAGAGAGAGTGAGATCTGTTCACCGTAGAAATAACTAAATTAATTAATATTAGTTAATATTAGTATTTTACTTAATTCTTACGAATTAAATTTTAGTCTGTATCTTTGTGTCTGTCACGAGTTTAACAAGTATATGTCACATGAAGAGAGACATAAAATTCAACATTTATAAAGTAATGGGGTTCCGCATAAAACAAATCAAATTCATCAAAATTACGAATAAATTCCAATTATAAGTTAATAATTTTTGCTTGAGAAACAACTTTCTTACATTAAAATATACATTTGCCGGCTTTCATTCAAACATCTAATTAATTAAATTGAGGAACTTTAGTGTTAGTTAAGTTATATTTCGAATATTTCTTAAAAGACCTCAAGCTGTAAAATGTATAACCGAAGTTAATAATTAATAAAAATTATAAGGTACAATTTGGACAACACAGATGACGCTATATTTAACTTATAATTTCTATTTATTTATTATCTTAAAAATCTAGTCAATAGTGAGGTCTAGACTAGTTCTGATTCTCGTGCGTTCCTTGCGGATGTGATGGAATACCGTGTGAAGCTTTTTAGTCGGTTGGAGTCCGACACTACCTCACTACCGGCTCAGTATTGATACGAGGTGTGCGTTCCGTTAGCATTTTGTTACACACGTTAATAAATACAAAAAAAAAAACAGCTATTGTTCATTGAACATATCGGTGGAACGAGTTTAGAGAAGATCGAACCTGTACTTACTTGAGTCGTTTTTCTACTGAGCTATCATGATCTATCGTTTAGAAGCTGCATTTTTTTTCCTATTAAACGATGAGTCGAACAAGACATTCAGCCGATGGTTTACCAATACCATAACATTTATGTTACGGCTACTCTTATAAAGATAAGATAAAGATAAAGATAATTTATTGCATTGCTTTACATGTCTTCGATACTTGAAGGTCCTGATTACTGAACTAGGAATATAACCTGTATCTCAGGAAATGGTGCCCTCTTTCTTGAGATACAGATTAAATTCCTCTCTTTAACAATATAGAAATTACTATATTTATAACATTTAAACTAAAAAAGAAAAGTTTTGTGCGTTTGTCTCTGTGTGTTGTATATATGTTTCAATGGTTTTAGATATCGTCTATGTGTGTGCATGTGTGTTATGTATACGTGTAGGTGTACGTGTGTGAGCGTTGCACGTATGTATATGTGCATAGATGTACGTAAACGGATTGAAAAGAGAAGTATGAGGAGAAAAAAGAATAGAATAAACAACCCTAATTAACTTATACAAGGGGCAGCAATAAGTTCTCCGTTTGTTTATAGTCCAAAAACATAAGCCAGTTCTTAATATGTGCTTTACATTTATAATAAGGAAGTTGGTAAAGATTGTTAAAAGTTTTAAACTTAAAACCATTGTAAAATTAAATAAAACTTAAGTATTATCAAATGACAAACGCAAGCATTTTTTAATTAACGAATTATCAAGAAGTATTGGCTTACCCTTGATTTGTTTAATCTTGAAATATTTTTCGTTGCACACACAAGAAAATAATATAATTAACACAATTAGTACATATCAATAAGTGGACAGAACATTTGGAAATGAATATTTTAATCGGTTAAAGCTAAACTGAAATTTAAAGCGATAGTAAAATTAAATGCACAGATAAAAAATATTTTCCATAGATCTAAATTAGCGCCGATAGAAAGTAGCTAATTATATTCTTTTAATTATTTCTACTTTGTTCGCGTTATAACGTCTTCGTATGGCAACGCTTGCCAAGTGCACTCGCTGCGTCTCGTGATCAAGGTTATTTCAATCGGCTCTATTTATTTATTGAACTTTTATTAAAGGGTCGAACCCGGACATGTTTGTTCGCTTATTGCACATTGTCTCCTATACAAGCATAGTTCAAAGCATATAAAATGAACTACGATCTATCATAACTTTCTACCGGAAACAAATATTATTTTCTATATTGGAATATAAAATGTCAAAAGCATAATTTATGTACAGTTTATTTATTAATGAACTCGTAAACTGTTTGTTTTTAATAAATAAAAATTTGTTAATTACACATCAATAAGTACTTATATCATTGTATAAATTTTTCTTCCATAATTTAATACATTTTCATTCCTCTCTATTTCTATAATTTTACTTTAGCAAGAATAGGGGATTATTATGATAAGAGCAACGAAATTAGGTATATACGAGAAGTTATTTAAGTTTTTTTTTTTTACATACAAAATGTACTTTTTAAAATAAAAATTAGAAAGTAATTTAAAAAACAATATTTTTTAATCCTATAAAGGGACATCTGATAAATTAATTTAATAACTGTCAATTAATTAGTGAAATAGTTCGTGTTTTATAAAAGAGATGGCGCTTTAATAAAAATTTTATCGGTTCACTAATGACTAAACAAAAGCATTGTAATTTACATTGACGTTGAGATTATTTTTAATAACAATGATTAAACATTTAATATATATTTTTAATTTTAGCATAGGACTTATTAGTAATTTGACGAAATTTCTAATACCTAAGAGTTTTAATAAATTTCAATTGTAAAGAGGTATTGCTTTTTCATGAACTACGATTATAACATGTTCTGTTAAATAAATGAATATTGCGTTTCCTTAAAATATTTTAAGTTATTATTATCTTCAATTATGTTAGCAATAAACAAATTTTTATATACGAAGGCAGCGACGCGACGACCGGGACATACACCTGATAGTAAGTGATACATCTGCCCATAACAACATAATACTATTTGGACCTCATACTCTACACCACGCTGCAGCTCTAGCGCTCGTCTGAGATATAAGATCTTTATTCTCTTTACCTTAGTTATTACACTAGTTACAGCGCCCTTCAAACCGGAACAAATTAATATTTGCACAATACTGTTTCTCGGCTGCAGTAGGCGCTGCGGTGGCACCTAAATAGATGGCCTCCGGCAATAGAGACCTACCATCAGTAAGCAATTAATTTTTAATTAAAATTTTAGGATCTTCTTCTTTGTCGGTATCATACTTGACAGACTGGTCCTGGTCATCACTTCAGGTGTTGGTGGCAACCTTCACAACACGTCTCTACTTTTCTCCAATGGCCACCTTCCTAGTGCATTCATATAGTGGTAACGATCATGACCCCTTTATTGCCGCTTTTATCTGATCAGTCCATCTCAAAGGCGACCTTCCTCGTGGCCTGGTATCCTCAACCTTTCCCTTGACCATAAGTCGCTCAATAGCTACCTCCTCTCTAATAATCTTGGTATATTAACCATTCTATTCATAATATTTAAAGTGTTAAAGATTCGTTGTAATTTTTATTTTTACCTTTGCAAGTGCTGATAGATATAAAATTACGTAATCACTTAGTTATGTTTATCACAGATACACAAACTTACTGTATAAATACACAAACACACACGCACGAAGAGTTTACTAAGAGATCGGCTTCTCTTATGAACACAATGTTTTTTTTTATTTGAAATACTTCCTTAACAACTACTATCTTTTGTAATAACAGGGACGCTCGTTTCAGTTCTTATCAGTTTATTTATATGTGAAATCATATGTTTTAACAGATTAATGTATCTCCGTACACTATATCAAATATATCGCCGTACAACGCTTACTAATAGTGGGTAACCGATTCATTAAAAACAAACAGGGATAGTCAGGGGGATGGGAGATTCTGCAGTTTTGATACAATACCTATCTTTTTATTATCTCAAAGGAAATAAGAATATTCTCGTAATAGTATCTTAAATTTGATATGAAATTTCATAAAAATCTATTTAGCTATTTTCGCGTTAACAAACAAACGGAAATAATAAAAAAAAAATATTGGTTTTGTATATAATTTTATTTAAAATTACAGTGGTAGTTAATACACTGCATAATACGTTATAAAGCTTGCAGGTTAGAGTTCTTTATTATCTATTTCTCTTGATCTTGATATTCTATATATACAGGATGTCCCGTGGCAGATTTAGGATTTCTTAGTTAATTTAAAGGATGTTATTATTTTAGAATATACATATATTTGTTATAGAAAGAAAGACGAGACATGCGGATTTTAGTTTTTGAAGATCACTCCGTCTAAATGTTTTCCATTGCGACGTACACAGTCGCGGAATCTTTCGAGAGTATTCTGAGTGTATCTCGCGAAGGAGGCTCATGGTGGCTCTTGCTGTGCGAGGCGCGGCGCCATCTTGTTGAAACCACGTGTGAGAGCTGTTCGATGGATGTTCTCTTAGTTTCGGTATAAAAATGCGGCGATAGACATCACCATCAACAGTTACGGTTGCTCCACGAGAATTTTCAAAGAAAAACGATCCAATTATTCCATTGACAGAAAGAGCACCAGTCTGCTGCGACATCATGACTGACCAATCCGCACAAATGTCGCGCCAAACTATAACCCCTCCCCGGTCCCCCGCGCAACCGTTAGAAAAATATTCGAATTTCAAATCCTAAATCTGCCACGGGACAACCTATATAATACAACATAGTTTTGTATATAGTCACTGCTAAGTATATGTTATGCAGCTTAAGTGTTTGTCAATTTGTCCCCGATAACTTTTTGGTTTGTTGCGTAACAGTGGCCAATGGAGTGAAGTTGGCGCGGAATCCAAACAGTTCATATACAATAATACCATACATGCAATTAACATGATTCAATTCAACTTCCATAACAATTGAAATTGATAATAATTAAAAGATTTTAATGTAAAACAGCTGTTCATGTACACATATACATTTCCACTGATTTCCACAACAAATAATACTAGAACTGCAGTCCATTATGTTGACTGCCGGGCTTTTACTAGTATATATATATATATATAAGAATGAGCTTTCATTGTAATATACCTTTGCCGTCGGATAACAACATTTCTGACAATATAGATATATATATATAAATATCTGTTATACACTTTGCTGGCCGTAATATAAAATTAGATTTGAAATTTAGACTTGTAATTTGTCAGAAATGTTCCTATCTGACGACAAAGGTATATTACAATGAAAGCTCATTCTTTCCTAGTGATGTGCTCGAAGATTATGTTGTGATATTATACTTTAGTACTAAATCTACGTTAAAAAAAACACCTTGTTAAGTCTATCCTTCATAAGACTATATAACATTCCAGATCAAAGTCGCTAAACTCCAGTTTACATAACAAAATAATAAATACTAAACACCATTTACAATTGTATTAAAAGTACATAAACGTTTACTATGTACCCAAATGTTATTTCTAGCACTAATTTTCCACATTTAATATTCTAGCCTTATCATACCATAGCACAACTAATTAATCTATAATCTGTAGACTAACATACTAATTAGAAACAAATGGACGTTTTTTAGTAATACGATATTTAAATAATTGTAGAATATGATATAAATTTTTAATAAAATAGTATAAATAGAATCTCACATGTTATAATTGCAGAATAGTACGTATCTGATACCCCATTAGCACAAATGCCCCACGAGGAGTTCAGCTGACGTCCCATTTCCTTCCGTTACACGCTACGCTACTGCAGCGGACCATCCGTCATCAATATGTTATATATTCCAGTATTTTTTATTTATAGTATACTCTCTGGTTTGGATTTGGATGAAATAAAATGACGCTCCGAAATAAAAACATTTATTTATCCCTCACAGCAACAGGTAACTAAAAGAAGATCTTCATAAGTCCACAATCTTAAAGTTTTATATCGTTTGTATCGCCCGTATATATTAGTCGAAGTATCTTCAAAAGGAGAATGAATCATCTGCTCGCCGAACGCCTATATATAGTACATCGACCACTCTAGAAATTTCTAGACAACACCATTCTAGAGGTTTCCAGAGAACTCCTTTTTCACTAATACAATATTAGTGATGAATCTTTACTTATTCTAACTTCGCCGCTGGACACGTGTTCTCGTTGCTTTCATTATTTTCTCGAACTAGTTCTCGAACGTTCTAGATTATTCGTACATTCGATCGCGATAATGTTTGTAACAATCGGCATTAATCAGTGGTAAAAATGATCAATGATTGAAAAGTGAATAAAGTCCAAATAGTTTTTTTTAATACAGCAAATCAATCATTATCTATCTGTTCTGTTCCCACTCTGTGTTTTCTTATGTTCAAGGTAGAGAGGAGACGAACGACACGTTCACCTGATGGTAAAATGTATACTAGTCCATAGCAACGTGGTGCGAGTTAGGATCATATACATTACATTGTGCTCGTCGCCTTGAGACGTAAGTCCTATCTAGTTATCCCGGTAATTTCACTAGCTACATCACTCTTTAAACCAGGACACACTACTGTTTGGTGGCAGAAATAGGAGCTGCAGTGGTATTTACACGATCTCTGGCAACAGAGACCTACCATCTGTAAGTAGTAGGTCTGTCTTCGGGAATATTGTTGTTGATGACCGTCATTTTCGGTCATAAAGGGTAAATTTGACAGGAATTTTTCACCGCTAAGCATCCTACGATCTTTACCCCTAGCTGTTTTTTAGGACACTCTTGAAAAGAGATGGTATGGTACTATAAATAAAGATTTTTTGCTGAATATCGGTTTTCCGCTTAGAAAAAAATTAGTTAATAAAAAGTTATATTAAAAATCATTTCCAAATTCATACCAAAGTTAATAGCTTTTAAACATTCATTTATATCGTAATGAAACGAAAACAGGGTCTGAAGGGGCTGTTAATACCCTCGGAGTAATAGGGCGCGGTAATAACCCGTCCCCGATCCCCTTTGGGCCCGTTTTCTTGACATCTATTGTTTTTTTTTTAAACCCAATTAAGTTGAAAAATACGAGAACGTTTGCATTAGACCCTTGGGTAGAGTTTGGTAATTCCTAATCCGGTATAAGCTTGAAAATTCCAAGGGATTTGTAACAATAAGAGAGGTTTTGTAATTGAAATCTGGATGTTCATAATTTATTGAATAGAAATATATTTTTATTATGATCTATTAGAATATTATATGTTTTATCAATCAATATCTTCTGACTTTTAAAAACTCAGATCTGATATATCCGTAGATCTTCATAAGTTTGTTACATAAAGAAAGTAGCGGGCATTATTTTTACCAAACTAAAATTAAATCGTTTTGTTTTACCAGTAATATTAACAAACAAATTAAGCATGCATTAAAATTATTTAAGTTTTATTAGAAACTATACATTTCCGACACTAAACCATATCCGCTTAGCTATATGGCTTACTACACATATATTCTAAAGTTGAGTAAAATATTTCTTTCCCGCTCCTTCTAAAATAACCGTGCAACCTATCCAGTCACCGATCAGTTAAATAAGTTATACATTAAAATACTCTTTGGTTAAAAATATAACTAGTTTCTAACTATATTACCTACAAACAATTTACTTTAATTCAGTCTATACATCAGAGTATTTTGAAAAGACCGATTAAGGAATGGAAACCAGATATCTAGGCCTTAACAAGTTGCCAAAGACATATACATCAAAAATGATATAGTTAATTAATCAGAACCCTCAGAAAGTTGAATGTCTTGTGTATATGCATCATCTAGATCGACCAGTGAGTCTAAATCGTCAGTATGCTCTTGCAGTCTTTTCAAATCTTCTCTCTTCTTTCTTGCAAAGAAGCCAAACTGAAAGTCAATAAGATAACGTGTAATAAAATAAAATAATCTGGAGATATAAAATTCAATCAATGAGAAGTATTGCTAAGGGTATGAAAGCCGCGATGGTTAATAATAAATAGTGTGATGCTTACCTTATAAAGACAGTAGACAATCACAGCGAAGACCAAAAGACCGGCGACGATACCAACGATCAGTGGCCAAATCGGTGGAGCAGGGTCCAACGCCAGTGTTGTTGTTACTGAGCAATTTCTAGAAAATAAAACTTACTTGATAATGATCATTGATTCGATCCACTTTCATTAACAAACTTTCAAGAACTTAAAGAAAATAAATTACTTAAAGTAGTTGAAATTTTCAAAGAAAATCACTTATTATATCGTAAACTGACGGAAAGTCTAATCCAAGAGTTAAATGGAAAAAGTAACGATCCATATATTCAAATAAATACTAAATAGCGAGAATTTCCAATTGGTTCCGTGGTTAAGTTCCTTTTAACGTGAAGGACTAGTTAACCAATATTTTTTTCGAATAGCTTAGCTAACATTGAACTTTTAATTCATAAAATAGGTTGGTTATCTAATACTTACTTTATATCCTCTCCCGTTAATATGACTGTAGTTGTGGAATTAACTCTTTTAACTGCCTCCAAGTAATCTCCTAGAACAGTTTATAAAATTGATATCGATTTTTACACTACGTCTTATCACAGTTACATTTTACTTATCACAGTTACAGTTAAATTATTTAAATGTAGTCTAACGTCCACTTACAATTTTTAGAATACAAAAAGCAAATTAACTTTACTGTATAATTTAGAACTAGGCCACAAAGAGCAGGTTTTAGGCATAAGTAAACCAGCTCAGCATCTGATGATAATTGGTAAATGGTTGCTAAAATTAAATGATGAACATAATAAGTATAAACCAGACATTATAAATATATACAAAAAAATATATTAAGCATATATAATAAGTAAATAATAAGGTAAAAAATGAAGTTAATCAAAATTGTGAAAGAAGACAAATGTAGACGACTCTACTAGTATAACCTAGATTATAACATGTCATAAAAAAACGAGTGCATAGGAAAGGACTTACCGTTTAAGCTTAAATCGAATTTGTAGGAAATTGAAACCGTTTGAGAGGATCTAGCTCTCAGGGACCAGGTGCACCGGAAAACGACATCTTCTTGAAAACATCCATCGATTGATTTAGACAGATTCATCTGTGAATATCCATGTTCATAATTTCAATGAACTAGATTTTAACTTAGATCAAGATTAAGATTTGAAAGTGGTCATTATTAATAATGTAAGGAAAATTTACAATATTAATGAAAGTCTAAATTAGTTTCCAATCTCTTCTCAGTAAACTTTTTTTGTGCTTTATCTTTGGTGTTTGAAGAATGACGTTCAAGTTACTATAATAAATTCTTAAGTACAATGGCTAGAACTCCATCGCATCTTATTAAATTAGATTAATCATATTAGTAATATAAGTTAAAATGGATTTAACTTATATAAATAATGAATTATTTAATAATATTGAGCTAGGCAGTGATTTGGATTAAATATTTTTTAAAAATTTCTTGCTTATTACTTTATCATGTGTTTACTCCTCAATTATAATTGAGTAATGAGTAGTAATTATCTAAAAAATTACGCATTACTATTTCTAATAAATGTTACGTTTTATAAACGTTAATCATATTACCTTACTAGGCAACAGAATTCTGGCTTGTAGGTTGTACCAGTCAGATGGCCCCAAATTTGTTATCTGTAAACAATTGGCTTGAAATAAATAAATTTAGATATCAAACATTTTAAAACAGCAATGAAGAAGAATATTGTATAGTAGAATACGTTTGTAAACTATATTTTAGATGACATTCAAACCTTTTAAGTAATATATAAATCAATTACGTACCTGAAAATAATGCACAAAGGCAATAGTATCCCCATTAGCAAACTCATCCCTTGTTACAGCTATGGTCCTGTTTGGCTGTGCTGTTCTGAAATGAAATAAAGTAATAAATTAAATGTACATTAGATTAAGACAGACACATAGATTTGATCCTTAATAAAGGAGTAAGAAATTAAAGAATTTTCATACTCAAACATTAATAAAAGAAGAATGCAAAAATAGAAATAGGGTAACGCGATTGAATGTTTGAATTCAGTACTTTATGAAGATCTAAAAATATGCGAGAAGAAATTTGATAAATGAAGAAATTCTATTATTTAAACTAAATATCTAATATATTTCATATGAAGAAAATGAATTATGATTCGGATAAACTCTCACCCTGTGATATTAAAACTGGCTTCAGGTCTTATAACAATATTAATTTCTTTAGTTATTTTATCACTGGTATTTTTAGTATGTAAGGGGTCTTCCAAGTTGGCCTCTATGTTTATTTCACCAACAGCTGAATTATTCTGCGCAAATTCTAATTCGATCTCCCACGAAATGGATTCATTTCTGTGAAGCGGCGCCGGCACATCGCACGTTACGTTAAGTTCCTCCAATGCACAGGCACTCGGCAATCTCTTTGGTAAGGTTGGTAACGTCATGTACACTTTAGCACCATACGCCGGTTCGTCTTTGTTAAGTACAGTTATATGTAAACCAAATCTATCTTCTGATCCAGGTACGTATGGACTAGAAACAAATTTAGATTACTTAGTAAAAAAAAATCGCTTTAATAGAACGCTTAGTAAACTTTTACCAAACACCTTCCTGTTGCTTAAAATTTTTTATACGCAAATAATACGGAAGAAGACGTTTACACGGTGAAGAGTAACATGACGAGATGGCATTAAGATTTTTACACTGCACCACATTGTTGTAGTCGCTTTTAGTAATTAATTAATAAATGTTTTGATTAACACGAAGGTTTAGAATAGAAATAGTTTTAAAGATGTGCTATTTAAGGTACATATAATCTTACTTGTCTAATGCTTTTAGTGTCATCTCCAACATCGGCTTACAAATGAGATCCTCACCACAGTCTCTATTCAATTGGATGTCAAACGTAGAATGTAGTTTTGAATTTTCCGATAATCTTGCCTCATTTTCAAGGAAATCCGGAGTATCGACTAAAATTTTAAGAAATATATTTGTTCTGTTGTCAGGATTGCCCATAACTTGATGAGATGTTTATTTTATTAATGAATTAATAATTTAAGTTAACTATACCTTTCATAATTACTTTAGGCGCTACATCAAATTTTATGGTAATTGGCTTTGATAAATCTGCCGTGGGCTGTAAAAGAAAACGATGTTGTTAACATCATGAGAACCTTCAACAGAAGTTCAAACTCAGTGAGGATCGACACTATAGATCTTTCACTTAAATAGAAGGGATTTCATGCGACCTGAAAATAAGTGATCAAGAAGTATCAAATTAATATAATAGTAAATAATGATAAAATATATCTTTAGAAATATTTTGGGATATAAATATGAAGATAGGTATTTTGAAATTGTTAAAGTACCTAATATAATGAAAACGGTTGATAACCTGACGTCTGCTTGATGTATTCCACAAGCCTTAGATTAAAGTAATTCTATTGAGCCTGACCTAAGTTGATTGTGACCTACCAAAACCTGCACGATTTGTTCCTCACACGCGTTGTTGCCAGGCTTTACAATTATCTCGTACTCATTATCGCCTGATATCCAAGCTCTTCCTCCGTCTCCATCTATTATTATTTTTCCCATTAGCGCTGAAATGAATTTGAATCCACATGATTAATTATTTACTGGATTTACTATTCTATTGATTGCAGGATTTTCTACAGCTATTATCTGCTATCACATACATATATAATATATATTATTGGACACCAAAAATTAGATTAGGTCTGCCTTTAATAAAACTTAGAACCCCATTAGTGACTATTTCCGGCATTATTTTATATTATATTGTGATCTGTAGCTGCAGGCATGTCTATAAGTTTACAAAGATCTTCATATTAATCCTAAATAGTACTTAAATATTACTTGTTCTAACGTGTGGCCATTTTGGCTGCTCTTGGGCTTCTACACAGAACAAAGCCGTGAAGTTTGTAGCATTTAGAGGTAGATACATCGCGTCGGGGACTTTGATCGTGGATTTCACAATTACTGTAGGAACACACCGATATAAGTAGACTGTATTGCTATTAATTGCACCAATTGCCAAATCTGAAACAAATCAAAAAATCATTAATCTTTCTTCAATTGGATTCCTGTAATTATAGGTAACGATCAAATTTTGAATTCACTAGAGCTCTTTAAGAAAGATAAAATATCATACCGTTGCAATTATTTTTATCAACATCGAATCCTTTTGATATCGATATTCCGAAACTTTGTGCATTATCCGCTATAATCTTTTGTACATATTGACTACTTATTCCCTTTTCTCTACCTCTATATAAATACACAGCTCCCCGACCACCATTCTCCCATGGTGCTCCAACAGCAACGTCTGAAATAAAATTATCGAAAATTCTTTATACTTAAAATTTCTAAATAAAGCGTTGCGTAAAAGAAATATTAAAAACATTATTAAAAGATCTAATCTCATTAATTTGTTTTGTTCAAGAAAAATATATTTATGACGTTCACAAAGAAAAGGTCTTTTGTTTGATTTCGTTCCCTCATTAGTCGCCTTTTACGACACGTTGGTCATGTGGGGTTAGGAATATTTATAATCATTACTCTGCACAATGTATGCGGTTTTTTATCTTTGATATTAATTACTTTACCATTGTTCTGGTGCAACTACTACTACCAGTGTTCTGGACGAAAACGCATCGGGATCCATGGCCGCGTGTCATCTAACACAATAAACATATTCATTGGGAAACATTATTCTTCAAAATAGGTTTACCTCTGTATCCATCGCCGTCTACATCACCCATATCTGCAATTGCACTACCAAATCTCGCTCCGTTCAAGTTAGATCCCGACACGTAACTCTTGAAAGTTAAAGTGAAATTGCCACCCTGTAATTGAACATAAACGTACATATAGTAAGTAACATACATACGGTCACTAAAGTACGTAATATAGAAGTTAATGCACTAAGCACAGTTTATGAATTTATGTATATTTTTTTTTATAACTAGTTTTAATGAATAACCAAATTCTATAAAAAGATCTGAAGATGATAGGAAGACAGAAAATGGTTAATGTACCATAAAAGGATGAGAATAGATATTTACCTGATGGTAAGTGTTACGCCTGACCAAAATGATATGACTCTAGATATTATGATATCCATTGTACCACATTGTGGTCGTGACCTTGAAGTACAGGATATTGTTTCGTGCCGATTATATCGCCTTTCAATAATGTTTACACACTATTATATTGCGGTGGAAATAAAAATGCAGTGGTGCATATTGAGATGATCTGGGGCAACATAAATCTCTGTTTAACTATGCAATACCTGCCAGCTATTGATGTAGACGAAAACCGCGCCTTGATCGTAGACCGGTTCACGTTCCTTCATTATATAATTCGGCGCACCCACAAGAAGGTCCACTTTTCCATCGCCATTGACATCCATAGTGCAAAGAGTTGCTCCGAAGTAACTGCCCAGTTGCGGTCCGCGAAGGCTCTTTACCACATTCAGAGGATCATTTTCTCTAAAAGCGGGTTCAAATATAAGGACCTGTAAGTTTCAAACATTACATATTTTTCCTTAAGTCAATTGATGAAGGTCCACCGTTTTTTATTATATTTTTTTAATATTAAATATGTAATTACTGTGTTGTCTGGCAGAAAATGCCTTTATGGTATTAAATCCGCCCTCTGCACTCTCAGCTTAAGATGATACCGTAAGAATAAATAAATAATTTTTATATTTTTAAAGAGAAATTGCCGCATTTCAACATCACATATTTTTTTACAACTATTAATGACTTGTTTCAATATATAATTTATTTTTATTTTTTTTTATTTAACCTAAATTTAAAAATAATTACCTGTCCATAGCCAAACTTTGATCGTGGGGCACCGGCTACGTACAAAGTTCTATTGTCAATCCCAAAAGCACCTGACTCCACGCTGTAACCTATAAAATTGGAAAAACATTATTTTTTTTTGTACCTTATATCATTAAGAATAAAAAAAAACTCGAAGTCATAGAGTAATACAATATAAACAAACACGCTACGTAGCAAATTCAGATTCAGTTAGCGTAAAGCAAGCCCATAACACTAAAATGGAGATTAAGTAATAAGTAACCTAAATACTGTACTTAAATTTGATCACAAAACTAAATAAAAAAAGAAGTCTTGAAAAAAAATATTATATATTAATATTCAAACTCACCAAAATAATTATCTGGACCCAATTCTTTTGTGAAATAAGGATTTGTTGTTGGTTGTTTTGAAATTAACATGGAGTTCGGGTCAGGATAGTAATGGTAATCAACGATTCCACCTAAAATATAGCAATTCACATTATATTAAAAGATTATTAAACCTAGATGTATCATTTCTAAAAGCTAGCATTTTTTGATTTACTATAACAGAAGCTCACCGATAAGAAATTGCTATTCATGGACGATTTGTCAATTTCTTAGTAGAAAATTGCAATAAGTAAAAAAAGAAGTATACCATTCTTAAAAATATCGCTAAAAATTTATTTAAAGAAGAGAATCTCAATAAAAATGATGAAAAATATATCAAAGAGCAGATTAAAATTTTAACCAATACACGAAGTAGAAATAATTTCGTTATTACATCTATATTTGTATTTGTATCACGATAACTCGCAACGTCTAGTACAAACGTTTAACATTCTCACCAGTCCACTGAAGAAGTCCAGGGGCACCTATGATCACGGTATTTTTGTCTATCACCTTTATCGACATTCCGGCTTGGCCGTAAGCGTAAAAATTTAGATGAGTACCGTATTCTCCGTATTCTCCTCTTCTACCATCAGTTTTGTAAGCTTGATGATCTGATAACAACAGGAACAAATTAAAATTTCTCGTAAAGCATAAGCTTTAAGATTTTGTTGATTTCAATTTGCATTACTATAATATCATCTAAATTTTTTCTAACGGCAACTATTTCGCTAGATACTAATGAAATGTATTCTAGTTCAAAAGTCCTTGTAGCTGCAGAAATTATTATTCTATTTCCTTCTCATCTTCTATCTTAATGAGAGCAATCTGGTGCTGTATTTGCTAACACTACTATGTTATGAAAAGCCTTATTACTTGCAATAAATCAAACTTTATTCTCATACTTATCACCTCTCAGTTGCAAAATATCATTAGTTTTTAATTATTTCACTGTTTGTATAAATTGTAAGGCTCTTGAAGAATTTAAATTATCAAAACGCACCGTAACAGGCTATAGAGATATTTTTTACTTACTCATTTCTTTCAGAGGTAGTAAAGTCATCCCTTTCTTTTGGGATATCAAATAACATGCTCCGTTAGCTAACAAGTGTTTATCTTTATAGGGAACCGTCCAACGTGGTGCGCAAGCCTGAAAATGAAACGGGAAATTTTAAAATCACAAATTGTTTTCTTCAAACAAATTGTTTTAACTTGTTTCTATTTTTACTATATAAATATTATGGCCGATAAGGAAGTAAGGTTCTCGAGTGACGTCCGCGTACTGGTAGACGTAGTGTTGGAAGGCCTCCCACAAGGTGGACAGACGATCTGGTGAGAATCGAGGCAGCCCACTGGATGAGAGCAACGTTGGACCGATCGATGTGAAAATCTTTGGGGAAGACCTATGTCTAGCTATCGACATCTATCGGCTGATGATGATGATGAAATATTATTGCGTCGAGTTACATTTTGGAAAATTAATCATAACTTTTAAGTCCGTAAAAATATTTGCATATATGAAGATATGATTCAGGGAACTGATACAAACATTCTACATACCATGAGTTTTCCATCAGGTACGTAGGCTATCGTCGCTCCAAACCACATATCGTCTCTGAAGAAGTCCCTCGGCATAAGTAGTTTCCCGAAAAATTTTTTATATACTGTAAAAATACGACGGATTTTGTTAATTTTGATTAGATTCGTTTCTTTCATAAAGAACTTGATTTTGGTTGTAATTCCTCAAAGGAGGCCATTGAAGGTAGCACCGCAGAATATGGAACTAGTACTTTGTGCTCTACTGCAAAAGTCTTCAAGTCTAAAGCATTTTGCAGTTAATGAACTTACTAATGAATAGACGGTATTTCCCCTTATTTCGAAGCTTGAAATCCAAGGAAATGTTGTTCTAAACAGACCTTATAGGTATGGGCTTTGCCTCTTTATCGTATAAAATAAACGGTTTCCTGTTATTCACACACAGGAAAAGTATAATTCTATATATATATATATAAAGTCTAGGTCGTTTTCTCTTTCAGTATATTTGTATTTCTTTATTACAATGTTAAGGTTATGTTTTTGTTAAATATATTATGTAGATATTTTTAAGCTTTGTTAAGTTGTTAAATAAATAAATATGTAAAGTAAACAAAAATCCATACTGTCAACAGTGATCCCGATCGGCCGGCAGGTTGAGTTCTTAACATCTAAATTCTGCAGCTCACAACTGAATGTTAATCCTGGTGATATATTTCTAAAGTCTCTACTCGCTGCCTTCGGTGCTCCAACAATTAAACTGGAAGAAGCGGAAGTACTGATCAATGATGATGAATGCCTCATGATACATCATATAAAACAAAAGGACACATTTATAAAAGGGAGTATCATCAGAAGTCATAGGACTTGATACGGATATACTGGACAGGAAGTCGTTTCATTGTATGAAATTGTATCTTTTTAATATTATGAAGACCTTCAATGATTAATAGTAAAGTAAATACGGAAAAATACATTTTATATTATTTCTAATAGTAACTATTTATATATGTATATCTATTTATTTATGATCATCACATACGTTAACATCCTTCGTCTTTCAAAACTGCAATATCTGTATAACCAAAAATTTTATACCCTTCTCGTGAATAATATAAAACATTTTTTTTTTAATTTTTCGGGACGCATTAAAAACATTTAATATCTACTCACCCCATATCGGTCAGTAAGACCGAATAACCGAAGTACACCGAGACAGCATCTGGCAGATAAGTTATCTTACTTCCTTCGTGATATATATCA
The DNA here is from genome assembly GCA_029034505.1 of Ornithoptera priamus. Taxonomy (NCBI): domain Eukaryota; kingdom Metazoa; phylum Arthropoda; class Insecta; order Lepidoptera; family Papilionidae; genus Ornithoptera; species Ornithoptera priamus. Next base: position 365,243 of record JARDWD010000267.1, on the reverse strand, counting down.
CTGCTGACACATAACAGCACATTTATAAATTTTATTAAAATAGTTAAAATCACTTTGCACATAATTATGGAATTTATTACTTTATTCAATGATAATTACAACATAACCAGGCATGCCACTCGGTGAAACTACCACTTGACACTAACTCATGAACTTTGATATAATGATTCGCACAACAATGTAATTGTTATGTACGAACAGTAATTATTAATAAACATATAAATATTATAGTGATAGATCAACGACATTTGAACTTTATTTACTGCTCATTATAACAAAGTGATTACTGACTTAGCTATTACTTAATGTGAACAGTTAACGAGGAATAAATTAGTTAATACTTTTCAAGATATTACATTTAAGGAATGGTTGGGAATTATTTTACTTTATACAGGATAAGTTACAATATGAGAATATTAAAAAAAAACACATAATAGTTAATAAATTATTAGAAAAAAATATGTTAATATGTCAAGATAACCATTACTGCTATCTGTACACTGCACATTGTTTTGACTAAACTTAAGTTGATTGTGTATTTTTTTATAATATTGTTATATTAAATATATATAATTTTAATATAATGTACCTTAGTATAGATAAAATCCGAAAAAAATAATAATTATTATAATTACTTCAAAGTAATACTATAAATGTTTGTCGTTGAGGAACAATGTGCTTGAACCAGTCTCTACTTACGGTTATGTAGCAATAAACAGTATTATATCATTTTATAAAGAAACCAAGTTAAAATATATACACAAGTATACGTTTTTTATGTAAAATTCATCTATATTTCATATGATGTTAAATAACATTGGAGCTTTGGTGGTACATTGATAACACAAGAATAACTAGTTGGGAGTTTGAGTAAAATCCTAACATCCAAACTCCATCACAAATGACCTTAGAGTCTAAGATTTTTTGTTACTGAATGATGTTTTGTGACACCGGAAGCTGAAGCCCGTGCCATAATTGATATAGTGCTGTTAATATATATATAGTGCATTGAATGAAGTGTCAAATGAACAGTTACAAATCTCATTGACGCTCCAAGTCAACCAGTTATCACGATGCTTCCTGTCTGCTGGATAACTATTGCCGCTGCATAACAGTCCGTTTAAAAAAAAATATAATTATATTTACCAACATTAGGTATAATAATTGTTTTAATATCCTAAGTAAAACAATAGAATTACCTATAACCCTAAAAATACCTATAACCCTAAAAATACCTATAACAATAGAAAAACCTACTTATCTTCTCATTAATATAACTAACTGAATAATGTAATGTTATAGCAAACGATCTGGTGAGAACTGCAGAGACCGATCGACGTGGAGATCTTTGGGAGAGGCCTATGTCCAGCAGTGGACGTCTATCGGCTGATGATGATGATGATGATAGCATATGATTGTCTATTCGAATGTAAGCTAGCTATTGTTATTTACAAAAACTATTTTATTTATTTAATATGTTTATTGTAACACATAATCAAGTCACAATAGGCGGACTTAATGAATATAGGTATTCTATATCAGTTAACCTAGGACGTGAGGAGATCCGAAGGTAGATCCAACTGGAAACCCACTTTAAGACAAATAAGTAATGTTTTTATATATATACATACTTATTAATATAAATATATATTATACAGGTCTTGAGGTGGGGTGCGAAGTCTTCGGTAAATGACAAAGCGATTTCAACTACGAAGCAAGTTACTAAGTACAACAGTATTATAAAGATCCAGAGAGATCCGTAGAGATCCAGTTGATAGATGCGATTGTATACTACGTATGACTTGGTTAAATCAATGTCAAAAATATATATGATCGTTATAAGGATTTGCGCTATGATATACGATAGCGCGATCTATTGTTCGTTGTGGCGCCATCTGTTGGGTTGTTTGAGAACTACTTGTTACAATGTTATATAAATAAATACATAAATAACATGTATGTTAGAGGAATCAATTGATCTCAGGAAAGTAACTTAGAATCATTACACTAGCGACGGCCAAAAGTTTCCATAATACTTATTTAAAAATATCTCCTGGTACCCACTTATCACACTAGCGCCACGTTGTTATAGGCAGGTGAACGGGCAGCTTATCTCGTTGCCTACTTTTATTAAAAAAAAATGATAATTTATACACCTGTCCAAAACAGTGTGGCACTACTTAGTATGGTATACACTGCACCAATTGCGCTCGTCGCTCTGAGGCATAACATGTTAGATCCCGTTACGCCAGTAATTACACTAGTTGCAGCGTCCTCCAAACCGTAACACGGTGATGTTTGCACTACACTACTATTGTTCGACAGAAATAGTAGTGTGCAACAGTGTGGTGTCTAACTTACCATCAGATTACGTTGTCATTGTCACGTCAATGCAAAGAGCAGAGAGTCAGCTAGTAATAAATGCAACAATGCAAATGCAACGAAATTATATTTGTGCGTTTGGCTGATTCAGACCGGAAGAGTGATTCATCGCTAAGAGTAAACATGTAACGGCTATTTCCGATTATTAATAATGAACTATTAACAATTACAATTAGTTAATAACTTGTTATATTTAATTAGTTATTACTCGTTATATTTAAGTAATTAGAAGTTAGTTATTTAAGAGCAGCGCATCATTATAGTATGAAAATCCGATTTAGGATACAGTAAGAATTCTTGATTCTGATGATGGCAGCGCTTGAAAGCCATAACAACTCTTATAGATCATCTGATGCTGGGCTCGTGGACCAGGATTCACGGCCTGTCCAGTAAGAATAATAGCGGACTCTTACTGCCTCAAACAGGATCTCTCTTCAAGAAGGGTCGCTTGCCTGTACTTCACTTCTATTGGCATTAGTTCTCACCAAGGCTTCATCACTAAGTGGTGCTGAAGCTCTACAATCTTTACTTGATGACCTTGATGAGCTCCAGGGCTCTGCACCAGCAAACCATGATGAAGAACATAATTTATGCTATGTTTAATATAGTTTTCTTTATATTTGAAATGAACTAAGGGCTAACTTTATTCTACGAAGCGAGGACACAAGCGAGACCATCGCCTGATGTTGAGTGATACGCCCGCCCATAACAACACGACGCCATTTAGGATGTTATACTGCATGACGTTGTGCTCGTCGACTTGAGACATATGAAGAGCCTCGTTACCCCAGTAATTGCACTAGCTGTGGTGCCTCTCAAACCGGATCACTGTAATGTTCGCACAGTACTGTCTGTCGGCTGCAATAGGCGCTGCGGTGGTACCTACCTAGACGGTCTGTAGCAACAGAGACACTACCACCACACACTGCACAACGAACAACCACTAAGATGAGCTACAATTGGAATATCTGCGACATCCACCGCACTCCCCGGACCCTGCCCCAACAGATTACCATTTTTTCCGGAATTTGGACAACTTCTTACAAGGAAAAATATTCAACTCGGATGCGACAGTCCAAACCGCCTTCAAAGAGTTTATTGATTATCGCCCCCATGGTTCTTTAGTAAAGGGATCAATGCACTACCTATGAGATGACAAAAGTGCATACTTTTATTAATTAAATATATTTTACAAAAAAAAAATAACTTTATATTCCTCCCGTACAAAACGCCAATTTCATATGTAAGGAGCTAATGTAGAATTAAATATAGGCGCCCGCGTCGCCGGTTCTGTTGGACACCACCAACTTCCTTTGAGGAAGGAAGTTTGTAAAATATATTTTTAGTGAATCTCTAAATGGCAGAAGAAATATATATACCAAATGTTTGTGTGTTTACTGCTAATAATTTCCGAGATCTCATCATGAGTTAATGAATCTCTGGATATTTTATATATATATATATAGATGTATTAATTCTCTAGTGATTATGTATCCTTAGGAAATGGAGAGGGAGAGCTCGGAGTTTCTCTGCGCGATCGAATCAGCAATGTGAAGATTCGCAGAATAACTAAGGTCAACGATATAGCCTAAAAGATTGCTAGATTTAAATGACAGTTAGCAGGGCGCCTAGCTCGCAGGACTGACGGTAAACGTAGTGTTGGGATGCCGCCCACAAAGTGGACCGATGATCTGGTGAGAGTCAAGGGAGGTCATTGGAGACGAGTAACGGGAGACCGATCGATGTGGAAATCTTTGTGGGAAGACTATATCCAGTAGTGGACGTCTATAATATGAAATAAATCAATTGACTATGTGTAATCGGTCAATGTAGTCATTTCGAAAATTCTGATGGTTCCGTCGAAATGGTAATTGAGTATACATTCACAAATAGAATCACCGACCACAACCAGAGTGTAATAGTGTTACAGAGCAGTTAATTATTACTATACAATGTGTCAAACGTTATTTAGAAACATTGTCTCAAGATATAAACGTTAGACTAATAAGTAATATTGTCTAAGACGTTACGAACAAATCCAACATTTACTTTTCGTGTTTTTTAAGACAATCCTCTCTCTCAGTTTCCAAGGACAAGTCTAACTCAAATCACTCTTGTTCTATTGTCTCCCGTCTTAAAATAAGTTTTCTTATAGATTTCAAGCGTCAGTGTGTTTGTTTGTATGTTAACTCTCATACATCTGAATCTATTATGTCAATAACCTTTTCTTCCTTGAATATAAGATGTTACTTAGACGGCCAGGAGAACAAATGTATTTGTAGAAAAAGAATTAAAAATACCAACTAGGCTCTCTTCAGTTCGCCAACAAAGCAAACTTCTTCGGCCACATCAAGCTTTTTTCAAGCTGTTTGAAGAGGTAATTTATTTTGAGGAAGGAAGAGCAACTACCACATGGTTGGAAACTACGGGAAAGAGTTTTTAAATTCGCGGAATGAGGGAGGTTAGAATTATCTTGCGGTCGCGTTCGTTTTTGGACCTCTGCAGTGAAGACAGGGATGATGTGATGAATAGAATTAGTTACTAGAGATGAAACCCATGCGGTCTACTCAGCGCATGACCGCATTCAATGGAGACTGCTTTCGTGGTTATGATTCACAGCAATGAGAAAACAATGAAGAAGGAAAGATGTCCCAACCTTTTAAGTCCACATGATCTATATCTTGACCAAATCTGTCAGATACCAAGCGGCGATGCGGTTAAGATTTCTGTCTTACGAAAATTTACAATTTTTTCCAACTTTCGGAGGTTATCTCTTTGTCATTTTAAACACATGTCAAATATTACTCGTTAGTATTTATGACGCGAGGTCGAAATTTTTTTCCCTGATCCGTTCATTGTATTGATCACTGTTCGATAATATGTACATGCAGCATGTGTCACTGCATACGACAATGCTGTATTATGTTTTGATGAGTATCGATTTATCTTTATTTTAATCAATCGAATCTGAAGCATCATCTACCCTTAGATTACAAATCGAAATAAGCAAACAAATCATCGGAGCATCATTTTTATTCGCTTTGATTTATTATATAGTTCCACACAAGAGAACAGCTTATTGACGCATTTGATGAATTTATGTTATTTATCTCTGAAGCCGTTACAGCTCAGTTTGTCAAGTTCAGATCTAAAGGTTGCTGTCGATTGATTGTTGGTAGATAAATGACCATTATTTTCCTCTTTATGAGTGATGGCCTTGAATCTCATTAGTGAAAATAACAAGACTGCAGTTTATCATCATATATTTTACCCAAATCTGTTTTTTAGGATTGTAAAACGTTTTACAACACAGATTAAGTTTACAACGTCCGTTAGACTTGTGAAACATTAAAAAAAATAAAGATGAATCCGACTCGAAGAGCTGATTAAGTATTCGACAATCCACATTTTAATGCGTTAGTTCTATCAACATTACTTATCTCTCCTCTAATCAATCGATCTAAGATTTCATTCGGATCATCATTATGAAACTGTTGATTCGCAAATACTCAAGCTATTTTTCGAATTCTCACATCTTAAATAACTTAAAAAAAAAACACGTTACTAGTTATCAGATAGTACTGATAGATAGTAAATATACTGCAATAATTTCGAAGCAAAAGTCGCTAATTAAATAAGATAAATCTTACATTATTTCTCAATTAACTGTGAACGAATGAAAGCGTAGGATCAGTTAACCTTCTTAATACATCCGTCTCCGTTCAATTTCGATTGTTACACGTCAGATTTGATTTTTTTTTTTTAATTAAGACTAAGAGTAATGAATAGTCGGGTTAAGTTTATTTAAACATCGGCATAACGAACCTTCATACAGCTCGGCGCCGGCGTAGCGGAAGGTAGTCATCCAAGTAAAACCGCAAACAAATATTAAAAAGGTAAGCTTTTTATTTATATTCTTCTATTAATTTTATAAATATTTATAATTTAAGTTGATTACATGAACTTAGTATAACCGGAAATTTTGTTTGGTTCCTCCAGTTTTTCCAATAGGAGACAGTTTATAATTTCCTAATCTTATATCTAGAGTATTCCAAGGTAATAGCAGCAGTAGCTTTCCTTATGATCGTAACGTAAATACTACTTTTAGTAGTTAAGCAGACCATAGTTACCTACTTTTAAGAAGGGCAATATCAGCAGTGGACAAACTGATTCCAATTGTGAATATATAAGAACCATAATATTCATGGCAAATACGTTTCACCATCAATAGCCTCATTATCATTTAAGACCGTGCGAAATTGAACTCATCAAGCAGAGGAAAACTGGTATGGTTAAATTATAATTTGAATCATATTCAACTTCGTCTTTTCCCGCAATGATATCAATCAACAAAGGTTCACCTTGTTCACCTCAATCCATGCAATTGTTGTTTTAACATATGGCGCAGGGCACAAAATGGGCTTTTGTATGATGACGGAGACAGTCATTTGGGGTTAGTAGAGGTTGCGTGAATAACATTGAAAGTATGTGAAAAAATTCGTCGTGGTCTCAAGAATCATCCGTCATGTTTGTTTAATACTATTGAGGAGGTTGATCTTGTTGAAAGCCGGCGCAAAATTTTAGGACTCTCTACTCTCAGTAATTTTTGCACGAATACCAGTAAATCGAGCACACGTTTACCATCACATCACGATTAGTGTGAATAACGATATTAAGGTAACTACAACAGATATATAATGGAGTCGTCGGCAAGAGGAGAAAACGTCGCTGACTTTTACGCTGAAAAATCGATCTTCCTAACTGGTGGTACTGGATTCCTTGGAAAGGTATGTCACTGCCTGCTCTGTTGGCGCAGGCTTTTAAAAATAAAACTAAGGTAAGCCCTAACTATTGTAGAATCTGTTTAAAAAGAACATCAGGGTCGCAGGCTTTGTCAACTAAGCGAGCCCAAGTTAGGCGACAAATACGAAGTGGCCTTTTATTAATCGTAGCATGAGAAGCCCAGGTTTCATCTACAAAAGATGACATTAAGCAAATTTAGCAATGAATACGGCAGCATTAGTTAAGATTTTTGTAACAGCGTTAACCTATAATTCATAGATCTTTACATTTATAAATGATGAATTCTCTGATATCTGATTTCAGCGCTTATTAAGGGTTACTGAATACAATCCTTTCTCATCTTATATTCTTTTGTATTCTTAGGTAATATTACAGAGACTTCTATACAGTTGCCCAAAACTGGATAAAATCTATATTTTGATCAGGGAAAAGAATAATGAGAGCCCGGAGTGTAGGATGCAAAAAATGTTTGATTTACCGGTTGGTATAATTTTTTTCTTTTGTACCCCACTTATATTTTTATGCATAATATCTATCTTCTAAATTCTTCGAAGTACATCCCACCAATGGTTTATTTTAATAAGATTGAGTATTTTCCATGTAGTATTTTTATAAAACCCAAAGTAATACTAATATTCAATACTTTGTTGTTTGGTCTAACTCGTAGCATCAAATTCACCTGGTTAAGTCACAATGAGATCGGAATATTCCAACTGTCATAAACTGATAGCTTGAACACAGCAATGTTCTTGTGACGGCAGGTTTACAATTTGATGGTAGCAGCTAGCTAGGCGACGACCGACATGGGCCGTCGGGCCGGCGCCTCCCTTGGAGAGGGATTCTGGGGTGTATCTGGCGGCGCGTCTCGTATTCCGACGCGTCGCCACGTAGCGATTTTCTGTCGGGAGGGGTGCTTCACATCCCTCCCCGAGGCGGGCCCGTTCGATCCGGCGCCGATCGGCGGTTGCGGAGGAACTGCTCGATGTTATCCCGTGACCCCCGTCCATTCTTTCGGAAGTGATTGGAATACCGTGTGAAACTTTTTAATCGGTTAGAGTCCGACACTACCCCGTTACCGGCCCTTTTGGTTCCGGGGTGTGCGTCCATTAGGATTTTGTTGCACACGTTAATAAAAAAAAAACTAACTCGGCGAAATCAAATAGAACCATAGGACCAACTATACTCCACGATATTTGGCGTTGGAATCCAATAAGGATGATATTACAAGATATATTGATGTTCTCATTATAAAAACTTACTTTGCATTCGGTTCTAAAGATAAAAAAAAAAAAAACAAATTTTTGTACAATGATTTATATTTATTTTCAAGTCGGTAAAATCATTGTCTAAATTTTTTGCATTAACATGTCATAAACAAAAGATCTTAAAGTATAAAAATATTTTTTCCCATACTAATTAACAATAATAGCAACATATGTTTACTAAATACATTATCAGTTTAATTGCATTTAGATTTTCGCAAAACTTGTGCAAAATAAAGGAGATGACGTTTTGAAAAAAGTGATACCGGTACTTGGTGATATCGCTGAGGAAAATTTAGGGATTTTGGAAAAAGACGAAAAAATCTTATTGGACAAGGTAAACAAAATTAAACAAATATTTTCTAATAATTTCAATTTCACATGGCGATAAGTGACAAAGAGGCCGTGGATGTAGACGTTGACCTGGAGACATCCAGAACACATCAGTTATGGTGATACATTTACAACACGAGGATGATAACTAGAAAGGTGGATTAGATAAAGATTCTACCATCAAGCAAACTATGGCCACAGAATCGAACCATGGACTCCATTAATTACATTACAATGGCAGGCCAACAATTAAGTTTGACTCAGCCATATTGTAGTGAGGTTTTTTTGTTGCATTGTAGATTGCAGTAGTTCTGCACGCTGCCGCTACAGTGAAATTCAATGAGCCTTTAAAAAAAGCTATGAATATTAACTTTGAAGGCACGAGACGGGTTCTGAACTTGAGCAAGAGAATGAAACATTTGGAAGTACGTTAACTTAGTTTCTTATTGCATATATCTTACAGGTTTTTAAATATACTAATTATCTCTACGTTGCCAAATTTCTACATTAAATTCTATGTCAACGGTATTTAGAAATGGATGTGTATATGACACATATATTTTTTCTTTCCTTCTCGTCCATTTTAACATAGGCGTAATTCTATGTTCCAAAGTATTTCCTTCATTATCATCATCATCAATCGATCGACGTCCACTGCTTGACATAGGCCTCTCCGAAATATCTCCATATCCTGCGCTGCCCGCATCGTCTGGATCTGTCAGTCAGGGGCCGTGTGTACGGGTTCCTATGGAAGGACTTTGGCCAATTTCCACCACGCTGGCCTAATGCGGGTTGGTGGGAGCCAAGACCGCGTTTGTTGATTAGCAGACTGAACCACGAGTAGGTTAGGTTGGCTTGTGTCCTGTGAGTTGTTCCAACATCGAATCTGTAATGATCTATTAGGAATTTTAAACAATTTTAACAACTACTTTATGTATACACGCTAAATGGTTTTTTTTTTTAGAAATTCATATACGTTTCAACTGCATATGCAAACACAAATGATGATGTAATGAAGGAGGTAATCTATCCACCACCAGCTTCGTATAAAGACGTTTATACAGCACTGCAGGGGACAGTGGAAGATGCAGTGCAGATTAAGAAGATTTTAAGTAAATTGATTAACTTTATTTCAAATACTGACATAGTTTTGAAGTTTTAGTTTTATATTACAAACAATATTTAAAAAGTTTAACAAACTAGAGGCGTGTGACTTCTCTACTCCATCTGCCGCAACATCTGTTGTGTTTAGACATCTGAGAGTGTGGAGTTCCTTAGGGGAAGCCTATGTCCAGCAATGGACGTTTATAGGCTGATGGTGCTTTTGATGTAATAATTACCAATCCAGGCGACCACGCCGAGACTGCCCATTATACTTATTCATCACAAATTTATCGTCTACAGATAAAAAATATTAAAATAATATCATACAAATTATTACCACAGTGCATAAGTAGATACAAAAAATATCGTATGATTTTGTTTGTATGCATAATTTTATAATATTAACAAAATTACACAAAATGAATAATAATCCATGTCCATTTGTTTGTTTTTCTTTTTCAGGAAACATTCCAAACACTTATGTGTTCACAAAAGCGTTGACGGAGAATTACATAGCAAATAACCGAGGAAATATACCTGTAGTTATAGTCAGACCGTCCATTAGTAATGACTACAATTTTATTATTAAATTTCTATAATATTTCATTTAAAAAACGAAAACGTAATCAATGTCTATAAGTAACGACGAATTGTTACTTTTTGTATTTTAAAAAATCGTAGGTTATCAGTAAACTTCATCAGCTTTCCTTTCTGTCATTCCCTCTTTTCATTTCCTCTTCCGTCTCTTTCTTTTCTTCGTTTCCTTCTACTCCTCTTTCCATATCTTTTCTATCCGAAAGTATAGTCGCGTTCATACCACCAACAGAAATGTGCAAAGATTACTGGGTTCCAGTTTAAAGTTGGAACAAGTGAAAATTCTGGGTTAAGATAAGATCTTTTGTCTCAAGGCGACGAGCGCAATGTGGCTTAGTGTATACCAGCCTAACTAGTACCATATTGTTATGGGAGAGGCGTATCACTTACCATCAGGTAATCATAAAAAAAAATATTATGCCGTTTACAGTCGCAGTGAGTTTAAATGAACCACTGGAAGGATGGATCGACAACTGGTTTGGAGCGACGAGGATCCTAATCAATATAGGAATGGGTTATCTCAGGGTATTACAAGGTGCAGGGTCTAACGTGATCGATCTGATACCCGTGGATTTTGTTGCGAACCTGATTGTTGTAGCCGGTGCGAAATGTGGCAGGTATGTGTTTTGAAGACCTGATGGAAAATTGACCTAAGCGAAGGAGGATGGGTGTTTACCGTAATCATTTTGTTTCTGTTAGGTGTTTATCTGATACTTTTATCTGATGGTAATTACTGGTATTTGTTATTACTTCTTAGCGAATTCTTGGTAATAATTGTCATTCTTATTATCGCAATAATTTGGAACCTTCTAAAAAGCTGGTTTCATTTATCATTTCTTACTATTTATCTGAAAAATAAAGAAAATCTCACATTGCCTACTATGAGATTCCGTAAAAGTTTTAAGGTTAGAATTTAGTTTAAACCAAAACATATCGAAACAGTAATCTCGTTTTCAGCACAAGCCTTTTGATTTCATAAATATCTTAGTAAATACTAGAACTGAAAATTTATGAAATGCCTTAGGCCACTACAAATCCTAATAATCCTAGTTTATAAACTAACGCGTAAAACGATTTAATAGTTATTAAAATTTGACATAGAAAGCAGATAACTTCAATACGAAGTATTCTCTTTTAGATCTGGTGATGTCGAAGTTTACAACAGCAGCAGCAGTGAGGCCAATCCTGTTACCTTGGAATATTTGTGTACATCCTTTATAAAAGGAATAGTTCGTTTAAAACTTAGTAAGTGTTTTTTTTTATCAATTTCATTAATCGTAAAATTCTTCAGTGTCAAGCGATCATTATTGGTAGTTCTCGAGGAGTGGCTAATTTAAAACTCGTCTCACCACCAGCCATCACATTTAATCAGACAGTAATATGATTTTCCACAACTGTAAAAAACCTGGGATTGCTAATCGCTGGCGCATCTAGCTGTCGCTCTTATTTTGCGAAACTATGCAAAAAGTCTTCAATAGAATAGTTAAAATGCAAATTCGAATTTCAGGGAAATTCTCGCGAACGCTGTCTTTGGTCTACAGCTAGCCTCGCTCTTCACATTTCTCTCTGCCAAACTAATTTTCTTTACAATTTCTTCACTCCCAGATCTGTAAAACTTTGGGATGAGCTCCCAGTAAAGCTTCCTTTAAGAGAATGTTGTGAGAACTCTGTCTTTATGAAACGTCCTTTATATATGTATATGTAAAACATTTATAATCCATGTCTTCCTTTTTGCACTTGCACGATACTGCATCCGTACTTTTACTCTCTGTTTAATCCTAAGGTAGACAGGGAGAGAATATTATTAGGCATTAAGTTCGCCTTTTTGTGTGTGCAAATAAAACAAATAAACAAAATTGAAGCGACGAGTACCGGAACTGATTCGTCTGGATACTGCTGAATAAAGGCGGCTCAGGAGAGAAGAGTGGAAGTTCGAGAATATCCCAATAAAAGACGTGGACGTGTCTTTCGTCATCAACAGGTGGCCTACTACCGTAACGAGACACCGCAGTCTCTTGCAACAAAAGAAGAATAAGCAGATATAAAACTAGAATATTTTTAATATTTCAGATCCCATACCGTATCCCACTATCGTTATTACGAACTTTAAATTTTTAGTTCGCATTATTATATTTTTAACACAAATCGTTCCCGCTTATATTTTGGATTGTTTCTTACGTCTTACCGGAAGCATACCAAGGTAATGATCTAGACTAGATTTGTTAATAAGGCATGGTTTTAATGGTGATAAGTCGGTAGTGGCACCATTATGGACCTATTTCTGCTATCAAGCATAAGCATGTAAGCAGATCTATGCTCCGGTTTTAAGGACGACTATGGAGTAAAAGATGATGCTTGTGTGCGGAGCGTACAGTACAGTACACAAGGAAGGGTAATCACCACTAGACACTTTTTTTGAAATTATTACCTCCCTTATCCTTGTCGCTTTTTTCGGTACACCGTGGACGAGGCGTTGATAAGACTTTTTTTTGTTTTCGCGGGGAAATCTTTGAAAAGATATTCAGGGAAAGAGTCAAAAGTTATGTGGAGATTTTGACACAGTGAAACCCCTTCGGTGGTCATCTTCAGCATTTGGAGAGGTTACGGGATCTCCGTTCGGTGCACAACCGCTTTATCTCTAACGCTATGTTGGGATAGTCCGTGGATCTGTTTTATACATTCCCTAACATCCGAGACCTCGTCCAGCCATTGCTCTCCTCAAGGTTGTTTAGAACGCACGGAGAACCCCCACCCTAACCGCCAACGACTTCAAAGGCGGACTTCATTAACCCGTCTTTGTTTTACAATACATTTTTTCATTGGCTATTATTAAAATATTTTTTTTCTTTCCTAAACAGGCACATGAGGAAGCAGAAAAGGATAATAGAACTGTTGAACACTTCAGTTCACTTTACGAGTCACTCGTGGACCTTTTGTTCGACGCGAACACGTTCCCTCTTGTCTCTCTTAACTGATGTAGACAGAGCTACTTTCCCTTTTGATCCCGCTAACATAGAATGGCCTCAATACGTCGCAGTGTATATAAATGGAATAAAAACAAATTTGTTGTAACCTTCAGTTGATCTAATATCATTACGACGATGTCTATTGGCATGTTTGGTGGCAGTGGAGGAATAAACGTATCAGCCTTACAACTTTATTAATGTTAAATAAACAAATAAAACACTGAAATTGTTCGTTTCAGAATTGAACCCACCATCGATTTATAAATGAGTTATGCCAAGAGCAGATCACCACCTATATCAACAACAAAAACGATTTTTTTTTATGTATTTCTAGATTAAATATTCTAGTTTCTAGAATTCAACAGGTATCGTCTAATTCCATAAAAATAGGTGGGGATATACTCTGTCCATTTTAAATGGCTTACTTCGCAGGGAAACGTCTGAAGATCCGGTTCCTGTAGATCCGCGTACAGTTTACTGGATCGGGCCGAATTTATCATCCAAGTGCGGGAGTGGAAGAAGCGCAACTTCTCTCTCATTATTGACTGCTTAGACAAAATACTCGCGAAGGATAAAGACCTGGAAACGAAATGTTTTCAATTGAATAAATGATCTTCTATCACGCTAAGGAAACGGTACTACTTAAGTAATATAATATATTTTTCGAAATACTATAGGAATAGAATATTTTTACTTCTCTTATTCAAAGAATATTTATAGCAGAAAGTTTTAAAGTAGGTCACATATGTTGGTGTTATTCTATTTAGCTGGATGCAGGCAGCTCAGGACCTATAAATATGTAAACCTTTCATGAAGGCCTGTGTCCAGCTGTTGACATCTGTCGGATAATGATGATGATTCTATCATTGTCTCATCATTACCCGATAGACATCCACTGCTGAAGATTGGCCTCCCCCAAACCATCTCCACATCGATCGGTGCAGCTTCCTGTGACATTCATCAGGTGATCGGTTCCTCTTGTGGGGAGGCTCCGAACACCACGTCTACCGGTACGCGGCCGTCACACGAAAACCTTACTGCCCTATTAGTCCTTCGATGAATGTGCCCTGTCCACTGCCACATTAATCTAGCGATTTTTGGGCTACATCGTTGAGGAGGTGGTTTTCTGTACAGGTCTGCAGATCTATAATTATCTAGACGGTTAATTCTACAAGCGCAATAATTAGTATTTCGAAACTTACGTCTGTCTTCTCCCAGTGACATTATTCCAGATATCAGCTAGATACGCCGGTATCATTTCAAAGATGAAAGAAATAATTGCAACTAACTTTTCAGACAACGTGTAATAAATTCCGAAAAGCGGAAAATCGTCTGCAAGGAAAATGATAAGATCAATGTAATGCTCTTTAATGAATATATCTCCGAGAGAAGATTGGTACAATGTGTTATTGTTCACATAATTTTCCCAAAGTGGATAAATTAAAAGTTTTTGTTATAATTTAAGACACACAATTATAGTTTTTTACTTGTTAGTTATTTAAATTAATTACACTAATGGAATGAACCATCCTGTAAAAAAATTAACGTAAACAAAAAAAATTTTTTTTGGTCCTAAGAAATACTTACTAAATTTTTCCTTGGTACTCTCTCTCATTAAGATATTTCCAAGTAAATCGTAAGTGATGGGATTAGACGAACTGCTACAGACGTTATAAACTGGAACATCTTTGGATCTGTGATTAATAAAAACAAAACAATTAAAAACTCAGAGAGGTAATTATTTATTACTCTATATGTACCAATGCAAATTTGAACTACTACTTAAAGATATACATAGTGGTTTTGCACAGGTGTGCAAAATATCTTACTGGTTATTTGGGGGTAACGTGCACTGGCGAGTTTTAATGCTATTTGTTCACACAACTGTGATAACCCACCATCACACAAATTCCACCGAAAACAGTTCCGTAATCGAAGGCAAGATCCTGGGGAAAAGAAATTGCACAGGAACGGAAAAGTTTTCTGCAACTGCCCAACTACAGTTCGAAGATGGCGCTCAATAATGATAATGAATCAAATCAGAGACTACCATCTTTCAAACACGCGTTAAGCCATTGCGCCAATTTCTCTGGAGCTCAGATTTCACAAGCGATAAATCTTGAACGAATGATCTATCGAAAATTTACCTCTTATATCTAGCTGCAGCAACAATGGTCAGGTTGACCACGTAATCGACGGGAATGATGTCAATAACAAACTTTCTATTTCCATATAGTACATGAATCCAACCTTTGACGTATGACAATATGAAGAATGTTGTTCCCAGCCAATTGTCGACCCAACCTTTCAAAGGTCCCGCAGCTGCCGCTGTAACTGGAAAGAAAAATTCCTGATCATAGGAGGCTATTGGATACCGTGTAGTTAATACTGCGACTATTATTCTTATCGCCAAGTAGTAGTGTAGAAAGGGCTTCAGCGAGATGAAGTATTGAAGTAGTGGTATGTTTATTGCCCTAATTTTTAATCACCGAAATCTATTCGTCAAATTTTGATCATTCATCATGTACTGCTATAAAAATCGAATATATATATATCGATATCCTTTCCAAATACCTGGCGTAGATTCTTTAGCCAGGAAATTCTTCTTCGGCTCACATTAAGCTTTTCTTGAATCTTCACCTTTACGATTAGCCGCAGCACTTCGCAATTTGTTTCTCTACTTAAGCATCCTAAATATTCCAGCTTCTTCTTAAACAGTTACAGTTTAAATAGTACAGTACTCACCAATTGAAGGTCTTACGATGACTGATGGCAGATCGCCTCGTTCTACTGCGATAACATTCTCCGCCAATGCCTTTGTAAATGTGTACGCGTTAGGCCAGCCGTCTGTAACAGTCATTTCAATAGTTTCGTATTGTATACCATCATCACCATCACAACCGATGGGCGTCTGCTATTGGATATAGGTAGCTTGTAAAATATTTTTTGAGTCCAGTTGATCGCGGTGGTTATTTTACTATCGTCTGGGGGTCAAATAACGCCAGTTTTTTGTACCAATATTCCAAAATTACACGTGTTACAGTTTTTGCTTTGGAGGACCTAACTAGTGAAATTACTAGTATAAGCAGAATTAAGATCTGGTGCCTCATAGCAACGAGCGTAGTATGTTGCGGTGTTTATTATCCTATGTTACTTCCTGTGTCTTTTTCCACATCTTGAAAGAAACAAGGACATAAAAGTATAGTTAATAATGCTTATTCTTATATTACTTCTTCGCGGCACGTGTTATCTATGTACATACATATATATGTGTGTGTAGAGTATATCCAGAGACACATTTAAACATCACGAGATCCCCGAAAGTATAAGACGTAAAGACTTAAAATTTAGCAGAGATATTGCTTTTCCCATTTAGAAGTCAGCTCAGAATGGATTTTACAAAATTGCTTCCCCAAAGGGAGTGGCGGGCGTGGTAATAACGAGAGGTCGCCCGAGAGGGGGCAGGTTACCGCCGAGGGGTAATATTTTAACAAATTGCAAATCTAATTCTATATTAGGGCCAGGAAAGCGGGAGGAGAACAGCTACTTAAATATTTTACTATGTTACTATTATATGAATGTAATCATAATAAGAAGTATGAATGAATAGAAAAACCAAAAAGTCTTTTTGGTAATTCCCTTAATTACTTAGAAAATTAGTGATGTTGTTAGCGTCGTCGTCGGTTTTAATTGTTTCGTAAACCTCTTCTAATTCTTCTAATGTTCTAGGTGGTGGATATATAACCTCTTCGATGACTGTGTTGTTTGGATTTGAAAATGCAGTTGATACGTAAACAAATGTCTGAAATGAAACGTGAATATAAATGTACAGGAAATCCTGCTAGTCTTTTTGTTTCTAAGGTTGAAAATCTAAAGTTTCTCACAAATTAAAAGACTTGGTGGTAAAACTGAATATTCAATAACAATTTGTATACAATTTAGGTCCTAGAGTAAGTCTATAATGTTGGATGTAATAACATCCATCTAAACATTATCTAAACTATAAAAATATCATCAGCCATTTGTGGGTGAAAGTTCCATTAAAATTGGTCCGACTGTTTTGGAGCTTACCCGAACCAATGAATATTTATATTTATAGATATAGAGTGACTATGTCCATCAGTGGACGTCTATCGGCTGATGATAATGATGATAAGTGTAGAAGACGTTACACTTACCTCTAACTTCTTGAACTTTCTAATCACTTTCATAACTTCTCTGGTCCCTTCAACGTTAACGAGCATAGCAGTTTTGAGAGGCTCATCGAACCTCACAGTTGCAGCTAAATGGAAAACTACAGATACCTATAAAAAACATATACTGTAAAAGAAACTTCAATATTTTTGTAAATTCTTTTTTGTTAAACTCCTCATCAATATATTGTAACACAAACATCCTTTATAAAGTTGTAAGGGGGTTGAAAACTAGAACTTAAAAGGTAATTACGTTTTGTAATAAAAGTTCTTGTGTCAAGTCGAAACCCAAATTAAACAAGCTTAAATCTCCAATAACTGGCTTTATTTTTTCCATGATACCTGGATCTTCATCTCGCAGTGTAGTAAAAATCTGAAATAACAGATTTAATAGTTAGATTCAAATAAACATCGTAAAAGCACACTTTATGGTAGATTTTCTTATTGGATACTACCGGAAAGCTATTTCTGTCACTAAGCAGGTGTATATAAATTACTGTTAAAAAGTTAACATTTATTTTAAGTTATGTTGTTTTTTCTCTTCTGTTCTCTTCTGTTGTTGACCTCAATTTCAAGTATTGGTGAATATTGTTTCGTGTTCAACGCGAAATACTTGGTTCTTGAAGCTCTGTGGTAATTAAATGGAAAATTAAGTCGTCCAACGGATTCGCAAAATCCTACCAAATCTAGCCTCCCATTAGGAGATCTCCATATTACAAGCTAAGGTTTTGGCCACTGCAGCAGCAGACAATTATCGACAGGCGAGTCAATGCTCTGAGGTTCTAAAAGTACATTCAAGTGCAACAAAACACGAGAACCAAATATTCTGCACGAACACGCTTCATCATTCAAGTCCTAATTTTTACTTAACACCATAAAATTGAGGTCATTTATTTCATAATAAAAGTTTAACAATAAGTTTATTTGTTACAAGTTTAACTATAACTTAAACTTTTTATTACCTTTCATTAATTTTAGCAAATTTTTGTAACTGTTGATTAGCGACCACCAATCACCAATCATTCACCAATTCTATTTCACTAGTGATTATTTGTTGTTTTGATTATTGAACTTATGAAAACTTGAATTTCATTAATTTAACATACAGATGTTCTACTCTACTTATTATACATATAAATATACACACATAGTTTATTACAAATTAAAAATTATAGATTTATCGCCATTATAGGCGTTTCTTTATTTCATAAATCTATCGAATTATTTATAACTTTGTCATTAAGTTTTTTCAGTAAATTATATTGTTTTATACAAATAAATAAATTTGGTGTGTCGGTTTGTAATATCAGTGTTAGTTATAAAAAAATAACAATATTTGTTCAGTTTTGTTTTGTTCTCCAGAACGCTTGGATCACTTTTGACTGGATATTCACCAGCATATAGCTAATGTCATAAGAAATAAATTATATCGTAATAATAAATAGATAATTACTGGGCTGCTTAGTAGTTTTTCCAGCCTCTCATCAGCGGAGACATTCTTTTTATCCCTCAGTAATATATAAATTGTGTGAATACCTCTGCAACTGTGCAGTAATTTTTCAATTAACACCTGAAAAAATTATCATTTCATTTAGCTAACATCGCTAATAATGTTAATTTAGTAAATTTAGTAATCTATGATAATTCTCCAAAAAGTGTATGGGATCTTAATTATGCATCAAATTGAGATCACCTTTTCTTAATATAGGTTGATTGTAAATATATTTACTATTCTCACCTTGCCGAGGAAACCGCTAGCACCAGTAACGAAGACGTCTTTCCCTTTATAGAACTCCTCAACAGGAACGTAAGGAGCGACGGGATTGACCTTGGTCATTGTGTGATCTCGTAACTGCAAGTAGCAAGATTTAGTAAAGTTTCATACTATTAGCTTTTTCTAACTAATTTAGAGATATGATATTAAAAAAGTAATAATAACTGAGAAACAAGTTTCACTTCCAAATTAAACATCCACATTGCAAATCTTAGAAACCGTAACTTTTTTGTTTGTTTTAAAATATTCCTTCCTGAGCTTCCGGTGGTTAGTAATGAGTGGTTTTTCGGATAGTGGAGTTTCTTCGTTAGTGACCACCCTCATATTGCAAATGTGTACCTCTTCTCCTGCTCATTATGTCGGAAGTAGAATACCCTCGTAACTTGCAAACGCAAACCTTTTGTTCATCTTCTGCGATAAGAAGCGGGTTATGTTAGTCCTATTTCTATAACGCTTCTTCTTCACAATCATATCAATCCTGATGGATTGGTCGTGGTCATCAGGTAAATGCAATGATCCGTTCCACTAGGCGCTTCCAACAGTTCTTAATTGCTGTCTTTTTCGGACATTGATGTATAAAGACCCTCTGCTTTGGTTGACACATCTCACGAGTGCTCTAACTCGTGCTTTGGTTCAATTTTTATTTCATTATCAACCGCTCTATTAGATCTTTTTATCAACCCAAATGACCGAAATATATGAGGATACAACCTCGAACAAAGAACAGATGCTGTTTGACGCCAAGTTCGTCGCCAGGGATGGATTTAGTAGTATGGTATGCATTTCAGGGTATTCTGGGATTCTCCTACTGCACCACTTTTCAAGCACCTCTATAAAAAGAGTAGTATCACATGCATATAAGTTTCTTTATTACGTTCATGTGATTTTCCAACGACCAGGCGTACACAATGAGGATTTGCCCTCGGGTGCCTTTCCGCCTTACAAAGCTCGCTTGCTTAGCTGCCTCTTCTTTAGAAAAAAAATGCTTTCATTCTTTCGACTTACAGACGATTGTTGCTGCATAGATTTGTTGAAGCTTTTTTATGAAGCGCGATTTTACAGGATCGTAATTGCACAAAGCTAGAAGTAATTTCACAATATTCTCGAATGCACTGACGTAAACATTTTCCCTGGCAAGATGTTCTAACAATTCGCATTATGGAGTACAACCTGTAGCAAGTATTTCTACCACTAATAAGTAGTGTATAAATCTGAAATTCCCATTATTAATAGAGCGTAACCAAAACTTACGCGTACCGATTTATGAAACGAAATGACTGCTTAAATTCGGCGGAAGACTTTTCAGTTATAAAATTGCATATGTCCTGTAAAATTTAATATGTATTATATATTCATTTAATAAATTAAGACTTGAACGTTCAATATTTGGAATGTAAAGTTATTTAACTAAAGTCATGTATACACTTGGCTCTTTGCACTCGGAATGAATTCGAGTACGGATAACTCCAACTTTTAAAAGGACTGCATTTTTTTTTCCGTCACGATGAGAATTATTTTTTGATGTTTGCATATTTTAGCGAATAAAGAGGTTTTAATGTGACGTTGAAATTACACACAGGATATTCTCATGTATTGTCGGGTCCATAAACAATAGTAAAATAGAATGCGATTAAAACTAAATAAACTTAACTTTACCTACCCGGTGAAGTACTCTCGCTTTAGCAACTAATTAAGTAATAAATATAAAGTTGGAGCAGAAAAAAATATGTGAAACTTATTGTACAAAAGAGCTTACTGAGTGGAATCGAGAGAAGACAGAGTTAGGTCGGAGACGGAGCAATTATCATCGCGCGTTAAGCAACTGTGAGGATGACGATAGCTGTTCGACCATTATTATAGCACCCGCGAAGGGGTTGGGGAATGCATAAAAGAGTCTCCGGGATGTGTTACCAAGATCTCGGGACCAAATGAAACGCTGAGGAAAACTATCGAGTGGGCTTTACTCCGAAATCTTCATAAACATCTTACTCCTCTCCAAAATACAAGATCTTTTCGAAGATTCCTCCCATCGCTCCAGTTGTCAAAGAGAACAAGTTTAGAAGGTGATTGCAAACATTTTTTACGGCTGATAAAATAAAAAATAAAATTGCAGTTAATTTAACATCTTAGGAATCACCTTCACCTGTGGTCTCGTCATTCAACTGACTAATACCCAAGTAGTTGTTGCCAGTATCTACTTTAGCATGACGGTCAGTTCTTCCGTAGATGTGATCAGCTTATTGCCCATCAGTCTGTATATTCCAAAGGTTATGTCTGTGACCTTCGTCATTTTGATTTTTTGAAGCCGTTGGGTCATCACACCGATATGTTGTATTAATATTATATATAGTTGTTCGTGAGACATTCACCTGGTGATCATTGATACCTACTCATATCCATATTATTTAGTTGTTTTTTGTCGTTTTAATTATTCAGGTAATAAGCTTTTGTAAACTTTCACCCGACATTGTCAAAACAACAATGCGATTTATGTCAAAGTACACAACGAATGGGTTATATGTAAATACAAACGAACGCGTGAACAAACCCTTGTGTAAGGACGAACACCAGGGATGTAAGGGGTCTCGTACAAAAACTCACGGGACCTAAGCCAACCTCACCTGCTCTTCCGGCGTAGGGATGTGACGACCCGCCCGCTGGAGCGAAAATTGAATTCTCCCTTGAGGATACAGTTTTCTCTTCAGTGCAATCAATCCATACGGGGTAAGTATGTGACGATCCCTCCGCCCGCTGAAGCGAAAACTGCATTTTCTATTTTCTAGGATACAGTTATATATTTCTCTATCTAGGATACAGTTTTCTCTTCAGTGCAATCAGTCGAGTCGCGCAATGAGTCCGCCCCTAGGGCGGCTGTTGGATTCGGTCACGTCGGGCGCACCCATAGCTCGCTCATAGTACAACCCGAGCAGGAACGGGAACTGCGGTCAGTGCGACCAAAGTCAAGAAGAAGACAACCTTCCTTTTAAATCACCCCAATCCTAAGGTACGGCATGCCGATGGGATGAATGGCCAAGGGGAATTTGGTCGTTAGAGTCCAAAGCTGTGGATCAGCGCCCAATGCACATAATGGAAGACAGTTTAAAAGACATATCCCCAGGTGGGTTCCGGCCTAAAGCTGGGGAATCCCATACGGTGCTTAACGCCGTCTGCCCTCCGTACTCTGGGGTGGGCAAAATTGTGATAAGAGGTGGAGTGTGTGCGCCAACAGAGCGACGTCGATAGAACATCGGCGGAAAATACAGCGGCGGGAATGCCGCGCCCCGTGATGGGCGCAGGCAAGCAGAAATCGACGGTGCCGCGTCTCAAGACGGGCGCTGCCCAAAAACATACCGGACTGGACAAGTTCGCGCAACGGGCGCCAACACCAACCGCATTTCCTACGGCGCGTGTAGTGCTTGAGCAACTGAGCTTTGTGCCACATAATAGTTAACGAGGGTATGTGGACACGGCCATCGTTTCCCAGATTTATGACGACGAGGCTGCCTCGTCAGTTTCCGATTTTGGCAGGACTGTAAACGACGTCGTCCCAGTAGGGACGGCTTGTCAGCTTCCTCGGAGGAGGACCACAAGTGTTCCGGCGACCAGCCGGAGTGTCGTGGGCGTCCACTCACGACTGGTATTTACTCTGGCGCCTGAGGCGATAACGAAGGGCGTTACGTACGCTCAAGTCATAACCCAGGCTAAGGAGCGGGTTAACCTAGCCGATCTCTCCATTGTTGGGCTACGGTTTAAGATGGCGGCAACCAGAGCGCGCATCTTAGAAGTGCTCGGCGCCAACAATGGCGAAAAAGCCGATAGCCTCGCAAAGAGGCACTGCGAGTCTCCGGGAGAGGAGGTGGTGCGCATCGCCAGGTCGGTGAAGGGCGCCAAGTTGAGGGTTTCAGGGCTCGACGACTCGGTCACAGGCGCCTATGTAGTCGCTGCGGTAGCGCGAGCGGGTGGCTGTCCAGTCGATCAGGTTCGTTCGGGCAGCATGTCGGTCGGCGCCTCCGGCCTCGGGTCGGGGTAGTTGCACTGCCCCGTAGTTGCAGCACAGAAACTAGTGGACGGAGGCAGATTCCTGGTAGGGTAAGTGTCTGCTTAAGTCACACTGCTCGAGAGCTGGGTGCAACATTGCTTCAGGTGCTTCCAAAAGCGGACGTGAAAGAAAAGTGCAAGACCGACTCGGACCGCACCGTTGAATATTATCGCTACGGAAAGAGCGGCCACAAAGCGGTCAACTGCTCCGCCCAGCCGCACTGCAACAGCTGCAGCGCGGCTGGTAAATCGGCCGCCCGTAGTTGCGGCGGTAATGCTTGCGTAAAGGCGAATCGATAAGATAGTAAGCGCGGCGGTAGGGGCTCTAGGGCCACCCTACCGCAGGCGCTGAGTACGAGTGCAGGCTCTTATGAAGAGGTTTAGATGTCCGTCGAATAGTGATGAACCTTAACTTCCTTCAGGCGAATATCAACCACTGCGCCAGAGCTCAGTATATTTTGTCTCAGAGCATGGCGGAATGGTTGATCAACGTGGCCGTGGTCAGCGACCTGTACTACGTCCCACCGTGGGAAAGCTGGGCGAGGGACCTAGACGGAACGGTGGCCATAGGCATGGTGACCTCGAATTGCTTCTCCGACCTAGAGTTGTCGCAGGGCGGGTCGGAACCATGCTGGTCGTAGGGGCATACTTCTCGCCGAACCATACCGTAGCCGGTTCGAGCGGCTACTCGACGAAGTCAGTACTCTCATCGGTCGGAACGGGTCGGGTCGTAATCTCTTCGCCGAAGAAATCAACGTCAAGTGTGAGGTGTGAGAGTGCCCGGAGACGAGTGCGCGCGGTGTCGTGCTCGAGGAGTTGATGATCGGGGCGAGGTTGGTAGTGCTCAATCACGGGACGACGGACACGTGCGCGCGGCAACGGGGCGGCTTTATGGTGGACGTGACGTTCGCGGGAGTCGCACTGACCCGCCGTGTCGGGATTGAGAAATGCTAGAAGGCGTAGACACTCTGTCGGATCATTTGTATGTCCGATTCAGTGTCTCCACGGCGATCCGAGTGATCCTAGCCGACCCTTGATTGCGGCCTGGGTTCGCGAGGGGAGCGGCTGTATGCGGCGTATATATGCGGTGTATGACCCTTTCGGGAAGCCGTATAAAAGGGTCACATGTTCGCAGAATTTAATCTGAAGTAGAGCGTACATGGCTCGCCAATCCTTATTCTATGGACTCACGTGGTGGGCGCGGTTCCTCCGCCTGACGGTTTTGATGGGGTGAAGAGTTCCAGCTACACCCCGAGACAGAATCACGGGTATGTCCAGGAGTGTTCTCGTGTTTATTGTCAAATGCGCTGAGTGAAAACCATAGAATTTTTGCTGGTAAGACTCTGGCATAACCTTTTAGGTTTTCCCCATAGCAGAAGGGTAATCATTGAAGGATAGCCCAATTTAAAAGAAAAAACAAGCCTTTCTCTACAGCATCCGACTACACTGATGGCCTATTTGAAGAACTCATTTTGCCCACGAAATCGTTAACGAGTGTTGTGTGTAAGCAACTACAAGGCAAGACCCCGAGTCCCAAATGGGAAATCTGCTAAAAGAATAATTATCTCCCATTCATTCGTTTGCACCTTGCGGAGTCGACTGCGCCGGTCGGTAGTGGTGTCCTTGTGGAGTCCTCTGAATCCATCCATTGTTACGCTACTCATTTCAAGTTGTGACACGCTGGAGAAAAATTCCTGTAAACATTATCTATCGTTGTACATTCAGTAATGATCATCTAACTTTTGAAAAGTTCATCACAGTTCTAAGTTGGAAGCCATTTTAAATTCCCCGTCCCTTCTCCTCTCTTTTTGTTCTGATCCTTACGACTTTCTTCCTCAAGGTCCTGATCATTTTCTGGCCTGGCCGC
The DNA here is from genome assembly GCA_029034505.1 of Ornithoptera priamus. Lineage (NCBI taxonomy): Eukaryota > Metazoa > Arthropoda > Insecta > Lepidoptera > Papilionidae > Ornithoptera > Ornithoptera priamus. The sequence goes on along the minus strand of JARDWD010000267.1, from coordinate 339,927 downwards.
TTACTTCGCTGCTATATCAAGACTACTGTACTCAATTACATGACCGCTACCAATTTTGGATACAATAGTCAAAGGAATATGTTTCCAAGATGCAAAATAGATGCAAATAGAGCGAGAAGCAGGAAAGCTTGCAGCTCCAAACAATTTTTATTGTAAAGGAAGATAATTTTCATATTATAAAATTGAAATTTGCAGTAATCTTTAGCACGTTCAAAGGTAAACATTTGTATTATTATCCGGCACAGTGATAAGACGCGCCTTCTCCAAAACTAAAGAGCAAAAGAATTTGAGGCAGGAGGTTTTAAACTTGTTGAGACATGTTGCTGCAAAACGGGGCGATCATATGATTTTATTAGACTGGCAACACTGCTTAAACTTATTTGTTTGTTTTTTTCCTTTAAAATTCTAAATGTGTGCTACTCGCGCCAATCACTGCTAAACGACTACAGCGGTCGCCCATAAATATTGCATTCGAATGAATTCATTAAGTATTCAAGTGTGTTTTTTATTAGCTACACGTCTTTGTGTGCCGGAAACCCGTCGCAAAAATGTCTTCAAAACTATGAGAAGTTTTATATAAAATTATGTCAATTTTACAAAACGCTTAAATTTTATTAACATCTATGGACTGAATGATACCGGATGTGAAATATTTATTTAATCTTGATTGTTGTCTAATTATATATTCAAAGCTGAAATAGCTGCTGAATATTTATGAAGTTTCGAATATTTTATCTGAATTAACATACGGACATAATTAGCTAAATGATTTAAATCCTTTTTGTTATTGCTCTTAGTTGCTTGCATTAACAATATTTTAATTTCTCCATAGTTTTACATATATGTGTAATTGTAACATAGATTGGGTATAAGGTGTCTCGCGGAACAACTCAAGGGATCCAAGCGAACCTCACTTGCTCGTGGTGCATCATGCTAATTATCAGACGAGGCTCTGGCGCCCACCCAAATTGGGCCAGCGTGGTGGGAAATAGCTCAGATCTCCCCATATGAATCCTTATCCGATCGTGTAGGAGTATTTGCGAGACGCCTATGTCCATCCGAGGACGTCTTTCAGCTGATGATGATGATAACATAAATATCGTTAACAATTATTGATTAAAAAAAAATCGTTATATCTTTTAATTAAATTTTCGTTATCCAAAATTGTAGATTGGCGGGAATCACTTTGATTTCGTATATCAACATCTGGAACAAAGACGTACGGTTATAGCGGCAGATTTAATATTTAAGGTTAGGAGCTGGCCAGCCAAAGTACCTTGCCATATTGCAATCACAATACACCAATTCCACCGTCACAACAAAACGATAACCTGCGCGTTGCAAAGCAAGCAGACAGCTGCTGCGCCACTGAAGTAGTTTCATTGTCAGGCACCCTGCATTCTGAAACTGTTGAAATGTTATTATTTAAAAGGTGCGGTAACTAGTGTCATTACTAGTGTAACGAGACGTGATGGTATCACCATAAAGCCACTTGTCTCACCGCCCGCGATGAACGGGAAACGGGCAGAGGTGACAACTATGATTGTATAGCTCCAATAGATTTGTCGCTGGCGGGTATTCGGACGGACCATTATTCTTACCACTCGCTGGGTACCACTGAGTCGGTACACCCTTTACAAACCTACAAAGGAAAAATACCTGCTCGCTCGACGAGTTTTCCGATCGCAAAGCGAGCATCCTTTATCCCATATTACCATTGAAAGTTCTTCTCGTTGCGACAGTACAGTACAGTAGTAGAGAGAATCTCGCTGGCAGTCAAAAAGCGATCAACTACTCATGTATCTATTTCTTTCATTCACACGTCATTCTAATCTACTGTACGTTTCTTGAGCGATAAAATGGTACATTGAGTAGTGAACTGATTGTAGACTTCCCGCCGTGTTACACTCACAATTCTTTCAATATACCTTACAAAGCAAAATATAAAAATAAAACTCCGGAGAAACTTTTTGACAATAGAAATTTACACAATCCCTGGATGACAGTAAAAATGATTATGAAGACGACGATAAATCTGATAATAACCATGAAAATGTAACAAAACCAATTCATACTTACTGAAAACGCGATACCACAGACATATACACGCATATGTATTATATTGACATTAATAGTGATCACCTCAGCTTCCTTCTCTTACAACATAGCGAACAGTCCTTGATATGGGCTGGAATTTCTCTGTTAAGACAGTAAGGACCCCACCCATCCAGAGTTTGAAGTAATAGATCTTTGATTTTACATTTTCTGAAAAGAAACGTTTCAACTGAGGAACAAAATTTGCAGAACGACTAGACCTTAATAATGTGGCATTAGTTGGTATGATAATCAAGAGAAAAGCTCGTGAATGGTCTCGTTACTCCAATAATTTCAATAGCTACAGCGACTATCAAATCGGAATACAATAATGTCTGCACACTACTGTTTGGTAGCAGAAATGTAACTACGATTGCATCCACCTAGACGATTTCTAGAAGCGGAAATCTATCCAGAAGAAGGTTCATTGGAGCAACATCTTTAAAGGACAATGTCTCGTTTAATTCTCTAAACTTAAACAAGTCTAACTCATACAATGCTCTAAGAGTAGGAGGTGATGAAGCACAGGAGCAACGTGCAGTTGTAAATGATTGTTTACAATAAAAATATTTTACTCTTAGTCTTTTGATATTTCTTCACAGTACATTTTAAATTCTGTCTTAACTAGTGGTTCTCCGACCGCTTTGCTGGCCGTAATATAGAATTAGACTTGAAATTTGCCTAAATATTCCTTGAGAGCAACCGCAACCGCAAATGACTATTTATACCAACCGTTACTATAGTAACCGCATAAATATTACGAAGTGAAAATGTTTACAAAAGTTAATTAGAAACAAAATGAAAAATCTATGCGATTCAAAAACTAAATAGTCTGTAAACGTCTACAAATCATTCCGTGTCCATGTCGATACGTTCACTAGTTTTCACGTGATTAGCAGACAAAGAATCCCAATTTCAATATATATATATAGACTATAAACAAAGCACAGACAGATAAAAACATTACAATTGAAAAAATACAGTACATAATTAATTAAATACGTTTATTTGTGAAACGAATTTAAATGAAGCTAGCAAAACTTGGAACAATGACATTTTGAATTTATTTATTTGTCAGTTGCATTGTTTAACGAAATTACGTCAGTTAAAATCCTCACCATTATAGATCTTAAAATATTCCTCACCGATCTTCTTCAATGAACGGCCGAACGTCAGCGGATTTTCTGAACTGGTGCAATAGTTGTAAACCTTTACAGCTTCACTTTCTGCTCTGGATGAAAGTATATAAAAATTATAAGGTTTGTTAATTTCTAAAGTAAACCCAATTTGACTATTTGGTGGTAAATATTACGGTGGATGATAATCTGAGCTAAAGTCCACCATCCAAATTCACAGGAAGAATTGACAGAAGACCTGATGATATCTCTGGCAAATTTGCATGAAGCTGAATTTTAACTGTGGAAAATTCCATAATAATACAACAATACTATTTTATTGTGCTGTTTAATCCTTCTTCAAGTTGTATTATTTTATTTTTCTTTGTGAATGAATGTGAGATGGAATTGATATGCTCTTAACGGAAATAAATCCCACGATGTTACTTAAGATATATTCTGAATATTATAACGCAAAATCATGGCTCTGAAATGAACATTAATACTTAATAAAGACTTTATTTTTCTCCTTCTAAAAGATATAGATATATACAGAGTTATCATAGTCTGTAATTCCCGAATTAGGAACACAGTGGCTCGCAAAATGACTTTAGAATAAGGAAGTAAAGTATCACTAGAAGTAGATAGAGTTACTCATCAATAGATTGAAATGATGACTAAAAAATTGTTAAAAAAAAGTAAGAGATTTATATTTGAAGAAAACATCTAGTTATGAACCGAATTACTTCTTCAGTACAATAAAATATGGTTAAAAAAGATAAAAGTGAATGATTAATAGCATCCTCACTTACAACTCGTCGCTGCCACTATAGCCAAGTTCACTACGTAATCAGCTGGAACTATATCCATGATGTTCTCTACTGTGCTGTGACAATAAATACCAATACCTCTGACCAGGTTGGAAACAAGTCCAGTTAGCCCGTACCAATATTCAAGCCACCCTCGAAGCGGTTCCTCGCTGAAGCTGCAAACTTTTTATATCGTCATAAGATATTAAATATAAGTAGCTCCAAGTATCAAAGGAGAAGAATAGAAGATAACAAAGTGATCGCTATCGATTCTTCTCAACTTCGGATAATGACACTCTTTGTTCAATATTCATATATAAAGAAATATAATTACTGGAGGAAGGTCAAACTATGACCGCAGGTATATTCCCTTATTACTTCACAACCTGATTCTCCGCCAGGGCTTTTCTGAAAATATATTTGTTTGCTTTGTCCTCTGTAATATATAAGTACCGTAAAAATTAAAAAAATAAGACATACACATGTTATATATTTAAACAAAGCATTCGATATAATTGAGATCTACCACCAGCTAATCGGTGGTAAGACAGTTGTCGGAAACCGTCTAGGTACGTACCACTACAGCTCCCTTGAGTATTTCGGTCGCCAAACATTAACGTGTGAACTTTACTGTACTTCCGGATTGCGAGGCGTTAGCTAGTGAAGTTAGCTAAGGCGTAAGCTGGTTTTTTGAAAGAATTCTTTAAATATAATTAAAAAATTGTTTGAAATTACTCAAAGTTATTGCCATCTGTTGTTCAGATATGTACAGTTATAACCTCCACAAACATAGTTCTTTACTGCTTTACTAGATGGCGTTATCACAAAGTATCTATAGAAAGGTTAGAATATAAAATTTTGTTTTTTATAAACTCTTTGATATATTATATTTTGTACTAGTACAAAAACGCAATAAAAATTATTATTATAAAAATAGTGTAAAAAGAACATGCATGAAGCATATGCATTTTTTCATAAACATTTATTCAGTATTGTATACCTGTTTATCATTTCCGTTATAGTAAGCATTTTATTTGCCTTAGTGTGTACAGAAGCAACAGTACATATAAAATCACCTGCATACGTCCGGATCCCTATGAGTCTATTTAACACACATCCAATATGTACCGTTAGTTTGCTGGGCAATGAATTTTTAGCCTCACCACGAAGATCAAATGGAGGGAAGACTATATAAGGTACAGGGAGCGAACTTGGAGAATTTTTTTGTCAGTTAAAACCTTAGAACACACGTTTTTGAAAGGAAACATGAGAAAATAAGAAGGTAATCCATTTTATCATCCTGCGCGTTCTCCACTGTCAAATTTATTAGGTAAGCGCTTATTTATTAGCAAAATTTCAATCTTGAAAATGCTGGGTCAGAAACTGCGCCAGATATATAAATAAGTCCAACTTAGACTATTTCTATTCCATTATGATATTAATTACCAATAACACTAAAACAAGCCGGTAGAGCAACACGTTTATAGTTTTATATCTTCTTACATTGAGAAAAAAAAAAAATTAAGTAGATTAGTAAGAAGGATTCCCGATATGTATATACCTCTTGCCACTTTGTTTTGGAAAAAAGATGTGCTCTCTCTCTGTGCCGAACAAACGGGTCGGGAGCCCGCAGCACAGTTCTCACCTTAAACTACGTGTGTGCATACTTATCGCAAGCAGGAGTTCGTGTTCTGTCGTCCAGTTAGGAACCTGGCCCGTGATCGATGTCCGGTTCCACATGCACCCCGCACGAGCTTCGTAGCTCCCTCGCAGTCGCAATTATAATCCAACGCGGCGCCAGGCTACCGTGACGACCCCATACGCTATAGTTTTGAAAATGCATCTAGTGGCCACGCCACTATCAACCGACGCATATGCACTCCCCACACCGGCTCTTCCCCCCACGCAACAATCCCTATCGCCTAGGCTTTTTAAGATACCCACCGGTGCGAGGCGCAAATAAAATATGTCTATCCTACCCTACACACCGAATACTTCTTTTCTCGGGAATTTACTAAATATCACTCCCTCTTAAACGGTTCTATACAAACATTATTAAGATCGAGCCTGGAGGATGATGAAGTCAGTGATTATGAAAGTACTGGATAAAAGTACTTCGACCCAAGATTACGACGCGTACTGCTCCTTTGATTATAAATCATTAAAAAAAAACAACGCTTTAAACACTTACACACACAGGATCGGTAAAAACTCCTTTTTTTTATTTACATTTTATCACCTCTTGTCACAAGCAACTTTTTAGCAACGGTTTTGCCTGCAGACAAAGGTCGCGAAACTTACAGCCACAAAATTATTAACCGAATTATTTTATATAACACATTTCTAATGTATTCGGAAATATACACTATAAAATAATGAAATAATAACATACTAGATAACAGTTTTTTAACAGATAATAGTCGATAATACATTCAAATAGTCTATGTTCTGATACGACTGGACTTAGGACATTACTGCCAACGGTTTTAAGTTTGTAAAAAGCAGACAAAAAATTACTAAAACAGCATTACGTAAAGAAATAAGAAAAATAATAATAACAATAAGCCCCCTAAACAACCACACATCCTGATTGACCACTTAATCCCGTGGAAGGCGGATACACGAATGAGAAATTACTGGCGTGGCTAACGTGGCTCTGGATACCCATAAAACATGGAGAGTCGTTCGAAGAGTAAACGTATAGGGCCGCTACCCGGGGGTGATCGCCGGGGCACACCTAGAGCTGACGCTGGGTGTTTCAGCATGCGTCCCGTCAGCGGTGAGGAGTTGAGCAGGCGGGCTCCCACCGACAAAGATATTACCGCCGAGTCAAGTGACGACGTACACAATCCATCACACATCAAACATAACTTACACCCTAAATCTGCAATAGAAAGACTTATTATAAAAAGACAAAATGGAGGACGAGGCCTAATAGATATCCAACACCTTTGGCGAAAACAAATCAATAACCTGAAAACATTCTTTTACACAAAATCTCATACGAGTAACATCCATAAAGCTGCAGTTATGAATGATATCAATTACACACCACTCTATTTGAATGAACAAAAAGACACAAACTACTCTCACAACGAGGACCCGCAGAAAAAGAAAATTGAAGACTGGAAGAAGAAAGTCCTCCATGGTAGACACCCACATGATCTGGAACAAACTCACATTAATACTCTTGCGTCAAATATGTGGCTTAAAATAGGTAATTTATTTCCAGAAACAGAAGGATTTATAATCGCGGTACAAGACCAAATAATCAATACTAAAAACTATAGAAAATATATAATTAAAGATCCAACGGTCACTAACGATAAATGCCGTAAATGTCACACACAATCAGACACCATTCAGCACATCGCAGGAGCTTGCACAACACTTGCACAAACCGATTGCACTCGCAGACACAACCAGGTAGCAAACATCATTCACCAAAAACTAGCAATAAAACATAAACTCGTTCAGAATACAAACATTCCTCACTACAACTACACACCGGATACCGTTACACGACCGCGCTACACTCACCGATAGGACAACTCATTACAACAGACCGGATATAACCCTACAAGATAAAATAAATAAGATCACACACTTAATTGACATTGCAGTCCCCAACACACACAACATACAAAAGAGATTTGCTGAAAAGATGAATAAATATGTAGAACTGAAGGACGAAGTAGCTGGAATCTGGAGACAAGATAAAGTATACGTCATTCCCATAGTGCTATCCACAACAGGTGTTATACCGCATCATCTTCTCCGCAGCCTCAAGTTAATGGACCTAAAAAAGCTGTAATTTTAAATACATGTAGAATCGTAAGAAAGTTCATGCAAATAGAGGATGAGTAGACTAATACACTTCATACTGCATTTACTTGGCTTAAGCTCGTGAATGCAGTTATTACCACCCCAAAAGCTAAGGAAAAAAACCCTTCACAATAATAATAACAAATGTATAGAAATAATGTCATCACTATAGTGCTGGGCAATATTATTGAATGATTAAAAATTTATTGTAGCTCAACTGAAGGTTGGCAACACTGACACAACAAATGCCTCGGACTTATTAATGATAGGAAACATTAAATAGATAATTTTCGATGATTTTTTTTTTTCTATCTTATATTAATTTTATAGAGATTTTATATAAATACTCTCAATGTTATACTAATATATCAATATTAAAATCAGTGATCTGGTAAGAATCGCGGGAACCCACTGGATGCGAGCAACGCGGGACTGATGGATGTGGAGATCTTTGGAGTAGATCTATGTGTAGTAGTGGACATCATGGCTGATGATGATGATGAAAATCAGTGGATATCTCTTGATTTTCATCAACTCCATAAGATTACAGCGCAGGCTTTTTTTGAAGATTATTGTATATTCAGAAGTTGAATTTCAGTCATTTTTATATTAAGGGTGTTTTATGTTAGAAGGGTAAAAATCTTGAAGATTTCTTTTCATAACTACATCAACAGGCAGCCTAGGTGGAGCTTCATAACATTGTCACGCAAAGAATTATCGATTTTTTTTATACAATTACGCGACAACACGAGCGGGATGTTCATCTGATGGTAAGTGATTTACGCGTCCATAACAATGTGGCGCTAGTTCGGATATTATACACTGCACCACATTAAGCTCGTCGCCGAAGACATAACATGTTGAGTATCGTTACGCACAATAGTTACACTAGCTACAACGCCTTTCAAACCGGAACAAAGTAACGTTACACTTTACTGTTTGGCGGCAGAAATAGGCGCTGAAGTTATACCCAAGTAGACGGTCTCCGACAACAGGTGCCTACTATCAGTAAAGATATATTTCGACACCTACAAAGAGGATTGATCCTTTTATGAGTCCCTAAAGTTAGTCCTGAAGGTACAAAAACTACTAAAAAATTGCTGCGAAACTGTGAAGAAGTGAACAACCCTTAAATACCATCAATTGAAAAAATAGCTGAAGATAGGAATATTACTCTCAATCAGATAGCGAAAGTCCAGTTTTGGAAGGTACCTCATGATGACAATGAAGACAGTTTCAAGTCATCTCTTCTCATATTTTGTTTATTGAAAATTAATAAAAAAAAAATCTCATTAATTCTTTTTATTCACCAAATGTTCTACTACACCTGAACAGAAGTCCTTTATATAGTTATCCCAGTCAATATCAGCAGGATCACAGGGGAAGAGTCGCTGATCGGCTTCCGAAAGCGAAGCGTAGAGGTTCCTGGTGTTCCTGGTCTTCAAAAGGTAAGATTTGCCTGTGAAATTCTTTAACACATCACGTCGTATGGCCGCCAGGCGTAGTTCTTTCATGTACCTGACACAGGAGAAGAAAATTTTAATAATTTTAGGTTTCTTTGAAGATTCATCAAAATACTTGTCAAATAACTTCTAACTGATGGTAGGTCTTTGTCGTCAGAGGACATCCTAGATTAATACTATCGCAAGACCTATTTCTGCCAGCAAATACTGTTGAGTATATTGGTCCCAACGTTATCTTTTCGGATCGCTGTAGCTGAAATTACTGTGGTAACAAGATTCCGTAGTATACCTGGTGATATGTGTCTGTTTATGGAGACTTTCTACGTACGTACAACCGTTGCCTTATATCCGCCTTCAGAAAATAGGGTGCCAACATTACCGTGTTCCAGATTGAAGGGTGTATTTAGTGAAATTACTATGGTAACGACAATTAATATCTTTAAAGGCGACGAGTATAATGTAATGTATAGAATTGTAACCACGCCTCTATTGTTTTGGGTATATAATATAACCCTAAAGTAAACGTCCCAGCTTCTACTTAGTATAACAACAATAATGATTCGAATCCTGTTCATTCTTATCACACGATCATCAGATTTCATCATTCACTCTGCGACATCCTTACGTGTTAACAACGATATAAAGCTTCCTACCGTGGCTCGTCTCCCTTGCAGCGCAGCCAGCAGTCAGCAATGTAAGCCGGTACGGTTTGCGTCACTGTGCTCAGAATTCGTATCATCCAAGATGATTTAAAATAATAGGTTTTTAATGACCTGTTATCTGAAATCACAAAACCGATCAGTTGTGTTCAAACGATGAACAATAATTTCAATGTAACATTCACTGGTTAAATGCATATTCCAAATTGTAACTTCATCATCAGGAGATAGACGTCCACTGCTGGACATAAGCCTCCCCCAAAGATAATCACATCGTCGCGTAACTTCTTATGTGTTTTATTATAAAATGTTTCTTTAAATAAAAAGAAGCGATGATGATGATGGCGCTGTTCATCTTGATAATTAAGATTCAACCCGCGCTAAATTTGAGCGACTCTCAATTTCACATTACGAAGATATTTCAGTACAATCTCTGCAGATGACAGAAGAATCCGGGCGGGTACTAAATGATTCAATACAAAACGGTACTATGATATAAATGTTAACAATGAGGTTAGTCAGACCTTATCTATAATTGTCTCAAGAACACTGTGCTCAGGTAAAATTTGATTTAGCAGGACGTGATAATTGAAATTACAGCGATTTATGTATTTAAAACAAATATACCGCAATACTATTCCACGGAAAAAAAATATCTTCGATAAACAAAAAATTAAGATAAAGTTCTTTCACATATCATTAACTAAATCGAAATCATCTAAAATAACCCTCGATGATGATAAAGTAATCAAAACCTTCCTACTCACAGAGTGGAATTTTTGTTTGCAAATTTACACGGAAACGATTGTACTCTTTCCAAATGCAAAAGAAACACGTTCAAAATCTAACTTTCCACTATTGCAAATGTTAACGTTTAAACGAGACTCTGATTCCCGCCAACTCGCATTGGGCCAGAGTAGTAGGAAATGGCCCAAATCTCCCCCATATGAACTCCTACATACGACAGCCCCTAGTGCTCGGCGGTACCGGAGCCCCTGCTGACTGTATGCGAAGATCTTTAGGCGAGGCCTATGTCCAGCAGGGGACGTCTATCGGCTGATGACTTGCCAAGATTAGGATGACGAATATCACATGTCATAGATAACATAGAATCACTTTGTAAAAACTCGTACTTAAATAAGGTACGTTTACACATAAAAATTCTAAGTTACAATAAAAAGAGGCACAACAACTTGGAGAACTGAAAACTTTATCTTCGTTGCCAATAGTGGAGTACAAAACAATACACAATTAGAACAGAATATTCTTTCATTCAAGTTTGGATGGATCTCTTTCAACTTACCATTGCTAATTTTTTGATAAGACTTCTTGAACGTATTCGTGAACTCCTCGAACGTTACTGGATTGTCTGAACTGGTGCATGTGTTGTAAACCTTCACCTCTTTGCTATTAGATCTGTAGATGTATTAAAGAAGACATTTACAGCAATTTTTTTTAAGATAATAATAAAGAAAAAAATAGACCTAATTAAAATTATCTTTCGGCATATTTAACACGAAACCTCAGGAAGCAACGTTTTGCTAATATCATGGTTCCAATTATAGAATTCTTCTATATCACGGAAACAGACATAATACTCTACCACTTCCAAAATTTCAGAGCCGCCTGCTGCTAAAACTAGTCAAGGCAGTGCTTATTTCTAAAGTCTAGACGCTAACGTGCTAGCGATGCTGGTAAGATGAGTTATCTTATATTTGACGGCAACAAGCAAAATGTCGATACTAAACCAGCAGAAGTGACCTTTTGTAATGGAGAAGGTTCATATGAACTACGAGGAACTAAAGATTAAGGAGTAGAATTCCAAAAATTATTACCTACATCTTGTTGCTGCAGCAATGGACAGGTTTATTGAATAATCGGCGGGTATATAGTCAATGACTACATCCTTGTGACCGTAAATGTATCTATTGGTGCCTCTGCTCAAGTCGTAAAATAGACCCGTCATTCCGTGCCAATTGTCGACCCAACCGGGGAGTGGTTCTTCCTTTATTGATCCCACTGTTAGTAAAGATAATAATTACATTTGTTCTAAAAAACCTAATCGTTATCGATAAGGATAGAATGAGATAGAACAATAAATTCACTCCAGGTTTCATATGACAGTTCATTTATATATTACAGATCACTTTATCCAAAATATATTTGTTCTAATACTTGAATCTCCATTTAATAGTGTCAACGAGATCATGGCCAACAATGCTGGCCCAGAATAGCAGCAATGCTGTTATAGCGACAAGCTGACAATGTGAGAGGGATAAAAGGCTGATAGGTTCAAGAATTCTTTCATTATTTAAATCTGCTACTTACACCACAGCAGTTATGCAGTCGAAATAATACACCATATTATAAAAAAATTACCAATTGACGGGCGTACAATTATTGATGGTACAACTCCTCGCTCCTCTACCACCATTGTCTCAGCAATGGCTTTTGTGAACGCGTACCTGTTCACCTTGCCCTCTGTTAAATTGTTAAATAAACTATTAAAGTCTGCTTAAAATTAATGAATAATACTTCAAGTTACTTATGAAAACTTACTTAAAAACTTTTCGGTTTCCACCGGATCATCCACACGACCGATGAACTTGTAAACTTCACTAAGTTCACGCGGCGGGGGATAAACGGCTTCATCGATAACCCCTCGGTCTGCGTTGGAGTAGGCAGTTGACACGTAAACGAAGGCCTGTAATGCGAAGTCGTAATGCTTTTGATTGTCCTTGGAATGAGTGTGGGTTGCAACTCTTTATTGCCCAAGACCATTGGTAAGCCGGCAGTGGCGCGTGCCATGGTCGGAAGCGAGGCGTCATGGGATGCGGTAACTCGATTCTGCGACTCCGTTATGACGCAGGAACGGGAGACCGAACGTCTCAAGGAGCGGGCGCTGAGGAGGCAGGACGCGATCGCAGCGCGTAGACAGCTCACCGCCAAAGGGCGGGGCCGAGCGCAGGACCGCTGATTGCCTCCTTAGGCAGAGGAACCTGGTGTAGCAACTGACATGGGCCGTCGGGCCGGCGCTCCCCTTGGAAAGGCTTCCTGGGGTGTACCTGGCGGCGCGTCTAGTATTCCGACGCGTCGCCCCGTAGGAATTTTCTGTCAGGAGAGGTGCATCACATCCCTCCCCGATGCGGGCCCATTCGATCCAGGCGCCGATCGAGGGTGGCGGAAGAACTGCTCGATGTTATCCCGTGACGTGCATTATTTCGGAAGTGATTGGAATACCGCGTGAAGCTGTTTAGCCGGTTGGAGTGCGACACTACCCCGTTACCGGCGCTTCTGGTTCCGGGGTGTGCGACCATTAGCATTTTGTTAATTACGTTAATAAAATAAAAAGACAATTAGTAAATACAACAGTAGCGTACATATTTGCTGTCAAACAATAATGGACAAGCGCGATTTGTTTTAGTTTACTGAAGTAATGAGATTTCACATCTTATATCTCAAAGATACGGGTTCAATGGGATGCATTTAAAACCTAACCTAACCTAACCTAACCTAACCGGTATCACATTGTTATGGACAAAGACACCATTCATCATCAAGAAAATAACCAAGCTGTCGTATCTTTAAAAAATAATTACAAATATTTTAAAGTTTCCTTTTAATTTATTGCACTTACTTCTATATTTGACATCTTTTGACATAATTTCAAAAGCCTTCTCGTTCCTTCAACATTCACATTCAATAGATGCTGTAAAGGTTTGTTGAACTTAACGTCAGCAGCCGAGTGGAATACCACGGAAACCTTTAAATGAAAAATAATATATTTGTCATCAATGTTACGGAGTATTTAAACTTATTTAATTATCTTTGTAAGCAAATAACAAAAGGTATAGTTGTAAAGAAGTTAAATGAAAAGGTGGAGGTCACAGCTCAAGGCGTTCTCGAGCTTTCAAGTTTTGAAAGGAGAAACAATATAAAAAAAGAACAATGGAGTAAAAAAACATAATTCAAATGTAAACGTAAATATTAGATAATACTTAATTTAATACTTGATTAATCATCATTATTACACCTACACAAGCAGTTATCTCTCTAACAATAAATTAAAGTTAATTACTGAGATAACGAGACTCGGCATCTAATGTTGCGAGCGACGGGAGTAGTGCGGTGCAGTGTATATCATTCTAACTAGCGTCACGTTGTTATCGGTAGGCTTATCACTTACCATTAGGTAAATGTTCGGATCATCTTGTCGCTTAATTAAATATAAAATAAGTAAATGTCTATTATAACATGTGAGAAAAGAGCAGAGTTTTTTTTAATATTATTCAACGAAGCTACGAGACTAGCAAGACATACAAGACAAAGTTAGCAGCTGCCTATAATAAAGTGGCCATAGTTGGGACGATGTACACTACACCACTTGCTCGCCACCTGGAGACATAAGATGTTAAGTTGCATTGTCTCAGAACTTTTACTAGCCTTTCAAATCAGAACATGGTAATGTCTGCACCACCTTTACTTCCTCCGGCAACAGAGAATCCTGTAATAACTAGTTATATAATTACTAGATAGCGACATCGTTATTATACAATGAAATATTTTATCAATCGCTGGTTTAATTTTCTTCAAGAAAAAAATTGTTTTTACAGTAGCTACTATTGTACCTTTTCCAACAGTGTGTTTTGATCGATCGGTTTTATTCCTAATTCATTTAAAGAAATGTCACCTTCAACAGGAACTATCTTGTCCAGATCGTATGGCTTCTCCTCTTTTAATTTTCCAAATAGCTGAAATGAGTGAAACTAATACAGCGTATGTTTTAAAAGGTCAAAATTATAATCAAAGTATCAACAGATCCTGAAATATCGACCATGTTTGAATAATAATCTTATACATATATATAATCGAGTGAAAAGAAAACGTTTCGAGATCATTGTTACTTACGGAATTAGAAGTAAGATCTCGTACTCTCTCCTTTGGGTTAACTCCCTTCTTTTCTCTAACTAGTACGTAAACCTTTTCTATTTCTGTACAAGTTGCTAGAAGTCTTTCAATGAAAATCTGAAAGAGAGTTTGTGTTAGGTTAGATTAATATTTCCTGTACATATTTTCCTTTGAACAATTTTAAACTTTCTTCTTTTTTATGTTCTATGTCCCAATAAAGGTACAGTCACAACTTTTCCCAATTTCTATCTGTTCTAGGTTTTTCGCTTTACTCCACTTCATGTCTTCTTAGATTGTCCAATGTTTCTAGCTTCAACAGTTATAGAAAGTCGTTGTTTCGGACGTTCATAGTTGCGCCAACCCCGTTAGTTCCAGTATACGGTTTACCACTTGCGAAGAAGAATTCCTGGAGAAGATTTCCGTGACAATTCTTCCAGAGAATTACATTATTAAAAATGTTGGTCCAGAAATTCTAGATTTCTCGTAAACTTTAATTAATAACGACTTCGAGCTCTCGTAATGTGGTTTTCATCTAAAACTATTAGGGACAAGAAATCCATCGAATTAGTTGCGCGTAGTAAGATGAGTATAATAGAGAGAGAAGCACTAATTATCAGCTATCGCCTGTAACAATAAATTTACCTTCCCCAAAAAACCTGTTCCGCCAGTAACAAGGACAGATTTCCCAGCATAGAAGTCAGCAACTGATTGGTAGTTGTTATTACTTTCACTTGACAAGAATGCGTCTCTGTAACAACGAGAATAAAAAAAAAATGAGAAGTACGTAAAGAAGTATAAGGCACAGGTGCGGCCTCACATGGAGTATTGTTGCCACGTTTGGGCTGGGGCTCCGGGTTATCAGCTATCTCCATTTGACCGAATCCAACGTAGGGCATCTCGGATTGTCGACGATCCTGAACTTGCCGATCGGCTAGATCCTTTGGCACTGCGTAGGGATCTATCTTCCCTATGCATACTTTACAGAGTCTACAATGGGGAGTGTTCCGAGGAGTTGTTCAATTTAATAGAAGCCGCTGATTTTCGCAACCGACCGTCTCGCCGGCACTACCATCCGCACCATCTGGACGGTTGGCGTTCCACTACAATGCGTTTTAAAAACAGTTTTCTGCCACGCACAGTAAATATCTGGAACTCGTTGCCATCAGCGGTCTTCCCCGACAACTGCGACATTGGGTTATTCAAGAAAAGAGCATATTCTTACCTGAAGGGTAGGCAACGCACTGGCGTCGCTAGTGACGTGCGCGGCGGTGAATCACTTACCATCAGGTGACCCGTCTTGCTCGTTTGCCTCATTTCAAATAAAAAAAAAGCACATACGTATCGTATAACTGTGCTAGTTTGTCTATGAGGAAGATATAATTGTTTTTTTATTCTTTTTGGGTAATTATATTACGCCTCAAGACAAATTGATTTATCGGTACCAAAGTACAAGCTTTAATTAGTTTGGCAATAAAGTTGACAGAATTTCCTTTACGTTAGAAATATAAAGATAAAGGTTGACTTTTGGCAAGATGACAACATAATTTAGCAGTGTTATAGAATGGAAAACGGGAAAGGTAAAACAATTCGTGTTATAGATGATTAAAGTACTAATTGATAAGAAATTTGATCTCCACAAATTCTATAAAATTTTTACATAACATTAGATACAGATGCAGTTTACAATCTTGTTACCAGTAATCAATTTACAGTACACATGTTTATTATCCATCGTATAATAGCTTAAATGGAGAGTTCAACGATTAACAAGTTTGAAGTAATTATCTGGTTTAAATATCTATATTGTTTTGATTGTTCCCGATTAAATTGTAGTCGGCAACGTCTACTTCTACAACCTCATTGTTGCGATTGACCATCAGCGACGGTGATCACTTGAGGGTAAGTGCTTTCTTTGATAACATATCTTCCGCCTACATAAAATTAACTAGAGTCTGATCAATGTCTTGAGAGGTTCTTCTATACTGCACCACTGCAACCCTGCACTATATCTATTCATGTTTCGTCGCCTTCTCAGACAGTAGAAGAAAATGCTAAGACTACAGACCAGAACAGATAATACCTGGATACCGCTGTCATGTGGTAACTCTTCGACGTTTTGAGACGTCTCGCAACTGACACCTCTATGTCGACGGACAAACAAACAACACGACGCAACATTGTGAAATGACGGACAGTACTAACAAGGCACAAAGTCAGGTTTCTAGTGGAGTTCATCTTTTATAATATTATCTGGTGAACATAGACATTAAATATTATATAGCGTTGTCTCTGTCTCTCACATTAACATGTACCGTTAGGGATATGTAACATATTTTGCGGTTTGTTTCTAATCACAAAGCTATATATTCAAATATATAACATTTTAGCGTCTGGTTGTAGGAGCCTTTTACAGTGTTTTTTTTTTAATCGTCAAGTTTAGCGCTTGACCACAACGCCACCGGATGTCAAGCGGTGATGTGATCTGCAGTGGTATGACGTATTGACGTAGAAACATTCTATTGACCCTTTTATGAAGACACCCACGTCGTATTTGGTCAGGCTCACCCAAGCCGACAAGTTGTTCCACTCCTTTGCTGTTCTTTTGAAGAACACGGAGCTGAACCTCTGAAGGAACGCAGCGCCTAATTCTGCTGCCAAACAGTAATGTACAAACATTACTGTTTCGGTTTGAAAAGTGTTTTAACTAGTGAAATTACTGGGATATCCAGACTTATGTCTCAAGGCGAAGAGCGCAATGTGGTGCAGCACTTACAATCAGGTGAAAGTTACGATTAGTCCAATTCTAATATAGAAGTTTGATAAGTCTTCTGTGCCCTTGAACGCCTTCTTTTGAGCGCTTCCTGAACCCTTGATGAGCATCCGCTTTATTATCACTAAACGAAGTATGAAATTAAGGTCAAATGTTAACTAATTACAGATAATTACAAGGTCTTTAAAACTTACGTTAGTAACTTATTTACATATTTAACCACAAAACAATCAGTAAATTGTAAAACATATTGTTTAAATGTCACAGTGTTTATGTCGTTCGGGTTAAACAATACTCGTTTTTTTTTTTAATTTGTGGGTAGAATTTAATTTTCATACAATTGTCGGCTGCTGAACTGTTGTGTGGTGTAAGGTGCGTTTACATTCGATACTACTTCAAAAAAAAAAGGTTAAAAGTTTATATAGTAATTAAACGTGTTTAAATATAAAAACAACAGTATATTGGTGGTAAGTCTGTGATGGTATACGGTATAACATGTTTTGAGGCGTTGGTGATACCAACAATTTAATTAGGCATAGCGCCCTTCAAAAGGAAACAAGAAATAGAATCTGCGTGGGTACCTAATTAGATAGCAACCCCTAAAACAATAAATTATTATTTTTATTTTATAGTTTATCAACCCTCTTTTAAAGTTAAACCTTAAATAAAGTGTTACTGGTGGTAGGTTTCTGTTGCCGAAGACCAAATGAGTAGGTACGATCTAGGAGTCTATTTCTACCGCCAAATAGTAGTGTGCAAACATTACTGTGTTCCGGTTTGAAAGGCGTTATAGCTAGTGAAATTACTAGGGTATCGAGGCTTAACAGAGTCTCGAGGCGACGAGCGCAAAGTGGTGCAGTGTATAATAGCGCCACGTTATGAGCAGGCGTATCAAATACCATCAGGTGAACGTCTCGCTCTTCGCATCGCTTCAAAGAATAAAAGGACTTCTGAAAAGGACACCTACTCCATGCATTTGTCATAGTACATCATTTTTAGCTATTGAGCGACTTGTCATCCAGAGAAAGGTTGAAGGTACCAGGCCACGAGGAAGAACGTCTATGAGATACACTAACCAGATAAAGCCGGCAGTAAAAAGCTCATCATCGCCACCACTATATGGATGCACTAGGAAGGCGGCCATCATACGGGAATGGCGACATATTGTTAAGTTTGCGACCAACACCTGAAGTGATGACCACGACCACTCTGTTAAGAGTGATACCAACAAAAAAGAAAAAGTTGAATAATTTTTAAAATCTCTTAAACTTAACTATCCTGTTGTTTTAATTAAAAAATGCAATAAAATATATTCTGCATGACTGTACTGTACTCTCTACATAAACTTAGATAAGTAAACAAAGTCATTGAAGACGGCAGTAATAAATATTTTATGTTGTTTGTTCGTCTCTTTGTTGTTAAGTGGTTTTGTTTACTTTTTTAATTGCATTTTAATGACTCCGGTCGATGGTTTCACTATCATTCAGACAAATCTACATTGTATTACAAAACACTTTGTCATCATTATCTTCAGCCTATCACTGCTGAACATAATGATGAAAATATGAAACGAGAAAATTTTAAAAAGTATAGGGCCATAGACAATGCGACGACATATAAATTTATTATATAATATATTATATATAAAATAAATTAATATTATACGACACTGTGTGTTAGGATACAGTACGACTACATACAGACAGTTTCTAAAAAAAAGGGAGAAATTTCTAGTTAATATTAAAATTCTTGATATTCTTGGACCAAACACAATATACCATAAAGTGATCACCTTTTTTTATGCCTCTTCAGGTGGCAAACAGGCTTGCGGCCCGCCTTATGTTGAGCGGCAACCGCAGCCTCTAACCACCAGTAATGCCAGAGGTATCAATGGGCGTGTTGCCGACCCTGCAGAAACCTTTCCACGTCCTTTTCAAAGAACTTCATATTGTAGCTCCTAGGGAAAATCTCGACAGGTAACTGGTTCTACAATTTGAGTGTTCTCTGGAGAAAACATCTCTGGAACTGGACCGTACGTGATTACTGCGATTCAAAGGTATGAGAATGAATTCCCTGCCGATGACGGGCAGTGCGATGATGAAATGACCGTCGAGATCATGTTAAACAGTTCATCAGAACATATTCCATTATAGAAGCGGTAGAACACACATAAGGAGGAAAAATCTCTCCTAAAGTCAAGAGGTTTAATACCGCCCGTTAGCAAAGAGACTAAAGGTCCCAGCTGACATCTAGGTGCTCCCGCCCAAAGATGAGAGCAGTACTCCATGTGAAGCCGGACTTGCGCTTTATTTAGCAATAACCTTTGCCCTGCAGTGAAGTACTGGTTCGCCTAGAAATACTGCTTCGCCCATACTACCTACTCTACATAGCTCCGTGTCAATATTCATGGTTATCATTGTAGACGCTTCCCACAGTCTCGTACTGTTCAAGTTCATTATCTCCCAGTGATTCCTCAGATGTTGTGTGGTGATTAAAAATAAAACACCTGATTCTATCAGCACCATTTGCACTGTCCACATTAATTTACTACTTGCGGTTTATTGCAAAGTTCCCATTTTAAATACGGTTTTTAAATTTGTATCGTTTGTTGTTCTTTAAACACTTTAATAACAAATTGTCGTGCATTTGCAACATCGAGGGTTACTGCAGGGCCGCTGCAACTGCCCGATACCCGTTTTACTTCACACACTTCATCCGAAACTACGGTTACACAACGCATATTGTCAAATGATAACCCAACCTGCGAAAGAAAATAATATTTTTATGAGCACATTATTAAATATGAGTATTTTGAAAAAAACAATAATGTTTGTTTCAGCATCATCATTAACTGATAAATGTCCAACGATAGTCATAGGCTTCTCCCGAAGACTCCCACCTCGATCGGGAAAGGATTTATATGGATGAGATTCTTACTGAGATTTCGGAACCTGACTAGACGTTTAAATGACGAAGATTACAATGATAGAATTATAACAAGAGTTTAGTTATATCAATTATATCTATGTTTATAATTTAAGTATCTATAATTGTTAAATAAAACAATGGATTCATTATAAAACTGCAATCTCAGACCTGCACTTGTAAATAGTTATGGTCTTTAATATTTGTATCTACGTCGTTACTCTCACTGTATATTAGATTACTCTCAGTCACATTGTCACAGGTGCCACATGTCCAAACGCCGTCAGTAAACACTGGATCATCTGCAGTAAAAACATATATTTTTTTTTCATTCCGAAAAACGCTTACTTGAACCACTTGGAAGTCGTAAAGAACACCCTTACCCGTAATTTGTTTATTTATATTACCCGGAAATATGTGACTAAATAAAATCCTGCTTACACTGTTCTTCAAGTCATCAAGACCATTCCTTTGCCAAAATACAGTAATATCATTGAAACGAGTTTGTAGGATTTTAAATACTTGTGACCATTTAAATTCCACCATATTTGTGACCCCTAAATCGTACCCGCGAACTTCTATTACTTCCGTTTATTCTTATACATATCAGTAAAAATTTATTGGACTACCGTAAGAGTGGGAACAGTCAAAATTAAAGTAGCTATGGATAACAGTTGGATACCAGATTCCACTTGATAATTTGAAAATGTCTATATTAACTAGATCAATTATAAATATCATGAGTAATATTTTTGTTCATAGCTAGCAAGTTTCTGGAAAGGTTGCTGTTCAAAAGAAATATTTAAGACTGTCCTACTGATTATATATTTAGCAGATAAAGACTGAGCGGAAAACTAATCAAAACCAACTGTTACCTCAACTAAACAATGTTTACCAACACCGAACATACCTGTATCTATGCCTCCATTTCCTTCATCCATCACTTCATATAATTCATTATCGTTTCCATATAATAAATAATATGCAATAGGATCAAAGTATTCGTCATAGTTTTCAACCATTAATACACTATTCACTCCTAGTAATAAGATAAGAAAAAATATAAACTTCATTATTAAAGCAACAATTTTGTTCCTTCAGTTCTTGAAATTACACTCAAACAAGTGATTTTTCATTAATAACTATTTTTTTTTTTTAATAAATCAACATTCATCTGATTTTCTAATGTTTAATTTTCGAAAATCAACAAACAATTTCTCAGATATCACTTCACGTGCGAACGTTACTGTTCATTTTATGTTATTAAGTCTTATTGCGTGTAGTGTATATAACTTATTCAATTAAAATAATTAACATTTGCTCGAACCGAGAGCAAATTATCTGGATCGTATGTCTTTGACCTCCGAACTGATAACGTACAATGAACGAATGATACAAATACTATAGCTTTTTGTTCTCCGACTTGCAGCTGAAATATATTGATACCTAATCATATCTATTTTCTAAGCGGAAATACTAAACTTCTACGTCTTTGTTTAATAGTTTTATTTCCCAAATAATAATATGAAGTAAAAACTTTAATGTCTCTTGACCTTCGTACAAATCTTTACACTAAAGTAAGCGATAAGCGATGATAAAGTATTGTTGTTATGTTATATATATTAACATTTACAGATATTACTACGGTTTAAGAACAATTTATGCATAGCAATAATATATTCGCAATAGGTTCTATGAACATAAAAAGTATCTCAGTTTCAATAGATATTAAACCGTCAAACGAATTTTTCTTATTTTTCAACCCTCTAAAAGTAGATTTAGTATTAATTTTGATATCACTAAATTTAAGATAACATTCTTTTTTTAATAGTAAGTGGAATTATCAAATTCAAATCTCTCTACCTTTGCAGGTTATGCATGGTTATAAAGAAAAGAAGAACACGGTAGAAGAGAACGATGCAAATTATACTGAGTATTAAAGAAGTAAACAAAGCTGACTCCATCACCATATGAGATAAAGCCAAGAAAGAGATAGGGGCGTATTAATCATATGGTAAGGACTTAATATTAGCCAGGGACCACATTGCTCTACTACTTAGTTTAAACAGTCGTAAAGTTACAGAGTTCGTCTCAAATATTTTGACTAATATAAAATAAATAATAAAAACAGAGGATATAAAAAAATCGCTGAAAGCCATTGGATTCAAACAGCGCAAGACCATGGTTTATGGAAGCATATTACGAGAGAACTATGTCCAGCAGTGGACATCATCGTTTGAAATGATGATGATGAATGCGACTGATATGTAATAGCGATATTAGACTTACATTTTAGGTCCAAATTTATGTCTATTTTCAAACTTTGCTATAAATTCGATGGTATTCTAACAAAAAAAAGGGAAAGAGGGACTAAATGAAATCAATCCCCTCTGATGTCAGATTCGTTTTCGTTTCTGATCTCGGAATTGCGTCGGAATTAATTCGGTAAAAAGAAATACTCCCGTTGGGATTAATGGCGGATTTTACAGATTAACGTTTCATTTCCAGTTGATTTTATTATTTTCCTTTATACGTCGCAGCGACAGATACTTCGTTCCCTTGATGGAAAGCACCAATAATAACGGAATAATAACTCAACCTCGTAATCTTATGAATTACTACAGTAATTAGACCTAACTTTTATCTAATTATGCGATGTGACCAGGCCATAGAATCATTGTTATCTGTATACGTATCGTTTACTACCGAACGAACATCTCTATCGTGACTTCGTTATGTACGATAAATATGATACCATAGCAACGCTTCCTTTGATGCTGTACTGTAAAAATTTGAAACTTCCTTGCGACGGTAATGTTGCTGCTGTCCCCATATTTTTCAATTAACCTGCTTATCAACTACAATGTGTATGTAATAAGTGAACAAGAACACTTTGTGTAGTTCGTGCAAGCTCGCCGTCGACTCCATTGTGTTTGCTCTCGCGTTTTCCATTTTTGCTTCGTACCTTCCTATTGTTACGAAGCTCCAACAAAGCTGCATTGAGTAAACTCTGCATTGTTTTGATTTTACCTTACCCAGGAATTAGAAATGTTGTATTACAATCTAGAATATTTTTATAGATGACAGAAACAGATGCTGCTTGCTGTATTTAGCTACAGCTTACAGTTACTCTCGTTGCAACATCTTTAATTTCGGTAATTTCTTCATTACTTTTAACATGCATCAATCAGATTTTTTTACGATATAATAAACTACAAATATCTTTAAAAAAAGTCCATTAGATTTTTATTTATTTCATTGTAACATTAAGAAAATCCGTTGACATTTCTCCTTATTTCAATCTATAGAGATGTTGAATTATCTACTTCGACAGAAACTTTCTGATTCCTTGGAAGTAAATCGATATATATTGCGACCAGACGATGTGCATTGGATTGAATGGAAAGTTTACTTGGTCCGTGGGCGATAAAGATGCGAACAGTGTCCTGGTGCGATCACATCTCATGTCCCAGGTCCGCGCTGTGAAATAACGTAGACTATCGCGGACTAGTTTTATCCTTCTCTGCATCTTCATGAATCTACAACGTACATTTTGAAACACATGAACAGGAAAAATCTCTTACAGACAGATTATTAGTTTATCTTGCTGGCAAATCACAGGTCGTCGTCGTTTTTTCTTCACCGAAAGCTCAAATCCTAATGTGACCGAACCAGCGCTTCTTTGAGACCTAATCGTAACTACGCTTGTGTATAATAAGGATATATTTTATATTCACAACAAGTTTACGCTTTCAAGTAGTATAATTGTAGTAGATAATAACCTTGGCGTCTTTCTCATCAAACATAAAAAGCAGTCGGCGATGAAAGCCGGAATAATCTGCACGACCAGGACCAGTATGTTCAATATCCAATCATATTGCGTGAACCACAGACACGGCTGCATAAATTCATCTGAAAGTATTTAAAAGTTTCATGAGTGATCTAATTAAATCTTTGCTAAATTCTTAATTGTTTAAATGAAGTCACTATAGCCACTTCTACTATTCAGATCTGAACAGATGTATGGTAACACCACCATTGAAAACTGCAGGACACCTGTACACCCCCTCTCCCCCCCACTGACTCTGATGCGATCACCGCAGCGTGTCAGGACCATATGGGTCATACGCGGTTACCGTACCATCTTCTTCGAGGCGGTGTCTTCGCCAGGATGCCACCGTGGGAACTCGATGCCGAGTCGCTTGCGTACGTTTACTGATGGCGGATGAGCACCTTTGAACGGGACGAACATCCGTCGCCGGATGAGATGGAGCGGTGGCGCCAAAACGCGCGACGGGAGGAGCTTCGGCGATGGGAGCGGCGACTCCGAGACCCGTTGCACGGTCGCCTCACCGTGGAGGCCGTCCGGCTGGTCATCGCGGCCTAGCTGGATAGGGACTGTGGAGTCCTCAATATACTCAAGGGGCAAGAGTGCGTCAGGAGATATCATGCACTTGCGTAATTGTAGTGGTAGGACGGACGAGGCGTGCAACGAGTGTGGACATCCGGTGGACACGTCGTCGCACACCTTGGCCGATTGCCCGCGTGGGGGGAGGATAGGGCCGCGCTCGTAGCGGCGATAGGGAGTGACCTCTCGCTGCCGGCAGTGATTCGTGCCATGGTCGGAAGTGAGGCGTCATGGAATGCAGTATCCCGATTCTGCGACTCCGTTATGACGCATAAACGGGAGACCGAACGTCTCAGGGTGCGAGCGCCGAGGGAGCAGGACGCGGTCGTTGTGCGTAGACAGTTCACCGCCAACGGGCGGGGCCTAGCGCACGACCACCGATTGCCTCCTTATGCAGAGACACCTGGCGTCACGACCGAAATGGGCCGTCGCCACGTAGGGATTGTCTATCGGGAGGGGTGTCTCATATCCCTCCCCGAGGCGGGCCCATTCGATCCGAAGGGGGATCGGGAGTTGCGGAGAACTACTCGGTGTTATCCCGTGACCCTCGTACCTACTGTCGGAAGTGATTGGAATACCGTGAGAAGCTTTTTAGTTGGTTGGAGGCCGACACTACCCTTGGCACTTGGTTCCGGGGTGTGCCTTCCATTAACATTCTGTTACACACGTAAATAAAATAAAATAAAAACACCACCAATGATCCAAAGCCTGGTCCGTCATCTCGCAGTAATATTAAGGAATAACCCAGGGCCCCGGAGCTTTTTATTAACAGATTTAAAATATAAGCTTACTATATTTATTTTTCACACAATCCTCACTAATGAGCTTTCCTATTTGACCCATCGTTAAAGGATTTACAGCGCTGGTGCAACTGTTGTACACGAGAACCTGCTTCGACCTGAAACATTTTACATTGCCATTACAAGAATATATTATTATATAGTACATTAACAATTGACCCTATATACCTTCTTGACCTAGCAGCTGCGACGACGGTGAGGTTAGACACGTAGTCAACTGGTATAAGATCTACAACATTACTGCTCTTACTGATTAGTATCCTGTTGATTCCTTTCCCAATTGTGGCTATTAGTGCCGTCGCACCGAACCAGTTGTCAACCCATCCCACTAAGGGATCCCTCATACTTGGCGACACTGCAATAACAAGTACCAGCAATTTAGTGTTAAATATCAACTTGAAAACTTAACACAACATCAGTTACTATAACAATATCTTAATGTAAATCTCCTTAAGGTGCGTTGCAGTAAAGAGAAACTGGTTTGAAAATTGTGAATTGTATTTCTAAACGCCGCCACTAGATGGCGTTATACAAACATTGCAACACTTGAAGGTTATAACATTAAAATCTATATCTCTTTATACATTTTTATCGAGACGCAAAAACGCTTAATCAATTAATTTACATCTTTGTGAGGATCATTATCACCAGCATTACTTGACTGCATTGAACAGACTATACTAGAGGAATTGACAAATATGAAGTAAAATATTTGCTTAAAGTGAGAATTTGTTAATTCTCAGTAGATATAGAGGGAATAGTAAACAAAATTATGAAATTTTCATATCAATTTCAAAAGATTTTATTTATTATAAACTACTTTATCGTATCTCACTTTCTGCAGAGATCACGCATAGACAAAGGTAGCATGAGGCGACCGTCGTGGAGTTTGTAAATCACAAGGAATCGTTAGGTGGAAGTTGGCATTGGACGAGTTGGAAATCGATTAGGGGTGCTTAGGTTCAGCAGTGGACAGTAACTGGATAAAATAACGATGTCGATATTTCATTTTAACTACATACCGATAGATGGCCTTATAATAATTGTGGGTATCTCCGCATGCTCCTCGTTAACAACGCATTCAGCCAGCGCCTTGGCAAATGTATAAGTATTAGGTCTGCCACCTATTCAAATAAATTTTGATTTAACCTTTCAATTTATGTTCCTTCTTAGTTCCAATATATGCTTACGAATAACAAAAAATAAGTTAATCAAGTTTGTTACAGTCATTACTTCAGTAGTAATGCACACTATTGCCGGACGCAACAAACACTTCCGTGGTACTTAAGCATAAGATCTGATCATACAATGCTATAATAGCAGTTATTTTCTCTCATTACCGATTTCTCTTTCTAAACAACTAATTGAATACTATATCCCAAAGTTACTAGTTTAAGTTTTACGATCATTCTATCTGTTGTGTCTCTGCGACATCCTATCTTTAGTCTAAAACAAGTATACTCACATATTAACTTTCTAACTTGATCCTCATTGTAACCTTCTTGATGTATTAATCTATAAACTTCGTTAGTTGTAGATGGTGGCGGATAGACGATCTCTTGAAGAATCGATTGATCTGTGTTCGAGTACGCCGTGGATACATATACGAAAACCTGATAACGAATGTTTCGATAAACACGGAAAATCATGAAAAAGAGTCGTTACTGAAAGATTCCTCGTCAGTCTATTGAATATCTGAATCCAACGAAAAGCTATTAATCATTAAACGGTTAACCTTCGTTCTGCTTATGGCAAAACACAAAGTAATAATTAACTGGAAACAATGATATAAATAGTAACTAAGTAATGTACTTACTTCGATGTTTTTAGCGAGTTTCGATAAATGAAGCACTCTTCTAGTGCCTTCAACGTTAACATCTATCGCCACACGCAGGGGTTCGTTGAATTTTACGATTGCAGCGAAATGGAAAACGTGGGTAGCCTGATAATTTAAATATTTGATTTGTACACAGACACCTTTTTTTTTCTACACAGTACACGCAGAGAATTTTTGCAGTAAAGAACACGTAATTCATCCGCGCAGTCTTTTATCTATGGTACTCAAACTATTTAACGTCACAACCATATTTCTACTCACCTCAACTATATTTTTCGAAAGACAACTTTAACTTACCGTTTCTATTAATAAGCGTTTGTCATCATCACAAATGCCGAGATTTGGCAAAGTTACATCGCCGGGAATGGGTATTATTTTCTTCAAATCATCTGGCCTTTCATTCTTTACTCGTTGAAATATCTGTGAGATTTTTTAAAACATGACCATGAGACAACCGACTGTTCGAAACTGTGAGGCGTTACCCAAAGTACAAACACCAGGCTTTTGGCTGATTAATTTCTATTAAACAAGTAGCATCATCAGCTGTCATGCACCATTGCTATATCTGTATGGTGTTTAACACTAAATACTAGTCTAAGTATTTATTTATTGTTGGTTATTTTAAAATCTTTACAAAAACTATAGATAGGCGGAATGCTTTGAAATATTTAATGCTATGTTTGCTTGATGCCGAAAATTTTAATGAAACGGTTTAAAGATTGAAGTTTATCAGGTAAAGATAGTTATTTTAGATCGTACACTTAATCACAATTTAAAATGACAACACAATGTTTAATAAACTATTTAGTTTCTATAAGTAGTAAAGCACACTGAAGTAAGAAATGTTCTGTAAATCTTAATATAGTTTCGCAGGTAAATATATTAATACTATTTGGTGAAAGAGATAGGGGAAGGCTTATATCCAGCAGTAGATAAACAAAGGCTGATAATGTGAATGATGTTATTACGTATTTCGATTATATTATTAATTTATTTATACATTTTACACACATGAAAGAAAAATACAATAGAGATAGAATAAACGAAAAGGCAGAAGGAATGCCACAAGTACATTATTCTCACCCAGTCAACCTTACTGGTTATAAACAGAACAATATGTACATTACTGGTACTATGCTGTCTCTTACACTCTTATCACTCACTTTTTAAAAAGTGTACTGGTTATTAAACATAGTTCGTTCATTTCCTAAATTCCAATCTCCAATTGCACAACCAGAAACACGAACTAACTACTAAATCAGTAAGTTAACAAATTTGTTCGTGATTTCAATGAAAAAATTATTTAACATAACATAACGTTCAATCGTAATTTATCATACAAGTGTTAGTAATTGTTATTAATAAAGTTACTATATTTTAAGTGATGTAATTTATTACAACAAGATGGACAAAGGATCTGCACGATCGGTGTGGAGATCTTTGACGATGGCTCATGTCCAACAATGATGGTAAGTTCCTGGTTCCGAATAGCCAGTGAGCAATATAATCATATGTTCCTAACTTCAACTATATTATAAAAACATTAACATATTATGTTGTGAGGGGAATAAGAGATAGTGAATTAAACATAGCATGCAAAGGTAATTAGACTAAACATCATGAGTCAATGCAATAAATTAAGGAGATAATAGAAACATAAATAAAGGTTGACTTAATAATAGATAAAAGTATCTAAGAAGCAATAAGAAAGAAGTAAGGTTTATAGCAACTTGTAAATGTGCTGCAGAAGGAACTGTCAGAAGGAATACGTAATTATAAAGAAAAGAGGTTCATTATGTTCGTATATTATTATAAAGAATATATGGTTAAAAATGAAGGTGATTAGTTTTTTACATTATATACTTCATAATGATAGATAAGCATATGAAATTAATAATTAATCGTCTACATAAAAACTTAACTATGTCAAAAAAAACCGCATTAAAAAATGCTACTATTTCTCATCTCATCATCTGCAGGCAAACGTTCTGATCTTTAAAATAAATGGAATTACTTACCGGCAGTTCCAACATTTTCTTTATCCTTTCTAAACAGTCATTTTTGCTTTTCTCGCGCATAAGCAAGTAGATTTTATCAATTTTCGGACAACTGTACAATAACTTCTCTACAAACACCTACAAGAATACATAAATTTATAAAAAGTTTACATTTTTCTATACATACTCGACATCCAGAGATTCATCGACTCATCTCGAATCTCCTAAACTGTTACACATAAACACTAAAAAATTTATAGAGATATTGCTCCTTTAATTACAGATCAGCTAAGAAGGGATTTTACAAAATTCTTTCTCCAAAGGACCTTGGGGGGGGCATTAATAACGGTAACAGTTCCTGGGAGCAGCGGGAATATTTCGGACAAATTTTAAATCTTACGGCCAGCAAAACGGGCATGGAACAGCTAGCTCATGTATTTGATACCAGCTGACTCTCCTGAGGGTGTACTATACAGATCTCGATAAAAATTTAGGGAATTTGCGGAAACCTACTGAAAAACATTTCAACGAAATTTGCGTAACTATTTTGAAAATTTTACATTTCAAAAAGACGTACTTTGGATAAATTTTAATAATTAAAAAATACCAAATACGTTGGTACGTACTCTTTTTTTTATTTTATTTAGCGTCGAGACGAGCGAGACGATCACCTGATAGTAAGTGATGCGCCTGCCAATCAAGTCATAGCTAATTAGAATGATATATACTGCACCATATTGCGCTCGTCGTCCGAGATACATTTTGAGTTTTGTTACCTCGGTAATTACACTAGCTACAGCTCTATTCAATCCAAAACACAGTAACGTACCTACACGTATCTAGACGGTCTCTTGCAACAGAGACGTACCAGTTGTTTATATGAAAAGTATCTAAAAAATAATTAAAACCTTGCCCAAGAATCCCGTTCCGCCTGTGATGAAAACTGATTTACCAGCATATTCTTCTCCGACAGGTTTGTAAATCATAGAATTTTCTAGTGATGCCATTTTCTAGTATATTGTTGAATCTATAAATAAATTAAAATATGTATTTCCAATTAAGTGTATCAACTTGTATATTAATCAAAAGGAAGGGATAAATTATGATGCATCATAAAGAATATAAATAAGTAATGTTTATATAAAAGAAATCATTAACAAGTTAAAAAATATAAATATAAATATAGGAGTAGCAAATGGAGTGAAATCTCTATAAATACGATGCAGTGTAAAAGAATATGAAAGGAAATCTTACATTAAGATGAAAAAATAAGCAAGTAGTTATAAAATAAAGATAATGAAATAGAAAAACAAAACAAAAGAAATATAGTAACCTCCAAAATTACTGCAGAGGAAGAGCTAAAAGGAAATAGGCTTATAGGGTGAGGAGAATAAAACAGTTTCAAGGGTTAATTTACTTACTTCTATCACGTTAGAGTCGAATAAATGGGTACAAAGTACTACGTTGTTTTACCTTGGAGCCGTGGATAAATAGACCCTCGGAAATGGAAGACCGGTTTTATCAATGACCATCAATCGAATAAATATTATAAAAGCATTAACGCCTAATACATGCTGTTATCTAAAATTTACTCGTGACTCTGTCCTTTACTTCCATCACGAATTCAGAGGTCCTCAATCTTAAATTGTCTTTAACTCTTTCACTTGGCAAATTCAACGCCGAAGCGGAAACTTGTCCTAGTCGCCACACCTCGCCCCGCTCTCAGAGATAATGCTACCGCTGCAGCCAATTTCCTGTAGCACCATTGTTCTATAGTAAAATGCTTGAATTGAATAATCGGCAGACATAGTTGAAAATTGTATTCACTTTTTCAATAACATACGCCTAAACAATGGCTGTTTTCGATTATTCGACAATAACTACGGCAGATGTTTCATCGTATATACTTTACCGGTAACTCATAACACGGACTTAGTTAACTACTTACCTTTTGTAATAGACAAGTGTGTTCCGGCCGAAGAGGACTAGAAGAATTTAAATATTTAAAGTCGAAGGTTAACAATAGTATGTTTTTCGTAAAGCAATACTTTATCTTATATAGAAGGAAATAAAACCCCAAAAGGTTGTATTGTCGTTTTAATATATAAAATTATTTGCACATTATTATCAAAGATATAATATTAGTAAATAAATTATAGAAATATCGTAAAACTAAAGTTATAAATCTTTAGAAATGTATTGCTTAAATTAACTGGGTTTATCACATTTTTCTCCACCTACTCAGACATCACGAATCTTTTCAATCTATGATCAAGCAAGGACAAGGTTCAATCAGAAGCTACAAACGTAACGACACAAATTTTTTCTGGTGGTATTTTAAATATATTAAATATAGCAAGTAAAAAAACGATAATTATACGAAGTTTAAAAATTTAGGAATACTTGATTGGATCTGTAATGAAAAATTATGCAATTATAACATTTATAATTCGCAATAACTTAACCTAGTTCTCAACAGCGAAGTTATTTCCTATCAGATAATCCAAGAATTTTAAAATATTTCAGTCTAAAATACCGCTTTTTAATAAAAGTATACATTATTACATTTCGATGATAGATTTTTAAATTATAATATAATGATGAACTACTTAACACAGCAGACTCAATTTTATTGTAGTTAGCTGTTTGCTCTTATACTGATAATCAATAGAAATGTTACATTAAATAGTAAACACTCTTAACATACATTAACCTGATGTAAGTTTGAACCCAGCCTAATGCATGCACCCAAAATCGCTGCAGTGCACTGCATTATTATCCTAACCTTTACAATTGTACATTGAGCATTATTTTAAAGTCTATTACCATTTTATTTATTTCTAATTAACTTCAAATTACTCCCCTCATTTATAAAAGTATAAATTAACATATAGTTTATTAAAATGTAATAGATATGGAAACGTTTTATAATCAATTTTATGATCGATCACTTAAATAGACAGCTTAGAAGATATTCATCATCAGCCGATAAACGTCCACTGCCATACATAGACCTCCCCTGAAGATCTCCACACCAATACGATTAAGATATTATTTATACTTTATTGTAATACATACCAAAAAACAACTTATGAAACCTGGCCAAAAGTTGACTTCAGTTAAGAAACAAGAGAGAAGAGGAATGTCAGTGATAATATATATAATAGTGATGATATACATGGAGACTATGTGGTCTGATTTCACTTAACTGATAAGTATGTGTAGTAAGTTAATACAACAATGTTATTAAAAGAACATATATCAGCAAAGACTGGGATATTGCTAAAGTAGGAGTAGCTTCTCCTCTTGAATACACATCATCAGTTAAATTTTTTGTAATCATAGATAACATCTAAAAATTCGATCTTCCGCTATTCACTTTAATTGATGGATATCCTATCAGTTAAAAAGAATAGTTGAGGATCGAATTGGTTTTCTCAATCTGTTCGCCAAATTTCAGTTTGAAGACAACAACCTAATGATGATGATGAGACATTAAATAATTATAATAAAGGTAAGTATATACTTGAACATTTAAAAATTCATTTGTATATAACTGTTCTTCACGACAAAGCTGATCTACGATTCTTTCTTCAACAAATTATTAAAATTATAGTTGTTATATTCAATTATAGCATAAATTCAATGATTATGGAAATATAAAGTTTTCTGCCACGCACAGTAAATATCTGGAACTCGTTGCCATCAGCGGTCTTCCCCAACAACTGCGACATTGGGTTATTCAAGAAAAGAGGATATTCTTACCTGAAGGGTGGGCAACGCACTGGCGTCGCTAGTGACGTGCGCGGCGGTGAATCACTTACCATCAGGTGACCCGTCTTGCTCGTTTGCCTAGTATTTTACAAAAAAAAAAACATGGATAATAGAAATCTATTATAACTTCACCTAAAAGAAAATACCAAATCTTATTTATACAAAAATTCTCGGATTCCTCTCAAATAAATTGGTATATACTTCGACCAGACGATATGCGCCGGATCAAACGGAAACTGTATGCGTTCCGATACCGACAGCGAAGCGAATAATTCTCTCGTGCGATCACATTTCATCATCCATGTCCGCGATGTGAAATACTTCAGGCTGTTCCGAACGAGTGCGATCCTTCTCTGCGCCCTCATGAATCTGATGGTGGATGAGAATCAATAGGATGAGTGTTTCAAGTTATCATATCATCAGAATTGCATTATTATCTTAGTTTCAAATATTTATCTACTTAAAATTTATATTAATTTCTTTTCCATTTTTTTAGTTTTATATTTGAACAAACCACAAGTATCTTTGTATATCATACATTGTTTTAACTAACAAAGATATATAGAATGACCAAACACGTACCAAATTCAGACTTATATATCTATAATTTCAAATGATACATGAACTTTAAAATTACAGTAACCAAGGAAGTTTAAATAAAGTACATCATGTCCGTCCATTATGTTTAAACAAGTATACACTTATTTCTTGTCATAATTCAAAAGGCGTATAAAAAACATTTATGAAACGGTAGTCTCAATAATTTGCGTACCTTGGCGGCTTTCTCATTAATCGCAACCAGCAATCGGCAAGGAACGCCGGGACGATCTGCATCATCACAGTTATCATTATCAGCAACCATTCGTACTTCGTGCATATCAACGAAGGCTTCAATATTTGATCTAAAAATAACAGAAATTAATTTTGTATGCACTATATTCCATGATATACAGTCACCATCGCCATATTATTGGAATCATGCAATACCATGCAAACAGTGTTATAACATTATTCGACAGGCGGTGCATCTAGCGAAAATTCAAGATGACCTTTTTTCTTAATAACATATATATATATATATATATATTTTTTATTACTTTGTACTTTTAGATCTCTTAGTTAGTTTGACTATGATATCTATATCATATATTTAAATTAAACCATAATTTCGTTCAAGTATTATGTGAGGTGGATTTTGTACTGTGATAGGGTTTTTGATCCTCTCTTCCTGGCTAACTATCATCACAACGGCATTGCCAGGATTTGATTGTAAATAATGTATAGAAGTCAGTGAATTCTTTATCTCCTTGGGCTCGTTGTGATTCAGCAATAGAAATTTTCGATAAACTGACCAATATTCAAAATTGGTTAATTAGCAATATGATATAGATTCAAATATACTGCTAAAAGAAATTTTGTAACAGATAATGTTACGACAGAACTTAACATTCCGAACATTCTTGGAATACGCCTGCACCTGGTAGTGGGTGGGATGTTAATTAGTTAATTTTCTATATGAAACTCTCCGGCAACTCACTAGGTTGGTTTTCATTACAGTCCTCTGCAATTAATTGAAACAGGTGCCCCATTGTTAGTGGGTTCGTTGCACTTGTACAACTATTGTACACTGTAACCTGCTTAGACCTGCAAAGAGGTTTCATTGAAAAACAATTCACTAAGTTAACATATTGGACGGATCAACATTAAAGCAATCAGTTGACCTAGTACAAAGAATATTATAAATGTTATAAAAACTCATAAAACAGTCTTATTCAGTAATTATCAAAAGAAAGACAACTTTATAATAAATGTTAACATATCCGGTCGCCAGAAATCGGGTACTTCTGTGTTACAAGGCCTTAATTTGAATCCGCCGCCACATATCGTAGAGTTTAATTGATTTCAAGGTTGCTTTGGAATCTACCCGACTACCAATCTATTATAAATCTTCTGCATAACAGCACCGCTGTGTTTCTGCTCTCAATATAGAGGAATCCGAGTATTCTAAGCATGAGCTTTACCATTTTTAAGATCAATATCACTTAACACCATATAAACTTAAAGACAAAATAGAGACCATAACTAATAGAAACTTTTTCTCAAATCAATTGTACCTCACTGTCTTTTATTATTTTCCACAAACCTGATGTATTTGGCTGCTGCAGCAATTGTTAGATTGCACACGTAGTCAACTGGAATGAGATCGATGGTGTTGCTCTTCTTGGAGATCAAAATTCGCGTGTGACCTTTTGCGATCGTCCCAACAAGAGCCGTTGCGCCATACCAGTTGTCTATCCATCCCAAAAGAGGTTCATTGTAGCTCGCCGACACTGAGAATTTTAAATAAATCCACTGCAATTAGGACATTTTACATTCTATTAATTATAATAGTGGTTGTTATGGTTATTAATAAATTGTTTTTTAGTTTATGTACGTACCGATAGATGGTCTAATGATAACCGTTGGAACATTTCTGGATTCCTCGTTCACAACACTTTCCGCGAGCGCCTTGGCAAGTGAATATGTGTTGGGTCTGCCGTCTTGAAAACATTAAATAAGAACTAGTCGATTAAAAAAAATATTTGTACGACTCATATAAATGATTTATCTAAATTACTATCAGTACATGGTGGTTTCGTTGACTATTTATACAAGTATGATAAGACGGATCTTCAT
Source organism: Ornithoptera priamus (assembly GCA_029034505.1). Classification (NCBI taxonomy): domain Eukaryota; kingdom Metazoa; phylum Arthropoda; class Insecta; order Lepidoptera; family Papilionidae; genus Ornithoptera; species Ornithoptera priamus. The sequence continues at coordinate 303,867 of JARDWD010000267.1, read as the reverse complement.
GTAACATTGATCCAGAAAAAGGAGAGACTATATATTTGAGACTAACTATATTTGCAATATATTGAAAATCGTAATAATAGATATTCGATATATAGAAAAAAAGGTGATTGTCTACTGGTGGTAGGTCTTTGTCGTCTGTTACCGTCTGGATAGGTACCACTGCAGCGCCTATTTCTGCCGCCAAACAGTAAGGTGCAAACATTACGGTGTTCCGGTTTGAAGAGCGCTGTAACTAGTATAATTGTTGTGGTGACAAGACAATATCTTATGTCTCAGAGGGCAATTTTATTTGGAAGTTTGTGCCGCTAGTTTTATTGACAACCATAGCAGCTCCATCGGACTCAATGTCGTGATGATGTCGACGTCGGGGTTTCGGAGGAATGCGCTGATTTTTTCCTGATGGTGTCAAACGCCGTTCGCCATTAAAGTCGCAACAGTTAAGGAGCCAGGTTTGCTTTTGTCTAATACTTTAGGGAGCTCCGTGCTGATCCCAAAGGTGTGTACAGGGACTCGGACGATAGCGTCTAGGTGAGCGGAAGGACATCGTTAGATATCCGCCTCGATAACAGTTACTAGGTGGTAGTGCTCATATACGATGTGAAGCCTCACATTTTGGCCTTTCACGGCACAAAACTTGTCCGTGTAGTTAAATAGGTCCTTGAAAGTGAACCGTCCCATGTCGCTCACATCATCCCGTCCCATGTCTCGCGCATCGATCACAGCCGGCTCGACAAAGTTGCTCGACGGTAAAGGCCTGCTAGCAACTGTGGGAGGTATGTGTGCAGCAGGAGCCTGCAGTCGTTGTATCATCGGCAAGAGATTAGCCCAGGACGGTACCGCAGAGATTGGAGCCAGTTGACAGTCGTAAATCTGCGGTAACCCAGAGGTGCAATAAGAGAGGCGTATTCCTCGGAGATGCGAGGTCGGTTCTCTGGGTTTCGCGAGTATCACCGCACTTCTGCGCGAGCATATCGCATTGACCAATGATTCCGCGTTAATGTGGGGGCTCAACCGTGACGTCAATGAAGCCAAATAGTCTTGACATGTCATATATTTTCTTCTCCTCTGGTGAGAGGAATCTCTTTGCGAATCCCTTGGCCGCGTGCGTCGTCGAGGTCATCGTCCTCGATGAATCCTAAAACCGGCCTTATCCTAGAGGATGACGGGGCGAGACTTCTTAGCGGCCCTGAAAATATCACCCTTCGCCACTCGAACTGGAGGGGCGAGGTGTGAGGCGCGAACCGTTTTCTTTGCCGGAGTGGCAGAAGGAGACCCACGGCTCCGAGCGTTGTGGGCAGAGGTACGCTTACGCTTACTTTGATTACGCGACGAGCGCAATGTGGTGCAATACATACCATGCGAACTACAACCCCGCGTTGTTATGAGCAGGCGTTTCACTTACCATCAGGCGAAACTCACGCTTGTTCCATCGCTTAGTTAAATAAAAAAAAAAGATATAGAATGAAGAGAAAATAACTTTAAATAAACTAAATCACATCAGGGGATCGCCTTAAACAATAACAACACCTGGTATCACTAATAAGTTACTCGTTCCTCATCATTTTATATCGTAAGTAAACTGAATAAAAAAAAGTGTTATTTCTTACTCACAAAGTAAGTTCTTAATTTGCGCTTCATTGTTTTCTTCGTTGGCTAGTATACTGTAGATTTCATCTAAAGTAGCTGGTGGTGGATATACGATCTCCTCGAGAACTGTTTGATCGGTATTAGAATATGTTGTAGATATGTAAACGAAAGCCTGAAAAATAAGCTTTTGATGACAACTATAGTAGTAGTTTAAAAGAGAAATTAAAAGATACAACTTCGCCGGTGTAGATCTTTATTACCGACTTCAATATTCGTCTCGTGTCCTGTAGACGCGGGCTATTGAAAATAGGACTAAAGTAAGCTCTGCTTGTCTTAGAACCCAATTAAAAGGGTTTTCGGAATCATTGACTTTGATGGCGAGAGCCCCCGCCCCCAGCCCCCAAATGCAAGGCGAACAATTACAAAGTGGTTTCGTACTTTCGTAGCAAAGAAAAGGTACTGGGAAGGGTTACGGCACTCCCCGAGACTTACTTATGAGTGCAGCGAGACACTGGTGTGTTCCAGTGGGAGATCTCGAGGCCTCTTGCAATGCACTAAGAATGACCACTGATGGGGTTCTAGTAGGTACAAATCCCATATAAGCCTTTCTTTCCCCCTCAAAAAAAGTTATCTTTTGAAGATTACTCCTCGACAAAAAATAGGTCTTTGTTGCAGGAAACCATATAGGTAGATGCCATCGCTCAACCTATTTCTGCAGCCAAACAGCACTGTACAAATATCTCAGATCAGGTTTGAGGGGGTTAGGTTTTTTGCCAGTAAAATTGTAGCTTTAAAGGGACTTAGCGTCTTGTCACAAAACACATTGTTACAGGCAGGCGTATCATCAGGTGAACGTATTGCGCCTTTAACATCTTCGTCAAGTACTATTGTTACTTATCTATCCTCTAGTCCGCTTTATCAATAGATTGTATTGTTTGTAACTTAACTACTTACTTTAATGTTTTTTATATGTTGACATAAACCGAGGACCCTCCTAGTTCCTTCTACAATAACTTCCATGGCAACTTTCAGCGGCATATTAAACTTAACGTTTGCCGCGAAATGGAATACGTATGAAACCTGTAAATATAACAATTGCAATAATAAAATAAAAAAAAATTACTCCAGTTTCATTTACGCGATTAGCGACATGTTTATCTAATATTTAAAAGTTATTAATATTTGTTAAAACAATTTATAAAAATAAATTAATGTTTCTAAAAAAATAACAAATAATAAGAGCATTTAAATAGCTCAAATAAAAATTAAGCAAATATACAAAATTAATAATATAACGGAAAATTAAAAGAATGCAAAAAACGTGTCTCAAAAATATAAACTAAATAAAAATATTTTAAAATACGGAAAAGAAATTTTATTCTGTAACTAAAATAGTACTAATATATTCATTATAATAATATTTTTTAAATTATATTTATATAATTATATATTTTATTATACATTTATATATTATATAATTATAAATTATTCACATATTATTATATTCATTATAATAATATATCAAAAATTAAAGTCCAATAGGAGGGTGTTCGTGAAGCGCCCTTCTATTTATTTATTTTTGTGTTACGTGGGGGACTCACATCTTCGTATACCTGCCGTCGCGGGGACAAGGAATGGTTATGTCGGACTTGCACCGACAAAAACCCCCACGCTGTTCCATCTTTGCGACCCCGTCAGCGCCAGCTGCACCACACTCTCCCTCTATGAAGTGACTACCTGAGTAGATCCCCATGTTGTAATATACGTGGCCAGTTGTCGGTGAGCGAGACAAACTTGACCAGAACAACATTCTACTCCACGTCATAGACTCTATGTTCCTGATGTCATATAATAACATTTATTGGCTATATCCACTACAGTGGTTGGCCGAGGTATACATTTACTTTGTCTGTGGTGGTTGGTGGTGGGGGTGCGATTTCTCAAAGCTGCGATGTAATCGCTTTGCCATCCTAAGAAGTGAGCTATAAGTTTTATAATGCACTCGGGATTGGAATCGTCGCTGGCTATGCAGTTGGTGGTGATGGTAATCCCAACACTACATTGTGTCAGCAAGTGCACCAGGCTGGTGAAGGTGGTGGCTCCTACAAAGACTATGCTTTGGGTGAGAGTACCCATTGTATCTATTTTGTGTCCAAGATTGTGCCTTTTATTGTGAGATCCCGACACGCATTGCTATGCGCAATTTGATCACGATTTGTGCTTACGCACTAACAACGAACCGAGTAGTCCTTTACTAGTTGGCTGTTAAACCTGCTGTGGACTGCGGTGTGAGGCCAATTAAACTCTCCCTGTTTTGAAGGGGGAGGGGGTTGCATTATTTGCTTGACGCTACATGCGGCGTGGTCTGGTTACTAGAGCAATCCCCATATATTTTAGACACCAGGAATTAGAAACACGTAACAAGATGTGGAGTCCTATACAAATATGAAGATATAATATATATATTTTCATCTTTCTAAATAAACTGATTTTTGTATATTGTTATCTCAAAACGGAAATAAAGTCAATTACATCCACCGCCGCTCTTTGTAGTGTTACGCAATTCACAACTGCCGACGAGCAATTCGGTATTTAGCTTCTCTTTTATTACAGATAACGTAGAACAGAGACAAACAGAGAAAATAGAACAGAATCATACGGTGTATGTATGTCTGTTCTATTTTGGCAGCAATGAACGATTTATCTATCTCTATCAAAGTAAATTTTTGTCCATTTAGTCAGTCTCTACGAAAGAAAGAATTAAATTTTTTTTCGTTATAATTACCTCGTTTATAAGAGATTCCATATCTTCCTCGCATATGCCAAGATTGGGTAAAACTATATCGCCATCGACTGGCACAATCTTCTTGAAATCATCCGGTCTTTCATTTTTTACCCTTTGAAAAATCTGAAATGTTTCACAACATTATTTTATACAGAAATAATTACATTTCTATATCAATGTTATCAATCTATAAAATGTTTTGAACAATTTTAACAAAAATTATTGATATTAAAGGAAACTTTACATACCGGTAGATCCAATAGTTTTTTGATCCTTGTCGTTGTTGTGTCCGATCCACCTTTTTTGCGTATTAGAAGATAGATTTTGTCAATTTTCGGGCAACTGTATAGTAACTTTTCTACAAACACCTTTAAGAAACAAACAAATTCATCAACAAGAAACTAGAACAGATTCATCTATTTTCGTCATCCACCCTGAATTGCTGTTGCACCCTGCTGGCTCCCCCTTTAAGGATTCACAGGTTTATTAAATATTGTTTTTATATCCATTGCCTAAAAAAGCACAACGCTATAGTAATAAACAAACCAAAAAGTTCGGCTTGGCGGTGAATAAAAACTTACGACTACTATGTATAATACTATGTTTTAATTTAAAACTTATGATATTCAATAAATTAAGTACATGTCTTATCTTCCATTATTGTTAATAATTAGTTTTTATTCCATTGAAGCTAAGGCATCTTACAATTCTAAGGTTATTGAAAATCATTGTTTCTTTATCATTCATATATCGATATTCTCCATTGGTATAAAAAATTTCATATGGTTCGAACAATTTACTTTGCCCAAAAATCCGGTCGCGCCAGTGATCAATACCGATTTTCCCGCATAGTGTTCTTCCACTGGTACGTTAACTGCTTTCAAATCCTCTGTAATCTCCATTTTCTGAAAATAAAAAACGATTTATTATTCATTTTTATCCTATGATAAGTAAAACAATATTTACAATTTAGATAACTAAATCTGAGAATGTAGAAAACGTCTAACATCCAACATCGGATAGCCTGCGCGTGGCTAAAATGGTGAGAAGTGTCTGGTGTCACTTGTGACAGAAAAATACCTGCGAAACTCGAGGATTTAATCTAAAAAGACCGTCATAAGATCTGTCCTTTGGTACAGCAGCAAAACTTGGGCCATCACTGAAAAGAACGTGCTGTCCAAGAAAGAATGTCCATCAAAGAATCCAAGCAGCTGAAATGAACATGCTGAAGTGGATGTGTAGCGTGACTAGATCCGATAAAATCCGACAAGATGCAAGAAAGTAGACTGTGATGGTGAGGTCACATAAACAGAAAGCCCTGGTCGAAGACTCAAAGGTAAACCCAAAACAAGGTGGGAAAATGTAGTGTCACGAGACGTGCGCGAGTGCCAGGTGATTGACAATGATGTCGAGGACAGAGCAAAATGGAAAGGAAAAATAAGCTGACCCCACCACCATGTAAATCTGCGGTAAAATCATTATTTTCAAACCGGAACCCACGAGGCGATGGCGTTATAAAATATCGTATACACAACAGTACAATCAGTACAGGACCGATCCGTATGGAGGTATTTGGAGTAGGCGTATGTCCAGCAGTGGACATCTATCGGCTGATGATGACGAAGGACGGACTGCATTTTTCAAATTTATGGGCGCAAATTTAGAATCTTTCGAGGTTTACCTCTCTCTTTCTCTCTCTACCTAGCTAATATCTTATATGGTGGTGGGATCAGGTTCACCAATATATTCTATTATTATAAAAAAAAAAGTTTTTTTTAAATGTCAAAGAATAGTTAAATATTAAGCCTCAAAGTTATTTGGTCACTCGCAAAAAATTATTGAAACTGGGCTTTAATAAGTTTCGTCGCATCCACCGTATTGCTCTGGTCCATGCAGAACTCCTTAAGAGGTAAAATTTTTAATAACGCTGATGTTATATCACATGACAATCCTGTTTTTTGATATCAATAATCATAAAAATTTACGAACGTGGAATTTTTACACTGCCAACCATATCTAAAGGTCATCGATAAGAACGGAGGGTATTTAATTACATTAGGTTGTATTATAAAAAAAAATTATGTATTTTCCTTCTTCGTTGTAAACATAATTGAATAGCCAAATCAATCGAAATTCAGTTAATAGTTATCATATGATTGTATAAATTATCATAATATTTAATTTTGTCATATATTTATTGTAATTAGTTTATAATGATCATATAATATACTCGGTAGCAATGTACGCGGGTCACCTGAAGAAACCTATAAATCTTGGAAACAAAGAATGCTAGATTAATAAAATAAACGGTGTTTAATAGAAAATATAACACCCCTTAAACGAAAATAATAAAATTTATAAGTCACTACATTTTATTTATTAAAAATTACATAAATGAAAAAGCTACCGATCTCACCATAAAACAAAAATAGGAAACATGACATCTTTGTACAACAATGATTTTCTTGAATTTTAATACTTTGTATTGCCCCCTCGTGCTTCCGCTTCCGTTACTACGTCTTGGCATGCTGTACAGCATGTTTTTTATAGGTTTTTGGTAAATATTCTACATTTCTTCTGTAAGAGCAATTTTGAGTCACGAAGAGAAATAGGGAGGGTTTCTTTGTATTACGCATCTCCTTAGCTCGTCTCATGCTCATGTATGCTCGATCGCGTTGATATCCGAGCTGCATGCAGGCCACTCCATACGAGTAATATTTATCTCTTGTAGGTAGTCATTCACAATGAAACCTGTATGAGGTCGGGCATTGCCGTGCATAAAAATAGCATCTTCACCCAAATTTACCATAAATGGCCCAACGTGTTCATTAAAGATTTCCAAATATCTTACGCTAGTTAAAGAGTAGTTTTCTATGAACACCAGTTCTGTGGGACCCTCAGATGAAATTCCGGCCCACACGAGTACAGACCCACCACCGTAGGCTACTGTTTTCTTCTATTCATGCTTGCTTGAATCTTTCCCCTGGTCTTCTATACGCTTTGTGTCTTCCATCGTGCTTATAGAGCATACATTTTGATTCATCGGAGAACATAACTTTCGACCAATCTTCAATAGTTAAATTTAAATGGTGCTGGGCATATCTTAGTGTTGAAATACGATCACCATGCTCCAGTTTTAGCCCATTTGCAGGTCAAGTGGTTTCAAGTAAGCTTCGGCAAGTCGTCGTATTATCCATGCGCTTGGATTTCTTCTTCCGAAGCGTCGAAACTGATTTGTATATTCAATTCCTCTGATATAGCGATTACTAAGCATGGTGTTCACCAAGTATCGATCTTCTGGTGCTGTGGTACACCTAATTCTGCCTATTCCTGTTCTACGTAGGTTAGAGGCAGTTTCCTCATAACGTCGGAAAACTCTTTGTACTGTTGACAGCGATACACCGACAGTCCTGGCTGTGTCGTGCTGACTCTGGCCCGTTTCCAGCATTGTGAAGATTCAGGTGCATTCTTCAGTTGTAAGCGATATGATTACAGGTTGAATAACAAATGTTGAACACTATCAATAAGGTTTATATACCCACATAAATGACAGATTACAAACAAATGCAAAATCAGATGCAGTAATTTCGTAGTACCGTCTTCGACCAGCCTCCCTTTTTAAAATTTGATTCTTTTATGACATAACCTTGCAACAACTAAGAAGTTTTAATACCTTAATTTAAAGAATATTTAATTATCTACTAAACACAATTTATTCCATTAAGCTAGCATTCTTAGTTTCCGATATTTATAGGTTTTTTAAGTGACCCACATTCATTGCTCTCGAATGTATTATTTATTTTGTAAAAGAAACATTTAAAATTCGTTCTCTGAATCTGTATCTGTTTCAGTTGTTTTTGTTTATTTAAATTTAGCATTTGTACAGTTTTTTCTAGAGATATTGTCATATCTTTTTCAATAAAAATTCACACACACCTTCACACAAGCACAGGTTACTATTAAAAAAAGTTGCTGTGTAAATTGATTTAAATTTTGTTCTTAGTGCATTTGATACTTCTTTGAAACGTTTACTGAAACCTAATGTAACACAATAAATAATAAATAAATCAAAATTCCGGACGAATTTTAATCACTGGATGACGATAAGAGGCAGAGAATGCAATAGCTCCTTTGAGACCGCGTCGCATGGTTCAGACTGCTCTAAAGGGGTCGAGGATATAAGCACAAGAGCATGACAAAGATGACATTGATGGATACGAAATGTAAACGCTACCATTATTCAGGATTAGAGTTTAAACTTTGGAACAAAATATAATCGGTCCAACATTTTTTTTATTTCTACGGGCCCCATTTCACACGGTGTTAAATAAGAGCTGAAGATATTAACAGCTGGAAGAGAAACGGTTACAGCCAGTCGAACTAAATGTAGTCCCGGATACGAACTGAATAACATGTTACAAGACAAGCGCTTAATCACTGCGCCACGGACGCAGCTCGAAGATCAAGTTCAATAAGTAATATGAAAAACAACCACCTTAATATATGAAGGTAAGTCGATTACCGGTTAACCACGAGGCTCTTCTAATCCCACACACCACTTCACGACCGACGAGCGCTTCGTGCGCCTCCCAATACTGAACTGACCAACGATTATGCGAACGTGTTTACTTATTTCAAAACGCAAATATAATTCAAAACGAATTCACTCGACGCCATTTAATCAAACTGGTCTAAACGTTTAACTTCCTTTTTTTAAGCACACAGTGTATAATTTCCTAACTTCTATATATGAGTTAAACATAAATAATAATATTGACTGTTAAATTTAAATGATGCTGTGATTGATCGAATGCTGACAAACGACATTTTTTGAAGTTTGGACAGCAGTGAAGTGTATCGCCAAGGCAGTCAACTATATTTCGACTGTGCGCAGCGGCTAAGCGCTTGCTCCGCTCCATAAAGGTATTTAGTTCGATTACTGAGCTACCTGTTGTTACGAAATACATTAATTTGTAAAAAATAAATTAACGATTCTATAAAAAAAACATTAAATAACAAGAGCGTTTAAACGGCTTAAATAAAAATTATTAAAATTTATAAAATTCAAAATATAATATAGCGAAAGTTAAAAGAGTGAAATAGATGTGTCTCTAAAATATAAAACCATACAAAATTATGTAAGAAATAGTTTCAACAAACTTTATTCTATGTCTAAAATACAAAAATATATAAAGTTAAATTTGAAAAAGATGCATTATAATAAGTGAAAAAGTTAAAGGCCAATAGTCCGATGTTCGTGGAACGCCCTAAGGACGTAATAAGAAATTGTTCGTGTATCGACCGGCTGTGTGGGCGGCGGAGACGCATACTCGCGCTCCTACGTACACAGGGGGCGGCTGAGCGACGGACGTCCGGACATGTACTGCGTACGTGTCGAATGTAGAAATTTGCTTCGTGCAAATTGATTGAAATATTGATTGGAGGTTATTATTGACTTCCAATACATATTGAAAGGATGTATAAGAATGGTGTACTGTATAGTATACAGATTGAAATCCTAAAAAATATAAAAATGTGATTGTATAGTGAAAAATTATGAAAATATAAGACTGTGAAAAGTCTCTAGTGATGAGTAATAAAGGATATATCGGTTCGAATCCCGGAGAAATATGAAAATGCAAATGATAATGTATTATGATACAATATGATAAGAGAAGAAAATTATAGGAGATCTTAATATTGTTTAAGGGTTTATTTATAATTAAATTTATTTAAAAAGGGGGAGAGGGTTACAATAAGAAAGATGAGAATTGAAAGAAAGGAGAGAAAGAAGGAAATAAATAAGAAATTGTAAAAAGACAAGAATAAAGCCCAGGCCAAAAAACTGTCCCAGGGAACAAGTTTTAAAAAAAAACCTACACGGGGGCCGGACCTAAACAGTGCCGCACCGCTGATACGGCGGTGGTAAGGCCGCAGGAAAAGAGTAGTTCGATATTTCGTTTCGCGGCTCTCACTTCAGTTTTCACTCTTGGCTTCCATAGCTTCTGGCTGGTAACGATGAAAGGCCGAAAAGAGGGGGCGCTATATGTTCCGGCGCTCCCTTACAGAGGTAGAAAGGGAGTCGGGGTCTCCCCACCCAAAAATGAGCTGCGCGGTGCACTGTCTAAGTAGCGGAGGGGTGCGAAAGTGTTACTCCCCTCTGGCGCCGCCGTAAAGCGACGACGGTGGAACATCGTGGTGGTTTTAAACAGTGTTATTCCGACATAACCTGTTTTTGCCCGAGAGCAGGTATACGAACCCATTTTCAAAAAAAAAAGATCTTTGCCGCGCAAGAGATCTTTGTGCGAAATTGTTAAACAAATCTTCCTCTTTGACCGACCTATCCCCTGAAGAGACTCGGTCCAATTCCTTTGAGTTAACCTGAACCGAAGGCTCAATTTCAATAGCCACATTCACAGAGTGAGGAACAAGGACGCATTTGTAATGGGCACACTTTACTCCTTGATCTGCAAATCTAGCAAGCTCGACTCTGAAACACAAGGTGCCATTGTACAAAGCCTGCATAAGGCCCGTTATGACTTAGGCGTGCATTATATTTGTGTATTCTTCCTCTGACACCCTTAAAACCATGCGCAGGTTACCCAAAACCGCTTCACTTGTAAGGCCACGGGTGCTAAATATTATAAAAGGAATGTAGACCAACACAGCGACTTTGAACTCCCTTCGAAAGCAATCGAATTCCTGCAAGATTACGCTATCTATCATTTTGTCAGGCTACATATCACTCTAACCCACTAATACAGCAATCGGTGGATTACCTCCCGATCCTCGATGCCACCAGCAAGAATCAGCGTCCTCGCAACGTGCTTCCGCTTCACACAAAATGTGGAAAAGTAATACCCATGTATAAAACAGATAGTGATGATCACAAAAAATAATGAGCTAGTTTAAATTTTATCAAGTTTTGCTAAAATTAAAATAATCAGAGTTATCGAAACGAAGAATGATTCTCTTAAACTGGAAAACGACCTTAACTCCTTGGTTGTATGGTCCAATAGCAATGGCATGATTCTTAATTGTAATAAATGCTTTGTTGTTATATATGCCAGGAAAGTAACCAAGTCCCACATAAATACAACATAAATGAAATTAAACTCCGAGAACCGGACGTAATTAGTGATATAAGGGTTATTTTTGACAATAAATTGACTTTTATACCTCACCTCATAACATTATGAAACGAGCCTCAAAAATGCTCAGGTTTATAACTGTTCATTCTAAAGGTTTTCGTTGTAAAGCCAAAACTATCCTTAATTATATCTTAGTGCGTAGTATCCTTAATTATATCTTAGTGCGTAGTATTTTAGGGTACTGCTCAGTTGTTTAGAAGCCACTATAACTAATACAAAAAAAAAATCGTCAGATATCTAAAATTTTAAAATCTCTCAAGGCGTTCGCAGATAATTAAACAAATTAGTATTCCAAAATCATTGCTAATAAACTAGAGTGTCCTCAAATGCTAAAAAAAACCAGATACGTGTCCCCGTTAGCTACTTTGTCCCAGTCACCTTTCCGTAGAACAGTTTCTAGATCAAACTCTCCCATTTCCAGATTTTGCAAGTCACTGCCTAGACATTCAACGATTCACCCAAAAAAGCTGCGCCGCATAATTACTGACTTTTTTAATCAAGTCTTATTTGGAATGATTTTTGCATTGTTTTTGTTTACTTTTAATATAATAACGGCTAGTATTAGATTTTATTAACGCAACATATATTAACCTATCATTACCTTATTAAATTTGATTTAGTATTTTGCATGTACTGTGTTAAAGAATTGATGTATACAAGCGTTGGTAAATCAAATAAATAAAATTAATCAAGCTTATGCTTTGTAGTCTCTAATTATGTTTATTATTGTTTATGCAAATCTGTGTTATTCTGACTTGATTCAAGAAATTCTTAACAAGCTAGAACGCTTTTCTAACAATTGTATACGATATATTATCGGACTTCGAAAATATGACCTCATCTCTCAAAACCAGTCTCGTCTTCAATGGCTACATTATACATGAAAGACATCATTATAGAATTTTATGTTCTCTTCTCAATTTTAAATGATCCAACAACTCCTTCCTACCTAAAAGAAAGCTTTGAATTCCTTCCTTCAACCCATGACAGGTACCTCCGTTCAACTACTAATCTAACAATTAGTAGTCTGCAACTCTTCACCAACTTTGCCAGTAATACTTTTACAATTCCGGCAGTACGACTCTGGATCTCCTTGCCTGATAGGACTAGAAAAGCTCCGAACTAGTGTTTAGAGGATTGGTGAGACAGTATTATCTAGACATATTATTATGTATATGTTTATCAATGTATGTATTTCACATATTTATATGTATAGTTAGACATATATTATTCGTAGACGTATTTTTTAATATAATGCGTATCTATGTGTGACTTTATTTTTATTATATGTCCCTCCTCACCTTCCATAGCATCTCCTCACTTTCTCGGTTGACTGATAGAGAATGCACAAAGACGTCAAGTCTGCCTATTTTAATTTAATTTAATTTTAGGTGTCAAAATAATGATTTTAAATAAAAAGTAAATAAAATAGGTTTGTAAATTATAATGTAATGAAGTACTAATAATATATTACAACAAAGACACTATTGACTTATATTTAAAAAAAAAAAATTGCTTATGCTATATTCCTTATACTAGTAATCAATAGAAAAATTACATTAAAAATAAAAACTCTAATACATTATGTGATGTCAATTTGGACCGATTTTGATCCGTGGACCCAAAATTGCTGCATTTTTATCCTAACCTATACAATTGTAAATTGCACGTTTTAAAGTTCATCTATTACCATTTTAATTATTCGTAATTAAATTCAAATTACTCCTGTCACATATAAAAGTAAAAATGAACATATAGTTTATTAAAATCTAACAGGTATAAAATATTTTATAACAAGTTCTATGCAAATGAATTTAACATTGATTTATCAAGGATTTTATTACGCAGCCAATATATTTCATAATAAAGACCTTCACCTTTAAAGTCCTGCTTATATTTGTGTAATTGATCTCTCAATTTGTTTAATTACAAAGTTTTAAAATATTATAAGATATTCATCATCATCAGCCGTTAAACTTTCACAGCTGGACACAAGTCTCTCCTAAAGATCTCCACACCAATACGATTAAGATATTTATACTTTATTGTAATACATATAAAAAACAAGTTATAATATAATGTCTAGCCAAAAGTTATTAACTTTAGTTAACAAAATAGAGAGGAGAGGAACATCAGTGGAAATATAAACATAATTAGTGATGATATACATGGAGACTATGTGGTCTAATTTCGTTTAATTGATAAGTATGTGGAGAAAGTTAACACAAGAATTTTAATAAAAGTAAAAATATCAGTAATGATCGTGATAATACTAAAGTAGGAGTAGCCTGAATTGTGGAATTTTCTACATAAATATCTGGAGTTGAGTTTATTGTAATCCTAGATGTATTAAATATTTATAACAAAGATAACAATATGCTTAAACGTAAAAAAATAGATTTGTACATAAATATAACTGTTCTTAACAACAAAGTCGATTTACGTCTCTTTCTTGAGCAATTTGTTAAGATTGTAGTTGTTACATTCAATAATGGCATTGTCAACTTCATCTAAAGGAAAATACCAAATCTTATTTATACATAAATTCTCGAATTCCTCTCAAATAAATTGGTATATACTTCGACCAGACGATATGCGCCGGATCAAACGGAAACTGTATGCGTTCCGATACCGACAGCGAAGCGAATAATTCTCTCGTGCGATCACATTTCATCATCCATGTCCGCGATGTGAAATACTTCAGGCTGTTCCGAACGAGTGCGATCCTTCTCTGCGCCCTCATGAATCTGATGGTGGATGAGAATCAATAGAATGAGTGTTTCAAGTTATCATATCATCAGAATTGCATTATTATCTTAGTTTAAAATATTTATCAAATAAAGATTTGTTTTAGTTTCTTTTCTCTTTCCTAGTTTTATAGCATAAATCACAAATACCTCTCTTAACATAAAAAAAAATATTTTAACTAACAGAGATGTATAGAGTGACAAAACAACTAAACCTAAGTAAAATTGAATGACGCGTACCACATTCAGACTTAAAAGTTTGCTTTTTAAAGGATTATGAAAATTTCAAATCATACATGAACTTTAAAAATTTAGTTACTAAGTAAGTTTAAATAAAGTACATCATGTCTGTCCATTATGTTTAAACAAGTATACACTTATTTCTTGTCATAATTTAAAAGGCGTATAAAAAAATTTATGAAACGGTGTCTCAATAATTTGCGTACCTTGGCGGCTTTCTCATTAATCGCAACCAGCAATCGGCAAGGAACGCCGGGACGATCTGCATCATCACAGTTATAATTATCAGCAACCATTCGTACTTGGTGCATATCAACGAAGGCTTCATTATTTGATCTAAAAATAACAGAAATTTATTTCTGTGTGAATGAGGACGAGATCTCTTATTAACAATTTTGTCTTTTAGTTCAACAAGTCGTTATCCTTTTAGTTTTTAGTTTAGTCTTTTTGTACTATATATAATATGTGGCAAGTTTTAATATTCACATTTCCATGATATACAGTCATTATCGCCATATTATTGGAATCAAACAATACCATGCAAACAGTGTTATTATTTAACAGGCGGTGTATCCAGTGAAATTCCAAGATGACTTCCTTTTGAAACAGAATATATATACATATATTTAATTACGCAGTAGCTGTAGATCTCTTTGTTAGATTGGCTGTAATATCTATATCATATTTAAATTAAACCATAATTTCATTCAAGATTCACGTGAGGTGGATTTTGTACTGTACGGTTTTTGATCCTGTCTTCCTGGCTAAGTATCGTCAATACAGCATTGCCAGGATTTGATTGTAAATAACGTATAGAAGT
This sequence comes from Ornithoptera priamus, assembly GCA_029034505.1. Taxonomy (NCBI): domain Eukaryota; kingdom Metazoa; phylum Arthropoda; class Insecta; order Lepidoptera; family Papilionidae; genus Ornithoptera; species Ornithoptera priamus. The sequence continues at coordinate 288,537 of JARDWD010000267.1, read as the reverse complement.
CAGTGTATTTTTTGTCTTCTTGGCCTCGTAATTCGCCAATAGAAATTCTCGATAATCTGACCAATATTCGAAATTGGTAAATTAGCAACATGATTTCGATTCAAATATACTGCTAAAAGAAATTGTGTAACAGAAAATGTTACAACGGAAATTAACGTTCTGAAAATTCTTGGAATACGCCTATCCAGTAGTGGGATAGATGCTAATTAGTTTATTTTCTATATGAAACTCTCCGGCAACTTACTAGATTCGTTTTCATTACAGTCCTCAGCAATAAATTGAAACAGACGCCCTATTGTTAGTGGGTTCGTTGCACTTGTACAGCTATTGTACACTGTAACCTGCTTAGACCTGCAAAGAGGTTTCATTGAAAAACAATTCACTAAGTTAACATTTTGGACGGATCAACATTAAAGCAATCAGTTGACCTAGTACAAAGAATATTACAAATGTTATAAAAACTCATAAAACAGTCTTATTCAGTAATTATCAAAAGAAAGACAACTTTATAATAAATGTTAACATATCCGGTCGGCAGAAATCGGGTACTTCTGTGTTACAAGGCCTTAATTGGAATCCGCCGCCACATATCGTAGAGTTTAATTGATTTCAAGGTTGCTTTAGAATCTATTTGACGTACTACCAATCTGTTATAAATCTTCTGTATAACAGCACCGCCGTGTTTCGGCTCTCAATATATAGGAATCGGAGTATTTTCGGTAAGAGCTTTATACAATCTTTGATCTTATTATCTCTAAACATCATACAATTGAAGACAAATTAGAGATCATAGTTAATAGAAATTATTTTCTCAAATCAATTGAACTTCCCTTTGTTTTATTATTTTCCACAAACCTGATATATTTAGCCGCTGCCACAATTGTTAGATTGGACACGTAGTCGACTGGTATGAGATCGACGACGTTGCTCTTCTTCGAGATCAAAATTCGCGTATGTCCTTTCGCGATCGTCGTTATGAGAGCCGTTGCGCCATACCAGTTGTCTAACCAACCCATAAGAGGTTCATTGTAGATCGCCGACACTGACAATTTTAAGGAAAATCTCTCCAATTAGGATATTTTACATTCTATTAATTAAAATAGTGATTATAATAATAAATGACAAATTGTATTTTAGTTTATATACGTACCGATAGATGGTCTAATGATAACCGTTGGAACATTTCTGGATTCCTCATTCACAACACTTTCCGCGAGCGCCTTGGCAAGTGAATATGTGTTGGGTCTGCCGTCTTGAAAACATTAAATAAGAACTAGTCGATTAAAAAAAATATTTGTACGACTCATAAATTATTTAACTAAATTATACAAGTATATATGAATAGACAGATCTTCAGGTAACTCCGATACAGAAAAAGGAGAAAATATTGAACATACATCTCGAATCGCTATATATTTCAAACTTGTAGTAGTCGATGAGATGTAAATCTTTGCTGCGAGTTGGGCTCCTCTGTAGAAATCTTGTGGTTAGGTACGCAGATCAGAAACCGATACTTATAATAATAGTAGCCCGCTCTCAGTATTACAAAGATCCAGAGAGATCCAGTAAATGAATACAATTGTATACTCAGTAATGACTTGTTGGCCGAAGGCCGTACACAAAGATATACGATTCTTATAAACATTTGCGCTATGATAGAGGTTAGCTTCATCTATTGTACACCGTGGCGCCATCTGTTAGGTAGTTTGAAAACCTTTTTTTACAGACTTCATTCATATATGTTCGCTATAAGAGAATAGAAGTTAGGATACCGCTGAAGAGAAAATAGCTGTAAATAAACTAAAACAGTTAATAGCAAATAATGCTTTAACATATTCCTTTTTAAGATATAGCTAGTAAACTGATTATTAAAAATAAAAAAACCTTATATGATTATAAAAAAGAACAACAGGCGACTTTACGATTTCTATCTTAAGATTTTCTGAAGGAGATTAAACAATAACACTTAGTACCATTAGGAATTAAGACGTTTCTGATCATTAATTATTGTAAATAAAGTCGAATGAAAAAAAAAATGTTATTTGTTACTCACGAAGTAACTTCTTAATTTGCGCTTCCCTGTTTTCTTCGTTGTCCATTATATTGTAGATTTCGTCTAAAGTAACTGGTGATGGATACATAGCCTCTTCGAGAACTGTTTGATCGGTATTGGAAAACGCTGTTGATGTGTACACGAACGCCTGGGAAAAAGCTTCGTTGACAACTATATATAGTTTTTATTAGAAATTTAAAGATACAATTATCGGTGTAGGTCTTTCTTGCCGGTTTTAGTTTTAGTCTTGAGCCCTGTAGTTTCGAGCTATTGAAGATAGGGCCCTCATTATTCACTAAGCGAATCCGGAGTGAACGAAAAGTACGAAGTGATCTCGTTTGTCGTAGAAAACTGAGTGGGGAGGATTATAGCGCTCCCTGGGACGTGCTTAGGCGCAATGCAGAGAGACACTGTAGAAGACCCCGAGGCCTCTTGTAAGGCACTAAGAATAACCACCCATGGGGTTCTTAGTGGGTACAAGTCCCACATAGCCCTTTCTTTCCTACTAAAAGCATATTATCTTTTGAAGATTCCTCCTAGACAAAAAATAGGTCTTTCTTGCGGGAAACCATATAGGTAGATTTCATAGCACAGCCTATTTCTGCTGCCGAACAGCACTGTACAAATATCTCAGTTCAGGTTTGAGGAAGTTAGGTTTGTTGCCAGTAAAATTGTAGCTTTAATGAGACTTAACATCTTGTCTCAAGACAACGAGCACAGTACGCTGCAATGTATATTCTTATAAGCAGGAGTATCATCAGATGAACGTCTTCCACTTTTAGTATCTTCGTCAAGTAAAGTTATTACTTGTCCATCATCTAGTCCGATTCACTAAACATTCATATCTTTATCAATTCATTTTATTCCGTTTAACTTAAGTACTTACTTTAATGTGTTTAATGTGTTGACATAATTTAAGGACCCTCCTCGTACCTTCCACGTTAACGCTCATGGCAACTCTCAACGGCTCATTAAATTTAATGTTTGCCGCGAAATGGAATACGTATGAAACCTGTAAATTAAAAAATTTAATTACAGAAAATACTCCAGTTTCCATTACATTAATGTAATTAGTGACAAGCTTTTATCTAAAATTGAATCAGTAGTAACTATCTAGCAATTAGTAGTTGTAGATTTAATCTAAAAGCATGATTTTACGCTACAAATAACTACCACAAAGGTTTTTTAATTGTTTTCATGTTTGTCTGTGTTAAATTACTTCTCTGTCCCTATAATTGTAAATCTGTGATGTTTTATTAACTATTGGATTTATATAATTGAATAGTTCTTTTAATTATTCTTCTTTGCTATTTTCTTTTTTAAGTTATATATATTTATTTGTGTCTATTTAATCAGTCTCTACTTATGTTCTCATGAAAGGCCACACTTTTTCTTCTTTAATACCTTTTTTATCAGAGCTTCCATATCTTCCTCGCATATGCCAAGTTTGGGTAAAACTACATCGCCCTCGATTGGTACAATCTTTTTTAAATCATCCGGTCTCTCATTTCTTATCCTTTGAAAAATCTGAAGTGTTAATAAGTTTTTGAACATTCGTTTATACAAAAACAATTACAACATTTCCATATTGATGTTGTTAATCAAATCTGTGTGGATAATTTTAGCAATCACCGGTGGTAGGTCTTCGTTATTAGTTTATAGATTTAAGAAAAATATAATTTTTTTTATTGAAGGAAATTTTACATACCGATAGATCTAATAGTTTTTTGATCCTTTCCGTTGTCGTTTCCGATTTATCCTTTTTGCGTATTAGAAGATAGATTTTGTCAATTTTCGGGCAACTGTACAGTAGCTTTTCTACAAACACCTGTAATACAGAACAGTTAAGGATCAATAAGAATTCAATTCAAATATGAAAGCTATCCGATCGACATGGAAGTCTTGGAGGAAGCTTACGTCGAGCAGTGGGCGGCTTTTGGCTGATGATGCTGATAAGTCGGATTACTTTTACAAATTTATAGCCAAAAACTTCGATATATGTGTTGTTGTATATCTTAACAACTGTATTGACCGACGTAATGTCGTGAACACAAGGACGAGTACATTTGAAATTTTCGAAATATCTATTGATCCTTTGAATGTTATCCGTAATTTTCTAGATATTTTTATATGTTGGCTAAGTGTTGGTTTTCTATTTCATTCATAATTATATAGAGAAAACATATTTCTTATTCTTTATGTTTTAAATTAAAATCTTATACACTAAATAATCACTAAGTACTACTAAGTAATTCTAAACTAAATCAAACTGTTCAAGGTACATGAACTCTACTAAGGTCTTTATGAAGCTTCATTGTTGCCGATTTTAAATAGCGAGGCCAGAAGCACTTTATCTCGTTTTTTATGTATCACTTATTGTTGTATTTTCTAAACTTTTTATACTATCGTTTCTTTCCATAAAAAATATAATTTAGCGGCCACAAAAACATATTGTATTTGTTGGATTTCAATAGCAATTAATAAGAAATAATACATTCATACACATATGTAGATTGGGAAGACAAAAGGCCAGCAGTGGATAAACAAAGGCTGATAATGGAATGGTATAGGCGCATATATATATATATGTATATACATAATGTACATATACGATGTATCATTTATCTTTTTCTTAAAATATAGCTGTAAGTGATAAATGTCCAGTATGCTGTTCCAAAAAAAAGTTAAGCTTTAGAAGAGAAATACACAAATAAATCACTGCCATCAATTGATGGAAAACCCCCCCCCCCCCAAATGCATCTGTGGCCGTCACCACTTCCCTCCCCAAATCGGATGCAACGGCGCCCGCTATCAGAATTACGGGATTATTAATTATTTTTTTTTATTGATATTCCCGAAAACACGGCGACTTTTAAATGGACGGCGGTGATGATTAATTAACCATAAAACTGATGATTCATGGGAACTTCATACAAACGATCAATAAACCGAATGATTATTAATATCGTTTTAAATTTAAATTGATGATATTCAATAACATATCTATCTTATCTGCCATTGTTCTTATTAATTGATTTTTATTCAATTGACGCCATTATTAAAAATCGACGTTTCTTATAAATATGTTGCATCGGTATAAAAAACTTCATATTCATTATCAAATTTGTTACTTTGACTAATTTCTTTACTATTCAAGCAAATTTACCTTGCCCAAAAAACCGGTTCCGCCGGTGATGAACACCGATTTTCCAGCGTACTGCTCTTCTACTGGTACGTCAAATACTTCCGAATCCTCTGTAATCTCCATGCTCTGAAAAGACAACGGTTTAATTTTAATTCTTATCTTATTCATATATAGAAGGATTACGATCTTTTTGGACAAGTAATTCTTGTACCATCAAGACCATGTTTTGATACCAGTGTTAAAGTCAGATGCTGGCACACTAGTATTAACTACATACATCCTTTTTTATTTTATTTTAATGAGAAAATCCTGCATGGATATTTGTTGCAGAGGCAAGGAAAAAGTTATAGCAGACCCTTACTGGCTAAAACCTCAGTTTCCTGATTACGCCTCCGACCAAAATTGCAGGAACGCTTTTGTATACCGCTGCAGTTCCAGTTATGTTCGCCCATTAATGGGCCTCGACATGATATGGGGTTCCTCTTGGGTGACCCGAGACTCAGTGGTTCTACGTCTTCTTGAGGCTTAATGTACTGCGTAGCGGATTTCCCCGTATCCGTCACTTAGGCCAGTGTTAAAGGTTTTAGAGGAGGAATCCCTTCTACTCTAATGCCCGCATCTCTAGCCACGTGTGGCGAGAGTTTAGAAGCACTTTCTCTCACCCGCTCCGCAGCTTCCTTTTGCAACATAACTTTTTCGCAAAAGGCAATATAGGCGTCATGATCTTTGGTTTTGCACCATTGCCTACACAAAAATTCTTCAATCAGACCTAGATTTATAAAATCTAGAAAGTAGCAGTAATATATTGATTTTACACTTTATATGAAAAATAATCACATACATAGAGTAACACTAACTGTATGTGCATCGAACATCGATAATTTGTTTTATTAACACTGTTTGTTTTTTATATGATGAACTAACTAGCCGGTGATGGTTAGCTATATTCCCACCATATTTATTATTCTTTGTAGTGAGAAGGGGGGAAACTTATATAGGAAAAGCATTTGATAACAAGCAATCAATAAAGCAATCATCCAACCTGTAATAACATTCAAATCCGAACAGATTTTTTTATACTACGAAGCGACCAGACGAGCAGGACGTTCACCCGATGGGAAGTGATACGCTCGTTCATAATGAATTGACGCTACTTAAGATGGTATACACTACACTGAGCCACTGAGCTCAGCCTCCGCGCAAGGCTTGACAAATGAGATTTCAACAGAAGTCGTCGGTCGAGTCTAGTGTTACCTTTAACAATATAGTTGAATTTTCAATGTTGATGATCTCATCGTTAATTACTATTAGAAACTTAGGTTTTTTAACATAAAGTAAAGCAAAGTTGACACATTTCGTTTTTTTAACATTTAGAACTACATTATTAGCCGTGAACAATTGTTGAACCAGTGACGGTGCACTTTTTACATCATAATTATCCTTGTATTCATTAACTTGAAATTTTAAAGTGGTATCTGCAAAAAGTACAATGTATACAGACTCCTTGCAAAGGTCAAGGTATAAATCAACAATAGAAATGGACCTAGAATGGACCCTTGTGGAACACACATTCGTACAAAGGATTCGGTATATTTAGCTCCATTAAACAGCAACACTCTGAACACTTTCACGGAGATACGGAGTAATAAATTCAAGAGATGAGCCTTTGACACCATAAAACTTTAGTTTACTGGAAAGTATTTCCTGAATGACACAACCAAAGGCCTTGGACATTTCGCAAAAGATATCAATAGCATTTTGGATTTTTCCCATGCATCAAATATATTTTTGAGGAGTGCGTTTCCGGCGTGGGTAGTAGAACTGCCTTCAGTAAAACCATATTGCTCAGTATGGAAAAAATTATTAATACTAAAATAAACTAAGATATGATTGAATGAATTTTTTTTTTCTAAAACTTTACTTAGTGACGGTAATCTAGATCTTTTATCACCGTTTTTAAATAACTATAATTTTTGCTATTTTCATTGAATCTGGAAATGATTCTGCTTTAATACAGATATTAAAAATAAAGACTAGGTCTGGAGCAACACTGAATCATTGAACTGAAAAATCACAAAAATCGCCAGTTTTCTTTAAATTCAAGGATTTAATTTTTTTTATAAAATCTACTGACGTAATGATTAAATTTAAAATACATTTAGCTATTACGAAATATTAATTGTTAAGTAATTAACAGCAATTTAATGAGACGATTTAAAAGTAATTTTACTAGGTATTTTTTTAAAAAATTTTTCAAAAGTATTTGGCACTTGTTCCGTATTTATTATAGTGTTATTGATATTTAGCTTTATAGTCTTTGTCTTTTATGCTGATATCCAGTGAGAATCACAGGAACCTACTGGATCCGAGCAACACGGGACTGATCGATCTGGAAATCTTTTGGAAGGCCGATGTCCAGCAGTAAACGTATCGGCTGACGATGAATTTTGTTGTAATAACGTCCCACGTAGATTTTATATTATTATCAGATTTTAAAATTTGATTTCTAATATAAATAGTATTTGCTGGAGTGCAAACATTTTTAAAGATATTTGAATAATTCTTCACGTGTTAGAATATTGGAAGAATATTGGACTTTTGTTATATCGCTTCATGTCGAATAGCTCATATAATCTTATATTATCACTGTGTTCACTTTATACGTGCGATTAGACTCGTTTAAAATTAAATAAAAAAAACTTATGAAGTCTGTTGGGAACATCAAAAAATAAAAAGGCTACCAGTAAGAACACATGTGGCCCCGGTATCGAATTAAGTAACATGTTATAAGACAAGCGCCTAACCATCAAGTGCACTTAGCAAGTAATATAAAGAACAATCACCTTAGTATATGAAGGCAAGTCGATTGATTATCAGTTAACTGCGATGCAGTTGCGATCCCACAGACCACTTCGCAGAGCGTCGATCGCTTCGTGCGCCTCCCAACATCGAAGTGACCGCAGGTTGTGCGAACATGTTTACTTATTGCAAAATACGAATAAAATTCAAAACCAATTCACGCGACGCCATTAAATCAAACTGGTTTAAACCTTCCTTTACGCACACAGGGTATAATTTCGTAACTTCTACATGATAATAGCTAAACACAGACATAGTGTTTATACATAAATTTAAATAGTGCCGTGATTGATCGATTGCTTTGTAATAAATAAGTCTAGTTCGAATCCCGGAGCACATTTTGAGGAGTTTCGACAGTGATAAAGTATCACGGCTGCGTAAACCGTTAAATTTCAACTGTCTCTTAGTCGCAGCAGCTAACCGCTTGCTTTATAAAGGAGGTCTTTAGATCGCTTCCAGAGCAACGTTGGTACTTAGCCGAGGATTTTTCTAACCGACAGGACTTAGAATTTGTCTCGTCGTTACTCGTCGTCTTCCTCCTGTCCCTTTCCCAGCGACGTGGCGTCGGCGCAGTATCTACTTCTCTTCCATATCTCTATCAGCCGCCATATCTAAATTCACACTCTTCTTACACATGTCATCTTTCACACAATCCATGCACAAACTTTTCGGTCGTCCTCTACCCTTATATAACCATCCATGTCTCGTCATCTCTAACATTTATAAAATTGTTACGACCTGTTTAACTTATTTTTTTTACTACATTTGTACTATTTTGTAGATCCTACGGAGCAACTGAAGTCATGATAGCTCACTTTGTAAGAGGGTCGTTGGAACGCGGTCGTGACGCGGATTCGATCCCTATAAAGCTAGAATTTCTAGTTAAGATAAACACCGTGAGAAAACCTACATCCAAGAAGTACAGCCTTCGTAGACTCGAGACACCCGCCAACTCGCACTCAATGTGGTTGATAAAAGGAGTCGACTCTCCCCATATGTAAAAAGGCCCCGAATCCCAGAAGTGGTAATATTCAGTGGGTTGTTTGTTTATTTATGAAGAAACTCGGCAGGAACAGCTGCACGCTGAGAGTAGCCATTTCTTCCTTAACCCCTCCCCCGTGACTACTTACCGACAATTGAAGTAGTGTCTTAAACAATAAACATCAATAGACAGTAACGACGATAATGACTTAAATCAATAAAAAAAGAGTTTCGCAAAGAAATTACACCGATTTTGTGTTTCTTATCGCGGATAAAATCAATCTAGCTAAGATAAAATGTCTAGATCCACATCGGTCCATTGTATTATGCGTCACAGCAGTACTGATAACATTGATTACCGGTTACTGCTGCGCCAATGAATTCTACACCGTTTAGCTACATAGTATACACTACACACGCACACGCATACATCATACATATACATATGTATATGCCATTACATCTATGAATGCTCGCTTCTTCTAGTATTACATCAAATGGTTAACTCAAACGTTTGTACGATTATATACACTAATATATTTTGATTCTCGCTTTGAACATTATCAGTCTTCCCTTATCCACTGCTGGATGGAGGACCTTCATCAATGTCTTCCACCAGATACAGTGCTATGCTCTTCGCGTTCACGGACATCGTCGGTCCATCTCAAGGTAGAGCGTCATACGTCCCTGCGTCTTGTACGCGGCCTCGACTCCAAGACTTTCCTCCCCCTCCTGGCATCATAGACATGGCCGACCCACTGCCACTTCAGTTTCCAAATTTTGAAAGGTACGCCGACAATTTTAGTTCTACGTCGAATTTCTTCATTCTGGCCGTAGTCCCTTAGGGAAATACCAAGCAGAGAGCGAGCGACAGGGAGATAGAGATAGAGACAGAGACAGAGATCTCTGTCGCTCGCTGTGCGATTTTCAATCAGTGGACCAGCCCGATTGTGAAGTGCCATGTCTCTGCGCCTTAAGTGAGGGCGAATGTATCACACTAGTTAAAGACTTGTCTTAAGACATTGGAGAATTTGTGAGGTGAGGATTCAGCGGAGGTTTCCAAACCTTGCCAACCATGCCGAATGCATCAATCGATCTCTTTGTTGCATAATAAATATAAATAATAAAATTGCAGCTCACTTGAAACAAATCTTGAACACTTGTATAATTTTTCTCTGCGTACTTATACAGAGGAAAACGATCTACTAATTTCCCAACTGTTGTTTCTTATATAAAATTTAAATATAATTTTGCTCCACATCTCTTAACAATTCCAGAACATTCCGAGTTATATTCCCTCGATAGGGAGCGAGATAAACTACATACATCAATATATTATCCTAACAAAAACTTCCAAGTAAGGAAAAAAATTATTCTTCGATCATAATTCAGTGTAAGTGCCCTTGGGAAATAAATTTGTTGCTACTGTATTTAAACATTATTGTAATGTTTATTTCCTATAGAGACAGTTAAATGTAGTTTACAGTATTTTATTATTTTGTGTTAAATATTAATATACAGATATATATATATATATATATAAAATCAGTCTGAAACAACTAACTCTAATACAACAATGTTAACCGTCTACATACTACCGCAGCTATCATTTCTGCCGCCCAACTATAGTGTGGAAACGTTGTTGCTATAGCAACGGTTGCTATAGAAATTCATTTGGGATCAATGCGGTCGAGGAAGGGAATAAATAAATATATTGTCCCAATAATTGCGTCACAATTCAATAAAGAACATCGTGGTGGAGCTTAGAAGTGGCGTTTGTAATGCTATGGCACACGCTGTAACTCTCGTAGGGGCACGGGTTCGACTTCCATCGAGCTCGAGCTTCTGGTGAAGCAGAACAGTGATGAAACGGATATATTCTAATAAAGGCAGCTTTCTTGGTTACGTCACGTCCACAAATCTACATTTGACCGGCGTGGTGAATTTTTTATACTACAATGAGCTCGACTCTCCACATGTGAGAGAAGGCGGTGAGTTTCTGGCCTATAGATTTCATTAATATCATGACATGTATTTATAGAACTGCTTGTTCCTCGCCCGCTCTGCTGGCCGTAACGCCCTCACAACTCCCATCGAGGAAGGAATTTCTCCAGTTCCATTTCTTACCTGATCTGCACCCGGAAAAAGCAATATTCCTACCAAATTTCAAGTCTCCAGGTCTTACGGTTCCAAAGATATTTTAATGAGTATCTACCTAAGTGGAAATCTTTTACATATACACTAACTGTCAGCGCAACCGCTAATGACTATAACAACCGTTACCATAGAAACCGCATAAATAATTCTAAATGGAAATGTTCATAAAATTCATTTGGAGAAATAAAATTATGGAGGATCTATGAAAATCCAAAATAAATAGTCTTTAACCATCTACAAACCATTCCGCGTTGAATCGTCATAGTCCCGTGTGGATACTGTCACTAGTTTTTACGTGATTGGCGAACAAACGAAACTCATTTCCATTACATATATATATATATACTGGAGTATATATATATATGTATTTATATATAGTTTTATCTATGGCCATAACTTAAGTTAATATAAACACGCCTTAATTCAGTTATATACGCGGGATGATAACCCAGTGGCACCGGTTTGACCATCACGACTACAAACGCAGACCCCATCGAAGACCCCATCGAAGACCACATAGATTCCACTTCAGCTGTCGATGAAGAGCATATATACAAACATACACATATACATACACATACATACTATATATATATTCATTATCAACCCATTAGCCGACTATTTACGTATCGTTAATGAATTATCATTGATATGTGAGCAACGCGTGCCCGATCGATGTGGAGATCTTTGATGGATGCCCATGTCCAGCAGTGGATGTCTGTCGGCTGATGATGAACGTTACAATGTACCCTCTTTTTATTCCGTTAAACGACGACACGAGCTGAACGTTCACCTGATGGTGAGCGATACGCCTGTCCATAATAAGTAGCGCTAGTTATAATGGTATACACAACACCACATCGCGCTCGTCGCTTTGAGACATAACATGTGGAGTCTCGTCACCTCAATAATTACACTAGCAACAGCGCCCTTCAAACCGGAACAAAGTAATGTTTACACAGTACCGTTTGGCGGCAGAAATAGGCGCTGCAGCGGTACCTATTTAGACGGTCTCCGGAAACAGAACTATCTTTTGTTTCATTTGTGTTGGCAATTTTTTTTTTTAACGATATGAAATATATATATATATATATCTTATATATAAAGAAACTAACTTTGCATTATAATGTTAGACGGTAACCAACGGTAAAGAAAACGGAAGCAGATAAGTTAAAATATGCATAAGCGACGTCGGGACTTAAAGGAGAAGCTGCTTAAAGAAACCGGAAGCGGCAACGTATGTGTTTAGACAGGATGTTGATTTAACTATAACATCTGGTGTAATTCAATTACTATAATACATTTTGAGCCATGGCAACATTTAAATTTAAAACATAAACAAGTATTGTTTTTTTTTCAAACGAAATGTTTATTGTTTAAAAAAATAAAGTTACCAATTGCCACCGGAAGCCTACGGCAACGGCAGTAGAAATCCAATTTTGCGAGCAAATTGAGTTGGATGGTTAAGTGTTGTGCCGTTACCTGTAATTGTGTTTCATAGTAAAAAATATAAAAGGTATAGTTTGTATTAATATTAGGTTTTTTTTTTAAACAAAGCGACGAACCTAGCCGGATATTCACCTGATGGTAAGTGATACGCCTGTCCATAACAACGTGGCGCTAGTTAGAATGGTATTTACAGCGTAACTGCGTTCGTCGCCTGGAGACATAGGATATTAAATCTCGTTACCCCAGTAATTACACCAGCTACAGCTTCAACTAGAGCACAGTAATGTTTGCACACTACTGCTTGGCGGCAGAATTAAGCGTTGTCGTGGTACCTACTTATAGAAGTACATATAGGTGTTTACCACCATAGCGCCTATTCCTGCCGCCAAACAGTACTGTGCAAACATTGCTGTGTTCCGGTTTGAAGGGCGCTGTAGTTAGTGTTATTACTAGGGTAACGAAACTCAACATCATATGTCTAAATGCGACGAGTGCATATGTTGTGCAGTGTATACCACTTTAACTAGCGCCACGTTGTTATGGACAGGCGTATCACTTACCATCAGGTGATCGTCCCTCTAGTCTCGTCACTTCCTCGAATATGAAGAAGAGATTGATTTCATTGTACTATATAAATATATGAATATAAAACTCTTAACAAATCTTAAATCTGTCCTCCGGCAATGGACCTGCACTTTAAGATGAAGAAAACTCTGAGAGTTGAAACGTTCTATATATTTTATTGATCATATCTTTGACATCCACTGCTGGACATAGGTCTCCCTCAAAGATCTCTAAGTCGATGGGTCCTGCGCTGCCCGCATCCACCGGCTTTCGCGGTGGTCACCAGACAGCCAGCCTGGCCTTCGGTTTTGCCGGGCGGTAGGGGTCGTAGTTTATATACGTCCATATGGGTAGATTTGAGCCATTGCCCTCCACGCTGGTCCAATGCGGACTGGTAGAATCCAGAACCTCATTTGTTGATTATCAGGGTCCACCACGTGCAGGCAAGGTTAGCCGAACCGTTTACACCCCTTATTACTGTTTACCAAAAACTAAAATATTTATACTATTCTTAACGAGGAAGCAACGTGAAAATTACATATTTCCGGTGAAGAATCAAGCTGGAGGCGGCATGTACCCGTGAGGTGGTTCTCATCTATAAAAAATTAATACACAATTTTTTTTATTCTACGAAGGGATGAAACCAGCTGATCGTTCACCTAATGGTTAGTGATACGCTCGCTCATAATAAAGTGGCGTTAGTTAGCGCCACATTGTGGTCATTGTCTAGAGACATAAGATTTCAAGTCTCATTACCCTAGTAATGTCACTAGCTACAACGCCGTTCAAACCGGAACACAGTAATGTTTGCACAGTGCTGTTTATCGGAACAAAAATTAAAATTATATCTACTTAGACGGTATCCTTTTTTTTTACACACATCACCATATTGTTCTCGTTGCTTTGAAACACAGGAATTCAACCCTCGTTACCCCAGTAATTTCACCAGCTATGAACCTAAACATTACTGTGTTTGTATACTACAGTTTCGCGGTCGTACGTACCTAGACGGTCTCCGTCAATGGAGATCCGCGATCAGGATCGAAAGCTATTTTAATAAATCATCAGTTAGCTCCTCAATTTTAATGTTTCATGAAACATTTCCCGTGCCGCCGCCGGCTCGAACTCGAGATACGTCTTTCGCGAAGCTTCAGTGTACCCGTAGCGCTCGTAGCGGCCGCCCGCTACGCCGCCGCAGAAGCACGAGCTACGCGGAAAAGTTCTACGCAGCTACAGCTCAATCTAAACATCGGTTGATGACTAACATATCACGGTTATATACTTAAACACTATCACATGTTATATATCATGGATTGTATATAAAAGCATGAAACATTACGCACCCCCGTATGTGTGGATGTAGCAATGGTGACCTTGTGAAATGTGAAATATAATAAACTGAAATTTGAAATTTAAGGTGAGTCACATATAAATATATCATCAGTTTGATTGTATTTGAAATAGTAATTTTACTCGGTTTATATCATCATCAACAGGTCCTCTCTTCAAACTGATGTATGGCCATCAGATTGAAAAAACCCCGTCATCAGCTATCATCGTCATCATTTTGACCGTATTTAAGCACGGTCATATCCTTTATGTCGTTAACCCATTTCTTCTGATGTCAACCAGGATCAACTTTGAGAACTCTTAAGAGGATCCTCTTTGTAGATGTCCAAAAATTACCTTTCTTTACATGACGCTTGCCTTCATCCTACAGTTGCAGTTACCTCTCACAAGAACTTGAGCATTGGAGATAAGCTACTTCTTGATCTTGAACATCGACGTAGTCCCCACACCGGTCGGACATTGGAATGATATAACGACCTTCAAATGTACTATTTATTTTTACTTAAGTTATTAAAAAGATTACTAATAACGCTATAAACTTTAATATTTATTTAGGAGCGACTCTATATGGAAAAGTCGTCACAATAACTATTAACCCCTTCAATTATTTCAAAAAATCTCTACAGATTTTTTCAGTACTAAAAGTTTTTTTACTGAAATATTATTATAGTTCAATAGAATTTTTCCCATTTTTTTTTATTTTCATGTACTTATACTTCTCTTTAAAATTACTTAACCTGTTCTGGTAGTTCGCAAATTCTCTATGAAATAACATAAACATCGAATTCTATGTAATTTTTTACTTAAGAAAAAGTGACCCCAACTTTAGAATATTTTGTTTGTACAATTGCACCCTCAAGTTATTTTAAAGTTTATAACATATAATGATGAGAATGGAGTAAACACTACGCTGGATTTATCATCATCAGCTGACAGACGTCCACTGCTGGAAATGAGCCTCCCAAAGATTCCCATACGATCGGCTAGGGATTCAAATGGCGGAATTTGGGCCATTTCCCACCACGCTGGTCCAATGCGAGGTGGTGGGAGCTAGAGCCTCGTTTGTTGATTAGCAGGGTGCACCACGAGCTGGTGAGGTTGGCTTGGATCGCATGACTTATTGTGCGAGAACCCTTACACCCCAAGATTTATACGATACATAAACAAATTTTTATCAGCTTTATTTAGTCTTGTCTTTTTTTAAACTATTTACCAAGTATTTAGTTTTGATATATATATAAGAAAAGTAAAACTTTTACTGCTACAAGAAAACTACAGATCATTTTGTATATGTAAAATCTACTCTATTGGTAGTAGTGTCTCTGTTGCTACAGACCGTCTAGGTAGGTACCACCGCAGCGCCTATTGCAGCCGACACACAGTACTGTGCGAACATTGCAGTGATCCGGTTTGAAGGACCGATAGCTATCACTGGTGGTAGTGTCTCTGTTGCTACAGACCGTCTAGGTAGGTACCACCGCAGCGCCTATTGCAGCCGACACACAGTACTGTGCGAACATTACAGTCATCCGGTTTGAAGGACCGATAGCTATCACTGGTGGTAGTGTCTCTGTTGCTACAGACCGTCTAGGTAGGTACCACCGCAGCGTCTATTGCAGCCGACACACAGTACTGTGCGAAAATTACAGTGATCCGGTTTGAAGGGCGCTGTAGCTAGTGAAATTACTGGAGTAACGAGACTCAATATCTTATATGTCCGGCGAAGAGCGTAATGTGATGTATCATCCTAACTAGCACGACTTTGTTATGGACAGGTGTATCATCTAACATCGGGACTTATCGCTTATTTGATAAAAAAAACTAAGTGAAAACAGTTCAGACGCTTAGAAGCTAAGTTAAGCTAAGCCTACGCTTCATAATCTCTTTTCGGGTATACATTTAAAAAGGTATTTAAATCTCTCATTAACAAAACGGCAACGGTAATTGTTCACATTGAAATAAGAGGACATCAAATGAGGGTCTCCGAAATAACATCTTCCTTTGACCTTTCGCTTTCACTTACAATATAACTTAATAAAGACGCGCCGGCTGATTTTTCGTAGCGCTAACACACGCGGGGATAACTTGAATATTTTTTTATTAATTTATATAAAAAGTAACAAAAATGTAGGGGTGTATGTACCAAATGCGATTCACAGCTTCTCGCATCCATCCACTTCCGATCGCTATGATGTCGTCGGTCCATCTGGAGGGAGGGTGGCCTACACTTCTGTACTGTACGCCGCCTCCCCTCCAAGACTTTTCTCCCCCGTCGGCCGTCACTGACAGAACAGACATGGCCGGCCACTACTACTTCAGCTTGCATCTCAGTCGACAGCTTTAGTTCTCCCTTGAATTTCTTCGTTCCGGATTTTGCCCCTTAGAGAAACGTCAAGTATAGCTTTCTCCATTGCTCGTTATGCTACTTTAAATCGGTGGACCAGCCATCAGGCCCCTGACCATCCGGTCAGGTGCCGGAAGGTGCCGTCAGTAAAAGTGGGGAGGACACACTGGTTAAAGACTAGTTAAATTAAATGTAAAAAATTTACTAAATTATTTCAAGTAGGAAGAACCCAACCCTCATTGAGTTATAACAACCCTATTGTAGCACCATCCAACTGTCAAAACCACGAACGTGAACCGGATGAGGCTCCGACGGTATTTGTAAAACCACCCTCGGTTCCGTATCGCTGAAAGCATTCGTTAAAGACTATGCGAAAACTTTAGAACTGCGCTGATCGGAACCTCGTCGGAATTTCCGCTGTTAAAGGGATAATTAACGTTCCGCTGAGTCCTTGCAGCTCTACGAGATTTACTCGGCGGAAATCCAGTCCAAATTCGAAGTAGAACAGCGAGCGATGGAGAGGAGCTATGCTTGACGTTTCTCTAAGGGACAGAATCCGGAATGAAGTACTTCGACGGAGAATTAAAGTTGTCGACGTAGTTTTCAAAGTCGGCTAGCTGAAGTGGCAGTGGACCGGCCATGTCTGTCGTGTCATTGACGGACGATGAGGGAGTGGAGACCGCGTACAGGTCGCAGAAGTATAGAACGCTCTCCCTCCAGATGGACCGACGACATCATCATAGCGATCGGAACTGGATGGATGCGAGAAGCTGTGAATCGCATTTGGTCGCAAACGAAGACCTATATCCAGCAGTGGATAAACAAATGATGATGATGATGAAATCCAGTTGTCCACGTTACTATTTCTAAACTTCTACAAAAAAAAAAAAATTAAGTTTAAAATGTATTTACTAGAATCCAGTGTAATACCTCCAGTCGATAGCTTGCGACGGAAATCACTCTACCCGCCGAGGATCAAGTAAACAGTTCCAGAACAACTCGCGTCCGTTCGAGAAACTTCTTAATTGTTCCGCACTCGTCGGAAATCGATTAAAATTTTCCTTTTGGAAGTTTGTAAAACTTTTTTGTCCACTCTAAACTTTATACTTTTACAGAATATTTGATTGCTTCACAACGTATATATAATAACTATTTTATTTAACATATATATATATTTAGATTAGCTGTTCCACTACCCGATTTGCTGGCTTTAACACTCAAGCAACCCCTATTGGGGGTAAGATTACATGAAATCCATTCTTAGCTGACCTATACTAAACAAAAGGAATGTTTCTACCAAATTTCGTCTGATCAGTCGCTTTATAAATATAAATCTCTTTATGTATATATATACAAGTATATAGACATTAATATGGTAATGTAATAAAAGGTTTATACTTACGAGTTACCAAAGAGGTTATATACCATATGGCATGAGGACCATAATTATAGAGAAGCTGTTACGTTGTTAAAATATCCAGTTAATTGTTTCCAAACATTAGCTTCGGATCTATTTGAACGGCAGCGTTCGTTTCTTCAATCAGCAACAACATGGTTTGTTTTATATTCAAGTAATTAGGTCGTGTAAACTTTATTTTAATTAATTTATAACTTAACGTTTAAACTTGAAGCTATATAATTATATTTTGTACAATAAACGTTAAATTACTATTCGATATTTCGTGATATAATGAATGTAAGTTGTAACAATATAATGTTACGTTGCCGCAACTGTTAACAGTTTATCCTTACTACGGCAGTCTTCAGTTCGATTTCGTAGCACTTATTGTTGAGTTTTCAGGCGGTATTAAGGTTACCTACCATGTGTAAGGACAATAGCATATATCTATATATATAACAGGATCACAACCTATCTATATATGAAGCAATTGGAGGACGTGTGAATATAATTGGACGTCTTTGTGTAAGTTACGATTTAATACCGTTCAAGGCTAACTTTAGAATATTATAAATAAAGTAAAACATAAATATTAACTTGTAAATAATACTGATGTAAATATGATGAAAGTTTATGTTTGTTTCATGATATTCCGCTGGGCCGGTGTTTGTTTATATGTCAATGTTTACTATACGCTGAAAGTTCAACTTGGTACTCGCGTAAGTCAAAGCTTGTTAGTATTTAAATAATAAATTCGACCAAATGAAAATTCAAACCTAGGAATATAGTATTTAATACGATAAAGATTAAATTGTAACTTAGCGAAGATTTAAGTATAAGCATACTTACAGATGTCTAGTTAATTCGATACAAAACCGGTGTAACGTATTTTTTTGTTATTTTTGTGGGGAAAATGCGTTCTGCCCTCGCAGGGGCAAAGACAGATTATGTCGGATTTGCACCGACGTAAAATTCCCATTATGTTCCACGTAGTCACCTTATGGCAGGGTCACGGGAACGCTCTCGCACACCTCCGCGACGAAGAACCTTGCCTTTCCATCTCTGTAAGGGCAAATCGGAACACACAGTGCGCCCTCCACTCGGCTTCTCAGTCACCCGGGGCAACGGATCTCCCCGAATTCGTCACTCAGAGGCCATGGGAGCCAAGAGAGAAAACTCTCCCGACTCTCTGCGGTGGATCTGATTTTGGGTTCCGCCGCCAAACGTTATACGGCCGCGGAGGATAGGGAGAGCGGCGAAACGCAACACCGATATCAATTACGATTATTGATACTCATCACTCTCTCAGGGGCAGTAAAGGAACCTGCACAACAACTCACGGGACCCAAGCCAACCTCACCTGCTCGTGGTGCACCTTGCTAATCAACAGACGTGGTTCCGGCGCCCACCAACACGTATTAGGCCAGCGTGGTGAGCAAATAGGTCCAAATCCTCTCAAACGAACCCCTACAAACGACGCCCACGCTGACTTTGACAGACGTTGGCAAGGCGACGGAACCAGAGGTGCTAAGAATCTGCGAGCAACGAAAGATCGATCGATGTGAAGATCTTTGGAGGAGGCCTATGTCCAGCTGTGGACGTCTATCGGTTGATGACGATTATTACTCATAACATACTGCAGCTTTAGTTTTATTGCGAGCTCAACCCCGTAGAACAGTAGGAGGGTGTGCCCTTTGGTCCGCCATTTTGTGTGTGTGCAAATAGAGTTTACAAATAAACAAACACAGCTTCAGTGAGCACGGCTACAGCGCAACGAGCTGCCTTTTCGCAATATTTCATCCGGCTGTTTGATGTACAGTTCACTTCTACCTTCAGTTCAGGTGTACACGGCATCAGGAAAAAAAAATTATGAAATATCACTGAGGTGTGCATGATGTATAAGGGTTGTCGCCCAACATCTTATGAAGCTCAAGTCAATTTCATCTACACATGGTGCATCCTGCTAACCACCAAACGAGGCTTTAACTACCCACCAACCATCACTGGGATAGCGTTGTGGGCATAAGACCCAATTTCCTCTCAATGAGCATCCTTGAGGAAGGCCTATGCCCAGCAGTTGGCGTTATCCGGCTGAATACTTATTAGCTCAATTATTGCAGGAGCAACAGCATCTTTTATTTGTTTTCTTTTATAACAACAAAGGGATGAGGGGTTACAACAACAACAAACATGCTAATTAGGATATATATAAGACCAGCTGATCTCATTGAGAGCAATCATGGTATCTCGAAATTTTGTTGACGACAGCACTCCTCAGAACAGGACCGGTTAAAATCCTTAAACCACTTTCCGATAGTAACAATTGCTGCGAACCTCTGGTGAAAGAGAATTTTTGGGGTGAGAAATGTGATTGACCTCCTTGTGATCCAATCATGATCGGAAACCGATCGACACGAGGAACTTATCCGTTGAACTACTACACGGTTTTGAATATATGATATCCAGATATAAATATGATTTTGCGTCCGTCTGGGACACTCGGCCTGATTGAATCTGTTCAGTCCGGGGCTGCGTACCCTGAACCTACCCTTAACGCAATTACGTTGTACTGTTCAGCGTACCATGGAACAGTTCTGTAACTGTATACATACGGAGAATGTGCTTGAAAATTGATTTTCTTTCAAGAAAAACATTAAAGCTATCTTCTAGAAACCTGCCTTTTGTGAGTCAAGATTATGTGAAGATGTCTTCCATACTCTTCAATCATCTTCAGCTGAGTTCGGAGACACCGCGGAATCTTGATTCTTGACCATTTATAATACTGGTAGTACTGATGGTAGATCATTATTGCTGGAGACAGTTTAAGTACCACCGCAGCTCCTATTCCTACTACCAAAGAATATTCTGCAATAATTGTTATGTTCCGGTATGAAGGGCGTTGTAGCTATTGAAGTTACTGTAGTAAGGATGTTAAAAATCTTGTCTCAATGCGAAGAATCCGTTTTTGTGTATATCATTTTAAACAGCCCCAAGCTGTTATGAGCAGGCGCATCAGACAAGCGTCTTCCTCTCGTCCCTCAGTTGAATAAGTAAAAGTTTAAGAAGCAGAGGAACTAAAAAAAAAACCTTCAATTCATGTAAATGTTTAAAAAGATATAAGATTAAGCATTTGGAAGTTTTTACGTGGATGGACCGAACTTGATTACCAGCAAACGAATTGGAATTTAGTAAATTTGTGAGGAAATTAGATTTACCTTTTTTTTCTTTTCAATTACAGAAAGGCCCTTTGAAACTTCATCAGGGTCCACAGTCAGATAAAAATTGAAATGGGATAAATATGATTGAACTAAATGATTTCGATCCTTACAATTATCAATCTGTATTAATTTAATAATTACTATTATAATAATCTAGATCATCGCATGCCTATATCTATAATTTTAAACCTATATATATAAGAGATATCCTGAGATTCATTGATTCATCACGAGATCTCCAAATTGGTAGTGATAATGCTTGTGACATTTAGAGGTTAGTTAAGAATGAATTTAGTTTGGACTTCAGCAGGGGTGCGTTGTGTAGGAGATCAAGGAGCTCCTGCTAATGATCTAAGAGTGACTACCGCGGGGGTATTAGTAGACAGAAGCCCCATATAACGTTGTTTTCCCCCCAGATAGCAGCATATCTTTTAAGATTTTCCCCGCGATAAAATAAAAAAAGGGCATAAGTGTCCCCGCAGAACAACTCACTGAATCTAAGCCAACCGCACCAGCTCGTGGTGCATCCTGCTAATCAACGAACGAGACTCTAGCTCCCACCAACTCGCATTAAGTCAGCATGCTGGGAAATGGCTCAATTCCCCGCTTACGAATCCATACACGATGGTGTGGGAATCTTTGGGGAAGACCTATGTCCAGCGGTGGACGGACGTCTGTAGTTGCGGGGTTGTAAATAATAAGAATACACACTTTTATATTAAAAAGAACAAACTGTCGGAATTAGTCCCAAACAGCATTTTGCGACGTGACGAGCGCGACGTTCACCTGATGGTAAGTGATACGCCTATCCATAACAACGTGGCGCTGGTTACAATGGTATAAACTGCACCACATTATTGAGACAAGATGTTGGTTTTATTATCGGGGAGGAAATCTACTAATGAAGAAACTCAGCTTCCCGGGGGAGAAAGAAGGTTAAGTGGGATTTTTACCCAATAAAACCCAGTCATCATCAGTACGTTGCGGGAGCCACCAGGGCTCTCCGTAGAAGAAATCGGGGCCTACGGAAGGCACCAATACCTTCAGCACTACGCATAAAGCACGTCCTAGAGAGGGCTACAGCGCTCTTCGACATCCTCGCCTTGGTACGACAAGAATAATACCACCTAGTACTTATCGTTCAATTAGTGGACAATGAAGGTTTCCACCTTCAAAGCCCACAAACTCGAAAACCCTTTTAGTCACCTTCTACGACAGCTAGGGCTTACCTTAGTCCTATTCTTAATAGCCTGAGTCTGCAGGTCAATGATGGTCGTTTATCGGAGGTCCAGTGGAAGCTACCTAGACGATCTCCTTCAACAGAGATCTTTCTTTTGGTTTCGCAAGCGAAATCTTCTAAAGATACCCTACTTCTGAGGGAAGTCAGGGTTATATGTTACCATCGCTGAGCCATACGCTGTTCTACGCAAGTTCGCTTATCCGCGAAACTTCTAGACCTTTTGGTCGCCTTTACTACAGAGCTCTGTGCAACAGTGATCTTACCACCAGATTTTCCTCCGGTTACCTAAGTAATATTATGAGTATGAATATAATATAGTATTTATAAGGATAATTACAGTTCGCATATATAATTAATATATGCCGCAGACGTGGCTAATATATTAACATAATTATTGGCGGCGCTGAAAGTCGCATGCGTTAGTAAATGTCGAACTGTATACATCATACAGCTCTCGTCATCCTCGGGTCAGCGACCCTGGTGATATGTATACTTTACGAGCGAATCTCAATGGTTGGAAATTACGTGGTGACGGATTGTGATTGGAGCCGGAAATTAATGAGGTCGTGTCTGCGCGGAGGTGTGTCAATATTCATTAAAAAATAATGTCGAATAATATCAACGCGATATTTGTTTCGTCGGTCAACGGAAAGGGCTGTGCTCGAGGGTTTCCCTGCGTGATCGAAACAGAAATGAGGAGATCAGGAGAACGAAGGTCGCCGACGTAGTCCAAAAGATTGCTAGTCTCGAGCGGCTATGGGCAGGACACATCGCGCCAAGAAGTGATGGCCGATGGGGCACTGAGGTCCTCGAATGGCGACCGCGTACCGAAAGACGCAGTGTTGCCAAGCCCTCCACTAGGTAGTCCATTGATCTGGTGAAGGTTACGGGCAGCGCAAGATCGATTGATGTGGTGAGCAGTGGACGCCTGATGATGATGATTTTTTTCGTCAGGGTCGTAGATATTTCATATATCTACGAGTATATACTGAACCCTGCCCGCAACAGCCCTGCAACCCGATTTGGACATGGAATTTTGTAAAGTCCATTCTTAGCTGACCTCTAAACGGCAGAAACAATATCACCACCAAATTTTGAGTGTTTACGTTTAATAGTTTCGGAGATGCTGTGATGAATGTTTGGATATCTCTTATATTAAAAATATATATATGTGTAATCCTAATGAGCTACTGGTCATCATCATCATCAGCTGATAGATGTCCACTGCTGGAAATAGGCCTTTCCCAAAACTTCCCACACCGATAGCGTATGGACTCGTATGGGGGATATGGATAATTTCCTACAAGGCTGGGCCAATACGGGTTGGTGGGAGCCAGAGCCTAATTTGTTAATTAGCAGGATACACCACGAGCCGGTGAGGGTGGCTTGGGTCCCGTGAGTTGTTGTGCAGAACCCCTTAGACCCTGATACACACATACACATAAATATGTATTAATAGTCATGCATTAATATATGTATATGCTTTATATGTGTGATTTTAAAAGCACTGATGGTAAGTCTCTTTTACCGGAGACAAACAGCACTGTGCGAACATTGCTGTGATCCGGTTCGAAGGACGTTATAGCTAATGTCATTACTGGGGTAACAAGACTCGACATCTTATGTCTCAGGCGACGAGCGCAATTTGGTGCTGTGTATATTATGCTAACTAACGCCACGTTGTTATAGACAGGCGTATCACTTACCATCAGGTGTTCGACCCGCATGTCTCGTCGCTTGATGTTTAAAAAAAAACCGTAACTTTAATCCAATAAATATGTTTCTTCATATAATTTAAACTGTATACAAGTTTCACTCTTATAAAGGGTTTATCTACATTGGGCTGGATTGACTGGAATTTTGTTCTAGTGCCAACCATGTAGACGCTGAAGCATTATCATTCGGAACAGGTGCCCAGGATTTCGCATATAGTATGCACAACGTGTCCGACATATCTTACTTGATCTATGCTTAACAATAAACTTACTCATTTCAATTTGGCACAAGAGGTCCCTGGACCCAAGTCAACCTCAACTGCTCGTAGTGCACTCTGCTAACTAACAGACGAGGCTCTGGCTTCTACCAACCTACATTAGCCCAGCGTTGTGGGAAATGGCCCAAATACACCCTCCCCCTCCCATATGAGTCTTTATGCTATCGATGAAAATTTTTGGCAGAAATTATGTCCAACTGTGGACGTCGACTGATGATGATGACCATTAATCTAGTAATTCATTTGTATTACATATATATACGAGATATACAGAGATTCATTGATTCATCACAGCATCTCCGAAACTACGTAAACACTCAAAATTTAGTGGAGTTATTGCTTTTGTCGTTTGGAGGTCAGCTAAGAATAGATTTTAGAAAGTTTCTACCTCAAACGGAGTTCCAGGGCTGTTGTGGGCAGGATACGATCTGGACGAAAAAATCATCACCATCATCATCCATCCCAAATAACTCCACATCGATCGATCCTGAGCTACTCACGTCGAGCTGCTTTCCGTAACCTTCACTAGATCGTCGGGTCTCCTGGTGGGGGGCCTGCCAAAACTGCGTCTTCCGGTACGTGGTCGCCATTAGAGGACTGTGGTGCCCTAGCAGCTGTCAGTGCTGCGAGCGTTGTATCCTGCTTATTGCCATTTGAGAGTACTCGTAACGCATTAGATAAAGAAACTAACCAGGGTAAAAACACATCCCCACCCAAAACCCACCAATTGTGATCAAGGAATCAAACAAGGAATTTCCTTGTTACAAGAGATCAGCTCCATCATCAGTTTTTTGTAATAGCTAAGAATGTGTAGAAAGCAGGGGAACAACAGTGCGTTATTTCGGAAGCCCTGAACCCTTCGCAGCTTACGAGAGCTGACCATTGGGGTTTTTTTATGAAGCAGGATATTTTCTATAATCACCCCTCAAGAATAAAGGGTAGTTCTATGTAATTAATATGACTTATTTCAAGATTACTCAAGGCGTGCGAGTTATTGTATGAGACGTCTCACTGCGGCGCTTTGTCTAGCAGAGAAAAAAAAAAGAAATGCGATATGAAGAGAAATGTAACGAAATAAAAACAGTGAGGCGGCTACGAGATATTACTTTACTTTATTAAGACGGCACGTCAGAGTGCGTCACGTGTGGATACGTTATCTCGAGTGAATCATCTGTTAGAAGAGACACGTCTTTTTTTTAATTTTAACGGCAACTTAACACAAACCCTGTTACTTTAGACTTTTACTTTTATTAAGATATTAGCGCGATATGCCACCATATTAACAACTACAATCTCATTTATAAAAAGGGGATACTATGAAGACATGCTTTATAATTCATTTTAAGCTTTTAACTGTCTGTATCCGGACAAAGAAATCTTTTTTATCTCCCCTAACTACATGACGTCACCGCGATGACGATTACAGCTGAAAAAGGCAACATCTAAAAATATCAACGGTCTTCCGAGTGAGAAATTCAACAAACGCTACAATTCCCTTCAAGCCGAACAACCCTATTCATGTTTGCAGGCTATTCTTTGGCGAAAGGAATAGACTTTGTCGAGTACCTACAATAAGTTTTTGATTATTGCGAGATAAATCAAGGTTATGTAAAATACCTACTCCCTACAACCCCCTAAGTGGTAATCCTCCATGAATATTGGTTAGCCCCTGGTCCATTATGCATTGAACATAACTCAAACTTAATAAAACATACCATTCCGTATTAGCCGTTAATCATGCTTACTGCCTTACGAAGACACGCTGTCACAAAACCAGGCATCCGAAGGCCTTTTTTGAAGCGTTCGAAGACTAGTAAGGATTATCCTAATCCATCAGCCTTAATAATTTGCCTGGTTCTGCCTGTGTGCCTATCTAAACGGTCACTTAAAGGGAGACATATGTTATTGCTAAAAGCGGCTGGAGTGACGACTGTTGTCGACAAATAGCCGCAACACCAGATAAATCGAAATTGTCTATCTTAACAAATAAACAATCCAGATAATATACAAATCCTTTATTTAGATTGACAACTGTATATTCTCATGTGAAATCATGAAATAAATCCAATTCGGAACTCACGCCCGTATACACCAGTGGTCATGTTTTGATGTCGGACTTTATGCAATGTGTTCACATTATTCCGCTGCGAGACTGCAGTGGATGAATAATTATTTCTGACTGAACATACAGTGCATTCATACATACAGAAACAGAACGGTACATTTGTCATCATCAACGAATATCAGTTTGTCATTAAAACGGATAAAGTAGAACACAGCGATTTTTTTGCATACATTCCAACACAACTTCAAAATTGCGTTATGTTAAGACATGATAAAAACCCTATAGATGATTAAATTGCCCACAATGATCTCATCTATCGTTGGAACAATGCTATATAATTACAAGCTATCTGTTATTGATTTACAAAATAGATAACCATCATCAACATCATTATGAAAAATTAAGGAACTGTTTCGATCTTCAGCGGTCCAACTCTGTTAAGGTTGAAATAACTATAGTATATTTAGCCTAGAAATTGAATCTAAAACCTTTATGCTCTTAGAAATCAAGCAGAAAATATCTAGTTATCGAAGCAGTTAAACAATGATATAATCTAAACAATAATAATAAAGAAGAATAGAACTCTTGTCCTTCAGCTGTCAATGTGCTTTAACACCAATAAGCTGTTTACATATAAATTTATCCTGTTTCCTTATCTCAACAATTTATAGTTCCAATAAATTATAAAAAAGAAGCAAATACAAAAGATGCAGTTGAAATAAAAACAAACAATGTTGCCAGAATTCTGTAAGATAAGCACAGAACAAAAACAGGTTTTAGATTTGAATTCTGAACGGATTTGAGAACATCAATCGTTGTATTTACAGCGGCCATGTCACACGTCACTTAACTTACATAAAATCTTCAAGTTTATGTTAAAAACAACAATGTTATGTATTCGCGCCGTGTACGCGAATGCAGTTTGAGAATCTAGACACGAAAGTTAGCCATACATTACTAACGCGATTGTAAATTAGGTCTAGATAGAATAAATTCGATTGTTCTATAACTTATCTGATGCCAACATGAATATCATTTTACTAGACATTGATAAACACAATTGTAGTTATAAATCTAGATTATTTCTTAATACTGAATCTACATTTACATCTTGTTTTTTATTAACTAGTTTTTTATTATTATGGAAAAGCGTAAACGTCTCAACAATGTTTTTTTATTTCCACAGTTAATTTAATTTTCATAATCTTTGTGATCTACGCAAAAGCATCTAACCGTTTTCATCTCATTACGGCTTTGTGTCCCTCCTATTTTAATATTTGTACACTACAACTAGCCTTTATGAATGATGCGATTGATCCATTCCGTTGACTACTACAAACTGTAGCTAAAATTTAATTTCTTTTCACTATGTTTTTTTTATGTTATGTTAATTATAAACTCCTTTATAGCATTGAAGCGCTGTGATATTTTTGTATGAGACTTCTGTGTCGGCGGTAAATTAAAAAACAAATTAAATCATTCAACGACTATGTGGCACCGGAAACGTACAAAACGGAAGCACGGGCAAAAATAATAGACGGCGCTTTAAAAGGTATTATTTGGAACCTCCCTGGGTAGCTCATAATAAGAGAAGGGAGGAAAGTACTAATAGCTACAATCAACTGTATGTCAAAGCGGCCAGTAAAATTTGTTGCAGTGTTTATCGTCCTAACTCTGTATTTTTATTGGCGAGGTTATCACTTACCATTGAGTGAATTTTCTCTTGAACCACCAACGAGCGATTTTTTTTTCTCTTAACATTTTATGGGCAGGCATATCGTTTATCGAGACAACGTCGCTTCATAGTATAAAAAATATATATATCACTTACTTACTCTGTAGTTAGGTGCTCTTAATCTGTATATAATTTTGTCTTTAATTATATTAATTATAATCCTCATAACTAGCTGAAGCTGGTGTATTAATACATCATAAGGAACTGCGATCGTTTGCCGATGACGACAGATAAGAGAGATATGTGGGTCTACTACCATAAACCGAACGGGATCGTGAATATATTTGTAACGTAGCATTTCACTGTGTCAGCAAAAATGAGCCGTAACCGGAACACCCTTTACGGTGTACTCTAACGGAACAGATTGCGACGAATTTATGCGCTATCTCTTTCCCTCTACCTAGTGGGAGCTCTCTGTTGTCGTAGACCGCCTAAGTACCATTGCTGTAGTGAGGGACGATCTGTCACTATCAGACTTAGTTAAAACTGCGACAATGAAATATCGTGGGGGACGGGTATTCAATTTTGCGTACAAGTGATGTCCCAAATAAAACCTGCCGAAAGGAAAAAGGAGAAGACTACATACCCTATTCGTAGCCAGGGGATCGTACCTCGTGAGAATATATACACTGTTCTCCTTCGTCAATTCTTTTTATACTTTTAATACGAATTAATGGTCACACCATGCTGTACCCTTTCCCCGAGAAGGGATAAGAGTCCGGCATAATTGTTCAAAAGAAAATTAAACGTTATAGAGGTAGTGAAGTGGGCTAGGGGGCGGGGTCTTCGGTGAAAGGTACCGCACGCAGCATCATCAGCACTATATTGATAACGAACAGGGCGACTCAAAGTACAGAGCAAGTAATTAATTATAACAGTATTACAAAGATATAGAGATATCCAGTCGATATATACTGTAGTATTACTTAGTGATAGGCTACTGTCTCGATTCTTGGTATTAGGAAGATCCAGAGAGATCCAGTAATTGAATACAATTGTATACTTCGTAATGACTTATTGAGCTAGATCAATGTACAGAAAGATGTACGATCCTTATAAGGATTAGCGCTTTGATCAACGATAGCGCGATCTATTGCTCATGGTGGCGCCATCTGTTGAGTTGTTGGAAAACTTCTTGTTACAACGTTTATAAATTATTTTCTTTAAATCTCTTCTCTCTTTAAAGAGGAGATCAAGACCCGGAGTATGAAATACAGAAAAAGGCTAGAAATGCGTCCTAATAAGCTTGCCACGCAACTAACCACATCGGACCTAATAAATAGGCTTACAAGGCGACAAATCCTAAGTCTCGATAGACACGATGGACAGACTGGAGCAGTCTCGATGAAGATTTTGCTCTGACTGCCTAACAGCTCTCAACGCATCTGCTCATAGTCTAGCTGACTGATTGCAAGATAAAGAAAAAAAAATCTCTTCTCTCTATGATACTACCACCGCAAGACTGCGCGCCTCCAGTCATCACCGCCTCAGTGACTCGCTGCAGCGCCAATCAGGAGACATTGGCGCCTACTTTGGTAAACACTGATGTACACTATACTATATTACAATTCAAAACAACTAAGAGTAACGATAATGAAGTTGTTTAAAACGCATTCAGCATCAGCGTTTGTGTTTCAGCGCGTGAAATTGCAAGCCACTGTAGCCGACGTTTTCTGACTACAGTTTAGTGTAAAACGGATTAACTTTCACTTGTAGTGATGAAATTGGACGACAGCGTATTCATCCTTATTTATATTATATACAAACACTCGAAATTATGTGAATCTATGTAAAAAGGTTTAATAACAGATTACCACCTATGTAGAGACTCGCCGCGATATTTATGAAGCCGTAAGCAATAATCCTTTTGCCGAGTAGTTTTTTTTTTTATTCAATGAAGGGACAAGACGAACTGGAGGTTCACCTGATAGTAAGTGACACGCTCGCACATAACAATGTGGCGCCAGTTAAGACGCTAAACACTTCATTGTAATGCGCTCGTCGTCTTGAGACGAAGGATGTTAACTCTCATTACCCCAGTAATTTGGCAAAGTCAGCTAACAACGGCTTTTACACAATTTATACAACCCCCAAAGTGAGTTGCGGGGGTGTAACGACTACCTACCGCTAGTAATATAATGGTTTACTAGTCGTAGGACTCAGTTATAGAAGACGGCAGTTATTATACCTGCCACTACATAGTATTGTGCGTTACTGGGCACCGGCTTGAAGGGCGTTGCAGCTAGTGCAAAATATAAGGACTAAAGATATTAACCATTATGTGAACGTCTTACTAGTTTCATAGCTTCATCTACAATAAAAAAAATATATTAAAATTTACAATACATCCTTCACACGGAAGACTGGAATCAGATATTGTTTGATGGTAGTTTTAACATGAGCTTGACCTAATGCTGTATTCCTGTGGTAATTTTATGGAGAAGACACCCTCATTACCACTCAAAATCATATAGTAGTAATAGTAATGATTTTAGTCAATTTCTAGTTAAAGTACACTTTTGTTATCAATTTCCCTCTGCGGTTTAATTTGCTGTTGGAGATTGCAGATGCTGGTTTCGTCCAGTTAATTTAACTACTCGTCTAACTGTGGTATGAATAATGCGGTACATTCGACCAAAACGCTCGGACGGGTTCGCACTTTGCGAACTAATGTACGTCCAGTTTGGAAACGCTGCCTGCAGCTACCGTCTGATATCAACTGCATCACCAGAGAATGCGTCTGTACAATGTACGTGAACCGAGTGTTCGTGTATTCATCTCCAATTGTATTAACAGCAACAGAACAAATAACAGTTTATAAATATCGCAAATAAATAAAAACTACTTAGTAAAATCGCAGCGCTAATATCTGCCGTTAAACGGATATTACTCCGTTCCGGTTTAAAGGGTGTTGTGGCTAATGAAGTCCCTAAGTTAACCAGAATTAACATCTTATATCTTAAGGCGATGAGAATAAAGTCTATCATGTTAACCATCGCTACGTTCTTCATCTCAACCATCTCGTACCCTAACTCCAATAAAAAAAAAATATTGTTATGATATACATGGCGAAATTATTATTATTATTTTAAGTCATTTCAGCTGAAATCGCCAGAAAATAAGTTCAGCAGCCCGATAAGCCCTGAAGGACCCTTGTCCCCTCTCGAGTACGCACAAGTGCTGTTAACGCCCCATTAAGCACGGGGACCGAGGCAAAAATGTGGAACTCACTTCACTTTAAGTAAATGTATTCTAATTCACAAACAACCTGCTGATTACTGGTAAATATTGATTACCGGTAATTAAACGTTAGTGGGTGACCTTCAGCGACGTTCGGTTACAGGTAATATTAAAAATCTTAGAATCCAATAAATAATTACAACTAGGAAAGGATTTTTATATAAATGTTAAACTTCATTAATGTCTATAATATAATTTTATGAAGGTCATCATCATCATCAGCCAGCAGACGTCCACTGCTGGATCGAACAGTCGTGTGCTGCTCGCATCCAGCGGCTTCCCGGGACCTTCGTTTTCAGGGCCATTTCCCACTATACTACCCAAATGCGGGTTGCCGGGAGCCAGAGCTTCGTTTGTTGATTAGCAGCACCACGAGCTGGTGAGGTTGGCCTGAATTCCGTGAGTCGTTGTGCGCAAACCCTTACAGCCTTCTACTAATCTTTCATATGTAATATTATTAATATACTTTATTTTTATTCAATGAAGCAACGAGATGAGCGGGACGTTCATCTGATGGTAACGATACGCCAGCCCATAACAACGCGGCGTTAGTTAAGATGATATTCATAGCAACACAGTGCGCTCGTCGCCTTAAAACATAAGATTTTAAACCTCCTAACCCCAGTAATTGCAATAGCTACAGCGCCCATCAAACCGGATCACAGTACTGTCTGTCGGCTGCAATAGGCGTTGCGGTGGTACTTACCTAGACGGTCTCCGACAAGAGAGGCCTACCACCAGTAAGTAATTAATATTTATTCTTAATATATGTCATAGTATATTAACTATGTTGTTCAAGATATTTTAATTATCTTAAAGATTCGTTGTAACAGCTATTATTAATTTTGCAACGTATGATATTTAATTACGTAGTCAGTAATGTATTATAGATACTGTGTGTGTGTGTGTGTGTAGATATGTTTGTGATAGGTCTCCATTGCTACAGACCGTCTAGGTAGGTACCACCGCAGCGCCTATTGCAGCCGACAGACAGTACTGTGTAAATATTATTGTCCTCCGATTTGAAGAGCTATGTAGCTAATGTAATAAGATAACGTGACCACAACATCTTATGTCTAAAAGCGACGCGGACAATATGGCGCTGTGTATACCATCCTAAGTAGCGCCACGTTGTTATCACTTACCATCAGCTAAGAGTCCCGCTCATCTCGTCAAAGAATTTCATGTCATCACAAATTGTTTTATAACAGTGTTAAATAAGATAACTTCATTACAATAGAAATAATAATACTTTTTTTTTCTGTTAAAATTTAAAACGTATTGTCTCATTGAATACGTCGACAATGAATATAAAAGTATATTGAAATATTTCAAACAATGACGACGCCATATTTGTTGTAACAGACAACGAAATAAAATGGAAAGTTCCATCGAAAAACTATTGAGAACCATCCGCGCGTGTACTTTAATTATATTATTGTATAGTAAACGAAAATATTGAGATTTATTAAACAGTTACATTAGTTAATTTAATATTCAACAGATTAAATATGTCCACAGAGTAAATGTAATATGGCGTTCTATTGACACAGTTATAGACCGAAAGCGAAAATACTTTTGTCTAAACATGAACAGATGTGTAGAAAAGTTAATTTGGCAGCAGTTGATATAAATAATATTTTTTATATTCAACGAGATGTGCGGGATGTTCACCTGATAGTAAGTGATGCGTTTAATTATTGTGGTAGTGTGCAAATGTGTTTATGTTTAGGTTTATGAGCATAAGATGCAGTGTATATCTTTCAAACAAGCGCCACATTGTAATGAGCCTGCAATTTACTTACCATCAGTTGAACATCCCACTCCTCTATTAGCGTCGAATTAAAAATATTTCACTGGTGATACATCTCTGATGCTGGGGACCTTGTAGGTGGGTTACAGCAGGCAAACAGTAGTGTACAAACATTACTATGTTCCGATTTGAAGGACGCTATACCTAGTGAATTACTGATGTAACGAGCCTTACCACGCTCAAATCGACGAGCACAGTGTAGTGCAGTGTATAACATCTTAACCAACGCTCATTTAATGATCATAGGAAGTAAAAAATTACGTCCGACATAGATACTTCATTCATCATAAAAAGTAAGTTTTTGAATTTTTTATAATTTGTCAAAAAATACATCCACCGTGTCATCGTAGACAAGAGTTGTCAGGGTTTGGACTAACAGGATATGGTGGAAAAGGAAGTCTCTACAAATACACATAATATCACTCGGTATGTATAATGAGAAGAGAAGGGCTTTGGACAATTGGAAAGGGGGCATCCGCGTTGGTGGGCACTTAATAAACAACCTGCGCTTTGCTGATGACACCGCAATAATAGGCTCCTGCGAAGCAGAACTAGCTGAACTCCTGTCCAAAATAGCTATCATCAGTCCAGAGTATGGTCTGCTGATCAACAGAGCAAAAACCAAACTAATGTTTGTGGATAGAACGGGTACCCTACAACGAACTTACGAACTTCGTGATTTACAGGTGGTACAGAAGTTCGCATACCTAGGATCGCAGATCAGTGACGACGGTGATTGCGAACCGGAAGTTATTAGGAGAGCACAAATGTCGAAAAATGCGGTAAAGAGATTGGAGCGATTATGGCGGAACAGGGGTATTAGGCAACACCAAAAAGAAGCTAATGCAGACGCTCATATTTTCTATCTTTCTATATGCTTCTGAAACCTGGACACTAAAAGCGAGAGTGAGATCGAGGATTGACGCGTTCGAGATGTGGTGCTGGCGCAGAATGCTGAGGATATCCTGGACGGAACGTCGCACAAACGAGTCAATCCTCAAACAGTTGAACATAACAACACGTCTCTCAACAATCTGTAGGCAGAGAGTCCTCAAATTCTTCGGACACACGGTCAGGCGAGACCCAGACAGACTGGAAAGAAATGGTGGCCAGGGCAACGCACCACAGTCACGTCCCTCAGTCATGAGGTTAAGACAAAGAGGATGTATACATACATGTACTTTTTATATATATATATATGTATATTAAAACATAAAGAGTAAGAAGAAAACGGTAATACATACTTCAAAGATTTCGATTAAAACGTATATATGTTCCACCCCTTCGGGAGCGCGGTCTGCAATATATAAATTGACTTCAAAGCACATCCAGGGTGAGTAGGGAAGGGGTGGCAATATTTTTTTTTTATAATGACTTCTGTTCTCCACCTGTTCCTCGCAATACTCGCGATCGTGTATAAAAGTATCAAGCGTCGTATTTTCTTCACATGAATGCTTAATAGAACGATTGTCGAGGGCCGTCTAGGTAGGTACTTCCGCGGCCCCTATATCCGCCGACAAACAGTACTGTGCTAGCAGTGCTGTGTTCCGGTTTGAAGGGCGTTGTAGCTATTGAAATTACTGAAGTAACGAGGCTTGACATCATATATCTCAGGGCTAAGAGCGCAATATGGTGCAGTGTATATTCTATCAGGTGAACCACTCGCTCGTGTGGTCGCTGCGGTGAATTAAAAAAAAAAAAAAATAAACTCAGGTCGTTTATAATACACATGTGACGAAGTTCTAAAATTGAATTTTTAAAAATATCATTGCCGCATTCAATAACAGATCGTCGCATGATTAAATGTAAACAATTATTAATAATTAATCATTGCGATCGATGATTAATAATCGCGTCGTCGGTAGATAGCAACACCGGATATCGGATTACTGTTGCACCAAATGTATACTCGTGCAACGACCGCAGATCGATAATGATGATGCTGGAGCCGTGCAACAGTTCACATGCACCGGGGGGCCCACGCCGGGTTATAAATATTATTAACATATTGATACTGTTTATCTTGTTTATTGTGTGGTACATCTGTAGTTAGAACATTTACACGATGTCACGCCACGCTCGTCGCCTTAGTAATTTCATAAGCTACAGCGCATTTCAAATACGAATCTGAAGGTAGCTAGTATATCTGTGGTGCTAAGACGATCTGCGGCCACAGCGCCCAGCACATATAAATTTGAAAGGTCCTTTAGCTAGTATAGCTGTGATGCTAATACTGCTTGCGGCTACAGCGCCCTTCACATACGAATTTGAAAAGTACCTGCAGCCAGTATAGCTGTGGTGCTTAGTACTAGTCTAGCGGCTACAGCGCCCTTCACATACGAATTTGAAAAATACTGTAGCTAATATATCTGTGGCGCTTAGACAGTTTGCGGCTACAGCGCCCTTCACATACGAATTTGAAAAGTACCGCATCTAATATATCTGTGGCACTTAGACAATCTGCGGCTACAGCGCCCTTCACATACGAATTTGAAAAGTACTGTAGCTAATATATCTGTGGCGCTTAGACAGTTTGCGGCTACAGCGCCCTTCACATACGAATTTGCAAAGTACTGTATCTAATATATCTGTGGCCCTTAGACAGTCTGCGGCTACAGCGCCCTTCACATACGAATTTGAAAAGTACTGTAGCTAATATATCTATGGCGCTTAGACAGTCTGCGGCTACAGCGCCCAGCACATATAAATTTGAAAGGTCCTTTAGCTAGTATAGCTGTGGTGCTAATACTATCTAAGGCTACAGCGCCCTTCACATATGAATTTGAAAGGTCCTTTAGCTAGTATAGCTGTGGTGCTAATACTATCTAAGGCTACAGCGCCCTTCACATATGAATTTGAAAGGTCCTTTAGCTAGTATAGCTGTGGTGCTAATACTATCTAAGGCTACAGCGCCCTTCACATATGAATTTGAAAGGTCCTGTAGCTAGTATAGCTGTGGTGCTAATACTGTTTAAGGCTACAGCGCCCTTCACATATGAATTTGAAAGGCGCTGTAGCTAATATATCTGTGATGCTTAGACTGTCTGCGATTACAGCGCTCTTTAGTATATGAATTTGAAAGGCGCTGTAGCTAACATATCAGTGGGGTTAAGACTGTCTGCGGCTACATCCCTTTTTGTATATGAATTTGAAAGGCGCTGTAGCTAGTATAGCTGTGGTGCTAATACTGTCTGCGGCTACACGGCCATTGAAACGTCAAAATTAAAAGAAGCTGCGGCAACTCCTTCAATGTTATACATTCCCTTAATATGTATTAACAGGTAAATGTTCCCACTGCTGGGACACGGACCTTGGCCCACAATAAGAGAATCTAAGCCTTTTAATCACTGCGGCTAAGCGTGAGTTGCGCCTGCTGCTCGCTTATTACATAACCAATATCATACATAAATAATTGAAAGAGTTAATTGATAGTAATTAAGCGTTAATAAGTTCGCGTGAGGCCGGATGTCCGGTAATTAAATGTTACAGTATATCTTTTTTAATGGGAATAGACATTAAAATAAAACCTCTCCGAAAGTGCGGGTGCCCAGTGAATCGGAAAATGAAGTCCACGCTCCAGTGGGCAACTGTCCACGCGACGTGCGGCATCAAAATGTGGTTACGCCCAGTGTATGTAATGTATATATTTCAACAAATACTAACATAAGTATAAAAAATATATATATATATTTACTACTACCCCCTCCCCCCCCCCCTCCCGACAGCAACGTGGCATTGGTTAGGATACATTGCGCGCGTCGCTACAGACATAAGTTGAATCTCGTTACCCAAATAATTACTACTAGCTGCAGCGGCCTTCAAACCGGAACACAGCAATGTATTCATAGTACTGGAATAAAAGTTTTGATTTTAATTTTTTTTATATTATTTTTATTACAAATCAATACAGTGTATTTAAATTGGTAAGGGTGGTAGGTGGTAGGTTTCTTTTGCACTGGTGGTTAGTCTGTTTGCTAATGATAGGTCTCTGTTACCGGAGACCTAGGTGTCTACCGTCCCAGCTCCCATTTCTCCCGCCAAACGGCTGCGTGTACTAGTCGCCTTAATACATAAAATATTAAGTCTCATTACCATAGTAAGTACAACAGCTACGGCGCCCTTTAAACCGGAACACGGCGGTGGCATTAAGAGCTGCGGTAACCACCTAGATAGTCTCTGGGAATAGAGAGCTAACACCAGTGAAAGTATGTATCTAGATCTAGAATAGATCTTAGTTAAAATTAATATCATCATCATCATTATCAGCCTCTGTTTATCTTCTGCTGGATATAGGCTTTCCCCGACATCTTCCACCAAATGCGATCCTCAGCTTCTCGCATCCACCCACTTCCGACCGCTCAGATGATGTCGTCGGTTCATCTGGAGGGAGGGCGTCCTACACTTCTGCGACCTGTACGCGGCCTCCACTCCAAGACTTCTCTCCCCCATCGGCCGTCACTAACACGACAGCATTAAAACTAACATACGGAAGTTAAGGTTAATGCCGTCATTTCGCATACGGAAGCGGAAGTTGACCCTGTAACCAGTTACCTTCAGCGATATAACCGCAGCGGTTGGTTTACTGAAGACCTGAACTAACTTTTATCGTTAATGGGTTAAATGAACAGATTACATATACTTGTTCATTAACAGATTTCTGGTGGTAGGTGGTAGGTCCCACATACCGGATACCGTCCACGCACTGTGCATACATCACTGATGCGTGACTTAACATCCTGTGTCTCCAGGCAAGCAGATTGTGATGCTGTGAGCATCTAAACTTCATTGTTATGAGCAGACGTATCTTTTACTATCAGGCGAACCTCAAATAAAATATATGATGATGAAGAACACCTTTGTTGACGTCATCAGCAATGGACTATAAATAAATTGAGCCAGTTCTACAAGGATGAGTAATGGCTTCCATGCGAAGGTCATCAGGTCATCTAGTGCATATCAATTGCATTAGACGTGAGTGTTACTGTTCGGCTGCTTAAATCCACCGTCTACCACGGATTCGATGATAGCGGAGCGTTATTGGATAAATTATACCATCAGCTCTTTCATCAGGACGCTCCTAATGGAACTTAATTATAATGTACAGCCGGGGGACGCAATAAGCTCGTTAACTTAACGAACGGGATGAAATTTTAAGTTTGTAACGAATTTATCTTTTTTTTTTCTTTGGGTTGTATGGAGTCCCGCGCTACAACTCACGGGGCCTAATCCAACCTCACCAGCTCGTGGTGCAGCCTGATAATCAACAAACGAGGCTCTGGCTCCTACCAACCCGCATTGGGCCAGCGTGGTGGGAAATGGTCCAAATTATCTCAAATGAATCCATACATACGACAGCCCCCAGATGCCACTTCGGTACTGGAGACTATGCTGACTGTTTGTGGATATCCTTGGGGGGAGGCCAATGTCATAGCCGTGGACGTCTGTCGGATGATGATGATTATTTTTCCGAACAGGCATCCTGTTCTATTTCGCAACCGTAACTAAGCGACGTGACGAGCTGAACGTTCACCTAATGGTACACTGCACCATATTTTCTTCATCGACTCGAGACATAAGTTGTTAAGTCCCATTACCTCAGTAATTTCACCAGCTATAACACCTTTCAATCCGGGACGGAGTAATGAGAGAGAAATTTTTTAAAATCCGTTCTTAGCCGATCTCTAAACGGCAAAAGCAATATCCCTACCAAATTTTGAGTCATCATCATCATCATCAGCCAATAGACGTCCACTGCTAGACATAAGCATCCCCAAAGATCTCTACATACAGTCAGCATAGCCTCCGGTACCGCTGGGCACTAGGGGTCATACGGGGAGAGATTTGGGCTATTTCCCACTGGCCTAATGGGGGTTGGCGGGAGCCAGAACCTCGTTTGTTGATTAGCCGAGTCCATCAAGAGCAGGTGAGATTGGTTTGAGTACCGTAAGACATTGTGCAGAACCCCTTACCCAATTCTGAATGTTTAAGTCTAAGAGTTTCGGAGAAGTCGTGATGAGTCAATGAACCTCAGCGAGTTGAACAAAATTGGTACTGAAGAATATTGTATTAAGAATTGGTTGGATGGATAGTACAAATAAAAGGTAAATAGGGTGGGGAATGGTCGATGACAAAGGGAGGTAATTAGAGAGACGGTCGACGGAGACGCTCTCGACATCAAAGCAGTCCGACGGAAACGGAGTCCTTTGGCGGGGAGCCTTTAAGGATACAAAATAAAAATATAAACGTTCGCTACAACAATTTCAGGACGAATTGGACTCTCAATTCTATTCATGGATGTGGTATCTATTGGGGTTCTGTTTGGATAACTTAAGATCCTTTTGTGATCTAAATTCGAAGACTTTGTTACATCTTGAGTGTGATCCTATTTCGTGATCTCCTTTATCAGCAAAGAATCTCGATTGTACTACAGTAAATATTTATAAGTTTATTCACATCAATAATGGACAAAGAGTTGACCTTCAATTTACATGACGGTGGATGGGGCTGTAAGAGGTTCCGGCCCGACGTCTTACGGAGCCCAAGTCAACCTCACCAGCACGCGGTACACCCTGCTGAATAATAGACGAGGCTCTGACTACCCACCAACCCGCATTGGGCCGGCATGGTGAAATACTACCCAATTCCCCTCGATGAATTCCAACAAAAAACGGGCTTAAGTGTCCGGAGTCACCAGTGGCCATGCCGATCGATCGATGTGGAGATCATTGGGTTAGGCCCAAGTCCAGCAGTGGACGTCTGTAGGCTGGTAACGAATCAATGAAAAAAGTACATAGACCTCGAAGATAGTATGACTCTATGTTCTCCAAGAAGACCATTACTTATATTCATGACCGTTCGATAAAACACCACCATACAAAATTAACAAGTCTCGTTGTCCCAGTAATATCACTAACTACAGCGCCGACTCCAATATTTAATCATTACTGTATTGTAGTAGAAATAAGAGCTGCCGTGTTGCCGCAGCCTCACTTTAGCAATGTTAATAACATTTCAACTTAACTTTATAATTCAAATCTCTGTTGTGGTAGGAGCTTTGAGAAGAATTTAAACGTCTGTTGGAATCCACTTTAACTTGTTGTTAAATAGATAACAAATTAAATTGGTAACTATTTTATTGTGTTAGTGGATCGGCGGCTGGCACAGCTGCGTGAACGCTTCAGGAAAGTTGGCAACAACAATTTGTGGTGGGGGTTTTTTTAGACAACAAACCAACCCGCCGTTAGGGGATTTCACTCGATGATAAACGTTATAACCGTTCGTAATACAGCGAAAGTTCAGATATTTATTATGTCGTAGCACGCCAAGTTTAAAACCTGATCAACATTTCTAATTCATAGTCGCTGGAGTGGTACTTGGTCTTCCTTCGTCATTCATCATTATCAGCCTTTGTTCATTCACTGCTGGATATAGACCTTTCCCAATGTCTTCCACCAAATGCGATCCTCAGCTTCTCTCATCCACCCACTTCTACCGCCTTAATTATGTCATCGGTCCATCTGGAGGGAGAGCGTCCTACACTTCTGCGACCTGTACGCGACCTCCAATCCAAGATTATTCTCCCCATCGGCCCTCACCGACACGACAGCTACGGACGGTCGACTACTACTTCAGCTTGCAGATATTGAGAGCTACGTCGACAATTTTAGTTCTCCGGCGAATATCTTGGTTCCGGATTTTGTCTCTTAGAGAAATGCCAAGCATAGCTCTTTCCATCGCTCACTGTTCTACTTTGAATCGATGGACCAGCCCGACGATCAGGTGCCATGTATCTGCGCCGTAAGTAACGATGAGAAGAACGCACTGGTTAAAGATTTTCGTCTTCTGACATTGGGGTATTTGCGAAGTGAGGATGTGTCGGAATTTCCCAAACGCTGCCTAGCGAAGCCGAAAGCGTCTATCGATCTCTTTGTTGAATTACCTCAGCTGTTCTATAATCTATCCGAGATAAACGCGTATTTCTTAGGAAAGACTTACTCCTTGAGCACTGAGATTTGGAGAGAGTCTTGACCTCCGACACAGGATATCGCCTATGCTACTTATTTCACTTCTTCTCTTGCTAAACTACTACTAAGAACTGACATGGATTGTATTCTACAATTCCGTGGTAGAAGTCAGAAAAGAGACTTTACGATCATCTCCCAAGCAATTAACTTAGCTAACGGAGTGTATGGTCCCCAACTTCTCACAAGAAAGCCATGATGAATGTAACGTGATCTTGTGTATTCAACATCAATATCATTACTTGGCGTATATTCTCAAAGAACTCCTCTGTCTGACGACTAACCTACAAACAATATAGGCTACACGATACGTTAGGATCGGCCCGCCTAAAAGCCAGTGAGATTTAATTTCCTACAGGCTGAAACTGAAAACAAACGGCCTTTGAAAATCAACTAGCTTTAGTGAATACCGAATAGCATTTGTATGAAACATATATCATTTATTTTCTTAAAAGTAGACTTCAAATTATTATTACCTAATAAAAATAAATAGAAAAGTATAATTAAGCGCTGGTAGATATATATTGCAAGTACTACTGTGCTACCGGAATTCTGCCCATTCTATGCTGTGACGTCACAAAGCTACATTCCTAAAGCAAAAGCGTAACTGCTTTTATCATGGTCTTTTATGTCACACCCGCCCTGACCAAAGCCATCGGTTTTCATATATGTGTCTGCCATTTTGTTTCAATTTGATAGACAAAAGGAAGTGTATAATTATTAATAAATAACTTATTAAATACTTTGTTAGTCAAATAGAGAGTCATAACCAGTTTATCCATCACACCAGCGAAGTTCAGATAAGTGGGTGTCACGTGTTCACCAAACCCCGTGTCCTTGGAACATATTCCTTTCGATACTTCTTCCACAGCAAGACGAAACTCAAAAGGAATGGAACATGCTAATTTTACTAGACTACAAGTGCATAGGCATCCACACAAGCTAAACTATCACCGTAACTCAATATTCTTAAGTATTTTGTAATGATATTAGACCGTTGTATGAATTATAACTATTATTACTTTTATCATTAAAATAAAATGCAATAGCGATAGTAAATATTTATTGCTAATAGACTAAGTCGTTATTAAATTCTTCTTGAACTATCTGTCGTCTTGTGAATGTTTAATCATAAGTAACGAGACGCTCGGTAACAAATAACGGTTTGTACTTATACTGGATTTATTATATCGAATTTGTGTTGAGATGTGTGGGAGTAAGCCCACGCGGAGACAGCTCAGATAACAATGTATATGAGTGAAAGAGAAGGAGAGGAAAGGGCCGCATTTAAATGTGTAGTAAGAAATTCTTAACAGAAAATATATCCGTTATCTTATAAAATAATGAATTCTTTGAACAAACTCAAGTTAAACGCCTGTCAAAACTAAATAGCAATAATATGTACTAACATTGTTGTTTTCTAGTCAGAAAGGCGCTATTTCTATGAAACTACTGGGGTAAGGAGATTTAATATTTTGTCTCAAAGCAACTAGCTCAATGTGATGCAATGTACATCATCTTAACGTACATTTTTGTGATCGAGTGACTATCAAGTGGACCTCCTGTTCGTCTCGACGTATGTCAAATTCAAAAAATAAATAGGATCTCAGTCCAGCCCACCGTTCGCGTACGGTTACCCATTCCGTCGCCTAATCGCACGCAGTAATACAACGGGAATACGCTTTACGTCCGACATGAATTATTTATGATGATGAAATAAACTTTGAATGTCCCTACACGTAAAACGATTTATTTATTTATAAAAGGTACCTCAAAAGGACCCGCTAACCGCTGGTCAAGTAACAAGTCCCTTGTTTGATATTCAATGAGTTTTAATGGTGGTAGAGTTTTTCATACACATCTATCTTGCTAGCTCTTTCTTAGCCAAAGACTATTCTCAAAGTAATACATAAGAATGCCAAAGTATTTCTAAGCAAGTGTGTATTACTGTTTACGATCTGTTCAAGTCCTAAATGATGAAAAAGAAAACATACATGAGCTTATCGAAACAATGAATGATAATAGAAAATGAAATACTAAAGTATAGAATAAATATATTTTTCAATTATCCTTACTATTGGCACCGTAAAATTAATTAACTAAATTTATTGTTAAATAAGTTGATTAAATGTCTATGAAGTAACAAATAAGTTATTCAGTTGACTGAGAATAATTTTTATAAATATAAAATATTTAACAAGTTTATAAATCACACGTTAAATAAAGTAAGAAATAAGTTATTGCGACTAATATTAGTTAAGTTTATTTCTGAGTTACTAAAACGGAAACCGCTTAGGTTGGCAACACTATTGGTTTTTATCATATATAATTTGTAATAGGCAGATAAAAATATAAGTATTCTTTTTAGGTTTTTATTTGCCTTTTTTCCTTCTTCTCTTCGCCTCGAGCACAAAGGGTTCGGTTAGTCGAGTTCACAAGGATTCAAAATCAAAGTGGGTGTTTGAAAGTAATCCTATACCGTATTCTTTGTACGAAGGAAAGTTAATACGGAGCTTTTTATCGCGTTTCCTAAAAATT
Source organism: Ornithoptera priamus (assembly GCA_029034505.1). NCBI lineage: Eukaryota > Metazoa > Arthropoda > Insecta > Lepidoptera > Papilionidae > Ornithoptera > Ornithoptera priamus. Next base: position 244,373 of record JARDWD010000267.1, on the reverse strand, counting down.
CCACATCTACCGGCAATAAAAATGTATGTATTCCGTTATTACCACAAATATACAGACAGAAAGTCTATAAATCCTCATTCCACGAAGTAATGTGACGAACAAGACGTTTACTGGACCAGTTATACATACTAATGTGGCTATAGTTAGAATGATAAATACATCACATTATGCTGAACGCTTTCAGGAAAAAAATACCCTAGTAATTACACTAGCTACAGCTTTTAGACCGGAACTTGGTAATATTTGCACATCTTTGTTTGGCGGTAGAAATATGCATTACCGTCTACGTACCGCTGGACGTTTTCCCGAAGCAGAGTCGTACTAATATAAAATTCTTTAAAACTAAAGTAAAGTGAAAAACAATATACAAAATGCAATAAATACTTTAGTATATATTATTCTATGTATTTATTAAGACAATATCTTCATTCTTTAAAATAGATTAATTACTAAATATAAACAATTCATAATAATTGCATACACAAATAATTTATCCTAGATAAGGCTCCCTTTATTCGTCTGCAGGTCTTCTAAGCCTAACTTAATAACTTATTACACAGCCTATTTCCGCTACCACTTCACGGATTACACCGAAGCCTCTTCTCTCACCTCTTTGAACAGTTAATTCGTCTCTTGTGCTAAATTTAGATGAATACACTTCACTGTTTACTGGACAATCAATTTAAACCCGTGGACGTTCGGTCCATTTCAGCGTAGTCCGTTCATTAGTACATACTTAGCCGTTATAACAAAATGGGCCAGGGTCGAGGGTGCTCGGCGTGTCTTGAGTGCTGGCGAGAAACATTGACATAAAGCTCGCGCTGGTGAGAATGCATTTTCGTCATCGGACACGGCGCACTTTGAGAGTCTCAGGAGAACCATCGACATTGAGGCAAGAGGCTTATTTGTAACAATAACTAGTGGCCCTTCAAATCTTTGAATATCACAGCCCTGAAAGTTACAGACTCTGGGTTCTTTTTATATTGGCAAATTCAGAAAAATCTATACCACTTTATGATTTCTTGACTTTTTTGATTTGATTTGACTTGATGATAATGCCTATAATAATTTTGTTTAAATATAAATATTCTGCCATACTTTGCAGTTTAAGTATACCGCCTATGCAAATAGAAGTCTCTTTAAAGTCGGTCCAAAGAAATGAAGAGACAGAGAAAAACTAAGTTTTTTTTATTAATTCATACAAACATAACAAATAGGCATTTTCATGTTGTAGTTAGTTCTAAAGAGATTGATCTGTATGTAAATGATACGTCTGCCTAATAATCAGGCGCTCGTTAAGATGATATACACTACTTGTTTTATATCCCAAAGTTGAGAAAGAGCAATTTATTATCACCAGATAGATAGTGAGAACGGTATAAGGGGTCCCGTACAACAACTCACGGGGCCCATGCCAATCTCACCTGCCCGTGGTGCAGCCTGATAATCAACAAACGAGGCTCTAGCTCCCGCTAAGCCGCATTGGGCCCGTGAGGTGGGAAATGGCCCCCTATATACAACAGCCCCTAGTGCCCAGCGGTACCGGACGCCATGCTGACTGTATGTGGAGATCTTTAGGGGGAAGCCTATATCTAGCAGTGGACGTCTATTGGCTGATGATTATTAAGCACTTGAAGCAGTTCTGAATTGATCGTGGCGGCCATTCGATAAACATAAAACAACAATAACCGTCCAACAATCTCCACGGCTGGGTAACGAGTACTTCACTCATAAAGACACCCCTTCATCACGATTTAGCCATCACGTTAGCGAAGTAAACAGCGGAAGTCGCATATCATTATAAACTATTCTTTTTAAAACTCGGCGAGAATCGAACTTAAGCCATCTAACTTCACATTTTTTTCTACTAACCGACGAGACGAGCTGCACATTCACCTGATTGTTAGTGATACGCCTGTCCATAACAACTTGGCACTAGTTAGGATCGTACACACAGCATCACAACGCCCTCGTCGCCTTGAGACATAAGACGTTGTCTCGTTACCTCAGTAATTACACTAGCTACAGTGCCCTTCAAACAGGAACACAGTAATGTTTGCACAGTATTCTTTGGCGTTAGAAATAGGCGCTACGATGGTACCTGCCTTTTATTTTGTTTCCGCGGAGAAATCTTTGAAAGATACCTTGCTTGTGGAGAGGAGTCAGGGTTATGTTAGATTCTTACTCATTAAATCTCCCTCGGTGATCTGCATCAGTGCATTCGGAGAAACCACGGGATCTCTTATAGACCCTCTTAAGCACCATCGCTGAGCCATACGCCGTCCCACGCAGGTTCGCTTGTTAAGCGATTAGGGCGCTCACCCTCAAGGCCCGCGAAACTCCTACACCGTTTTAGTCTGCTTCGACGACAGGGAGGGCTTACCTTAGTCCTATTCTTACTAGCCCGAGAGTACAGGACTGACGATGATACCAGGCAGTCTCCGCCAACAGAGACCTCATCAGTAAAGTAAGCTATATTATATCAGTATTCGCTGACACGTGATGGTCTATTCAATATCTATTAATACTTCTAAAAGTGACTATACCTAATATTTATATTAAATACTGAATTTTAATATCCTGATACTGAATATAAAGACTCTAAATCATTGTATGCAGGTAAATTGAAATTGTAATTTTAACCTTAAGACCCGTAGAGACTAGTGAAACAATAGACAAACCCGAAAGCGGACGCCGCGGATTATGTGCAGACACCTTTATAATCCGGACGTGGGCGGGCGCGTGCGGGATATTACAGGGCAAAGGCAGGGGACTCCTCCTCTGACGTCACGCCGCGCTGTCCTCCGTCACACCGCGCTGTCCTCCGTCACACCGTGAATAGTTAATGGATTCTTGATTAAGTATTCTTTTAATACAGGCGTTGAAGCCGTTTGCGTTAGAGTTAGATCGTTTAATTGGAGCAAAGCTTCATTTGAATAACTTGCACTGAGGATGGAGGGAAGACCAGTTTTTTTTTTCCAGATATAAAAAGAGGAATTCAAACCTGCGAACCCTCAAACCATTTTAATCTCCTACGACATGCAGGAATTGTTGCATCAGTCCACAAATACATAGATGAGTTACATCTACGCTTGCTTCAGAATCGGAACATTCCAATGTATACACAATATGCAGCTGTGCATTTTCGAGAATTTCAATATCACCATATGCAAAGCTTCCGCAGATTACACCGTTAAACCCGTAGTTTTGAATACTCCGCATATTATTTTTTGTCTCAAGATTTAATATTTCCATGCCAAATGAAAACCAACCTTATACTTTCCATCATTCGGTTGAAATTCGGATGGTAAATTGTAGCTTAATAAAACTTGCCACCGACGACAATAGCACTTGACACTGTTAAGATGCGACAAGTATCGCCAAGAAGTGGCCTCGTCATCAGTAGCTCGAGTTCGTATTTTTACTTAATTTCGGATTTGAAGCAGTTTTAATGGCCGCGGAACAAAAGCGGACATCAACGAAGGAACAGTGAGCAGAAAGGAAAGTTAATTAGGCATATCTTCAAGTTTATACCACCATCTCTGAAGAGCCTGTATAAAACAAACATAGGGAAAGACTCTTTAGAACAGACGGAATTATTTTGTTTTTGTATGTGTCATACAAACATTCATATGAATAATAGCAGACGTAGTCTTAAAATGAAAATTTACCCTGTTTAATCTATTCTACAATAGGAAGATTCCTAGATATATAAATTCATATATATATATCTAGGAATCTTTCCTATATATAGATTCATTGAACCCAAAAAGTCCAAAATCAATTGCAAACATCGCTTCGGTCCATTTTAAAAGTTGTTGTTACTGAGGTCAAGAATTCTTTAAATGGACAAACTTTGTTAAGATAGATAGTTATTTTTTAAATATTCAAGTGAAAATAAATTAACCACATTAGTACGGAATCTTAAAAAATGTATCCAAAGCGTTTTATCAATATTCACATCGCAAGATGCAGGAATGTAGGATGGAATGGTTTAGTCACGAGAAGCGAAGCTACCAACGTTGGCAATTTAGCAATTTTCCCATCTCAAATGAAGACCCTGGTAGATCCAAGAGGAATTATAAAGATTTAATCTCTAAGTACATGCAAGTGGCAAGTAACTGATAACGATATAGGAGAAAAAAGGGCACTACAAAGAATTTACAGCTAAGAAGAGAAAGGTAGAAGTTGGTCTATAACAGAAATTATTTAAATTTCCGTCAGAAATGTAATTTCTTAAAGTGCAGTTAACTTAATCCCTTGTGATCTCGCTGCTGTCCGGCACGAAACTCAAATGCAGATGTAAATTCAAATCTGAGGATAAAGATACAAGAATTCAAAAGCTCACTTTGCATATCAAAGTGTTTCATCAGATTGGGACACTCAATGGATTGAGTGGGACTCTAACATCTTTCTCCTGCATACTCTTCTATGTTTATAATGAATCTACAGAAAGATCTATTTCATTTTATATACATATTATATTAGTTAAGCATGGCGAAAGTTATGCCGCATGTTTGGTGCTAGTTCATTAATAATATTCTTCTAAAAATTCATTTATCTTTGTAAAATCTTGCTGAACTGATCCAGATAATTTCATGAACTTTTGCGCTTTTAACCCTTCTTCATTACTTCAATTAAAAACAGGCGCGGATTCAGCCTCCATTAAACTTGATCCTCCGGTGAAGTGAAACGTTGCGAGGATAATTCCAATCACGAAAATTTTAGCAAGTGTTACAGGTAAATTGTCTTCACTCTGTCTTTGTGAGAGAAGGTCACCAGTCCCATCAATGAGAACCTTATGAACTGTTTATATATCTTCGACATATGAAACTACCTTAATCTATATGGAGATAACATTCCGCTTTTCACAATTCGTGTAACTGGAAACGGATCTCTGTATAATAAATTCATATAACAGAATGCATCCGAGAATAAACAGGAGCTCAGCTGCTGAGTTGCAGACAATTTATCCGAATGAGGAGGTAGACGGTACGCCAGCTACGGCGCCAAGTTTAGCTCGTGCAAACAATAGCAAGTACGGAAGACGAACGGAAATTTAGTACAGCATTGTTACCTACTCTCCTATATTACAACATATATACATATATATATATATATATGTATATAATGAGCTATATGCAGCTACTAATAAATTATCACTTTTTTATTGAACGGACCGACGAGACTAGCGGGACGTTCACCTGATGGGAGTGAAGCGCTTGTTAGGATGGTATACACTGCACCACGTTACGCTCGTCGCCTTACGACTTAGGATCTTAAATCACATTAACCCAGTAATTTCACTAACTACAACTCTATTAAATCCGGGACACAGTAATGTTTGCACACTCACTCAAAATACAGTTAAATAGTTACCACTTAACCGAACCGTGGTACTCCACGAACCCGGGACCTCGTTAAAAGACAAACCGTTAACCAATGCGCCATGGTGATAGTAAAGTTTTATTCTGTGTAGATTCGTGCTTAACCTTCCAGAAGGTAATCCGTTTCTAATGATTCTTGAAATTTTAATTGAGCCTTTTAAGACGTTTATTCCTTGCTCTCCGGAAACAGTATTACTTGTTCTACTTTGTGAGAATCTTTTACTTTTAAATGTTCTTCCCGGCTTGTGTTGGGCCGGAATATGTCTTTCTTTTCTTTCATATATACTTCCTCTCTTTCACTCTTAGACCTTATCAGTTTTACATATTCTTGTTTTTCTTTCTCCATGCATCTCCTCTCAAACTTCAATCGCCGTCCATTATAATTTGCTTTACAACTTTTTTTTGTTTCCATATTTCCTTTATCTTATTATACTTAATGCAATTTTACATTTCTATTTCGTTTTCTTATTTCTTCTCTTTCTATCTATTACATTCCTGCTTATTTTATTATTAAGATTTATATTTGTACTTACTAGTCTATATTTCTCTCTATTGTAACTTTGATTACTTTACTGCAATTTTTTTTAAATAAACAGTTACTTCCGTCTTCACTTATCATAGAGACTATCTTCTATCATACTGCATGTGTTTGTGTCCTTTTTTTTCTCTTGGGGAAATCCTACATCAGATACTCTTCTGCTGCCGGGTCAGCAGAATTATGCCGGACTCTTATCGGCTAGAACCCCACGGTATCCTTCTCAAAACCTTGGTAGGAACTACGGGAACGTTTACGCATACTTCCGCAGTCCCATCGGCATTAATCCTTTACAGGATCTCGCCTCAGAGTTAAGCTGTCACTCCCCACCTTTCACTATCGCACAAAAGCACCATACGCGCTACCTCGAGACCTTTAATATACGGCAACGTGTAACCCCCAAACCCGCTGCCGTAGCCTCTGTTATGGGGGTTGGAGGCCATTGTGCATTTTTCTCCGCCGCCAAGACTGCTTGCTATGAATAAGGAGAAGAGAGGCTCTTTCTCTCTCCTTCTCTGCAGCCTCCTTTTGCGACATCACTTGTTCGCAAAAGGCGACGCCTGCACTCCACGCCTTCTCGCTTCCGGTCATAATCTTAATACTGTGCTTATGTCCTGTCCCAGCGCCATCCGGCAATCGTAGCACTCATAGCTGAGACAGGAGGTTGACAGGTGCAGTACGATCTGGTCCACCGCAAGGTCAAAGATACACGAGGGGCTCTCCTTGAGCTTAAGCCTATGAAGGTACTCGGAGAATCTTCCGTGCCCAGTGAACATTTAGACCAGACACATTCTCCAATTGGCGCAAAAGCTGGTAGAACACGGGAAAAAGATCCGCGTTACCGAAGCTATCGTATCTTCCACATTAAGAATCTTGTTAGGATTCTTTTGTACACAAATACCCGTAATATAAATTTATAGTTTCCAAATAATACAAAAAGATGTGCGGAGTATTTAAAAAAAAAAATTAATACTTTCTTAAGAGTAAAACAAAACAAGGTTATAGCAGAAGTAGATCCTGATGCGTTAGATGAAAACTTAGCTAAAGACTGGGTGCAAAGAAGCTACGAGATGGCATAAGTGTGACCTACAACCGGTGGGCTCTGCAAGAGATTTTAGGGCCTCCCACAGATGGGGAGGTGATACTTCCATCTAAATAGTCTCTGCATGAGAGCTAATTCGGAAACAATAATTTCATCGACCGCTGTCAATATCTAACTCAATAAGTTACCCGTTTACCCATTCACCAAAGTTATCAAACGTCTGTTTACGGAAAAGGTAATTTCACATATTGGCAAAGTTTTGGAAAGCTGCAAGCTCTGTTTATTGAAATCCTAAAGTTACTTCGTTTGAACTTAAACTTACATGTCTCTGTGACATCGCGGTACAAGTAATTCGTCGCAAGAAGAAATATTTAACATTGAGTATCCTGACATTGATCAAAGATCACTTGAAGTGCAGTTTGGATAAACGCTGTGTTCTACCTATTAAGATATGGGAATTGAAATGTACATCTCCATCCTCATAATCACTTAACATCACGTGTAATTAAGGTCTAGTCTTAAGCTAATGTTGATATTGAACAGGTTTACCTATCAATACATTTCTGTCGTCACTCCATATTTCATTAGCTGAAAGTCATCTTCAGCCAAAAGACAGAAGCAAATTGCATCTGTTTTATTCTTCAGATAAATTTTCGTTGTTAAAAGCCTTTTAATATTTCATCTTGTTAATTATTGAACAAATATAAAGTTCCTTTTTAAGTAAAGTTTACTATCAACAGATTCTGTTTGTTAAATTGTTAATAATAATGCATTTTTAATACTTAACCTATCGCATAAACTTCAAACTGTTTACACTACAAAGCTCTAACATCAAAGCGTTGAGCCTTGTAATTTTCTTCATGTAAATAGCTGGCTAACTCGATTCACCGGAAATTGCTTATGCGCCAAGATGCTTTCTAGCTAAGTATATTCATCCTTAGTGTATACTGCACAAACTAATACACGCGCTGATAATAATTTATCTCACAATTTGCTCCAGTAATTTCCCTTGCTGCAACGTCCGTTGGAAAATAGTAATGTTTGCTTACTACTGTTTCCCGGAAGAAATTAGGCTGAAGATTTAGGGGCCCACCCAGAATTATCAGCCTTCGATATATTTACAGCTTCAGACTTAGTTCAACTCCTCAACAAAAATAGACATATACAGGGTGTCCCGTGGCAGATTTACGATTTCTGAATTAATTTAAAGGATGTTATTATTTTAGAATATACATATATTTGTCATAGAAAGAAAAACGAGACATGCGCAGTTTATTTTTTGAAGATCACTCCGTCCAAATGTTTTCCATCGCGACGTACACACTCGCGGGATCTTTCGAGAGTATTCTGAGTGTATCTCGCGAAGGAGGCTCATGGTGGCTCTTGCTGTGCGAGGCGCGGCGCCATCTCGTTGAAACCGCGTGTGAGAGCTGTTCGATGGATGTTCTCTTAGTTTCATCATCAACAGTTACGGTTGCTCCACGAGAATTTTCAAAGAAAAACGGCCCAATTAATCCATTGACAGAAAGAGCACCAGTCCACTGAGACATCATGACTGATCAATCCGCACAAATGCCGCCCTAAACTGTAACCCCTTCCTGGTCGATATTTGAATTTTAAATCCTAAATCTGCCACGGGTCCCTCTAAGTAAGTTCCATAAAACACCAGAATGTACTACAAAGTAAATGATTTAGGAGCACACTGGTAATGCATTTTCTCGGTAACATCTTTATATATATATCTCGTTGAACACTGACAAATGTGAAACGCTCACTTCAAGAAGCTAATAAACCGGAAGCACTTAGTTGTACTCACTTAAAGTAGTGTGGTGCTGTTATCAATGTTAATAAAAATAGTTCGTTTTGAAGCTCATATTTGATCTAGATTTCACAATTTAGGCAACAGTTATGTCCGTAGATGATAAAACACATAAACCCAGGGAGATCTCACATCTTGATAGAGGATACAGAACAATTTTTTGACTTCATCTTAATTTGCTTCTGCGCCATAAAGATTTTTGCAAGCAATAATATAAGATGAGCCGACAATCTGATGAGAATAGCGGGTACCCACTAAATACGAGCAACGCGGAACCGATCGATGTGGAGATCTTTGGGGAAGGCCTATGTCCAGCACTGGACGTCTCTCGGCTGATGATGATGATGAATATCTATATACATATATATAAGTCACTAAATTCCCCAGAACTTATACAGTGATATAAACGGTGATATTAGATACAGATAAACAGCCATACCTGTTCTTGTTAGAGAATACCTGTAATCCCATCAGTGGGAGTATAAATTGAGTTGAAATAAGTAAATATAATTTAACAAACAGGAATACAACTAACAAACATTTCACAGGAAATGAAAAGTAGTTAGAGTACTTGCGAAATGAATGAAACCTTATCGCTTTAGCAATAAAGCACAAATTCCTTCGCACATAGTTGTATAAAAGCTTTAATGAAAAGAAAAGATCGACGTCTAGTTAATTCCATTGCTCACTAGAGTAGGGGTTACATTTAGGGTTGTCACTTTTAATAATAAATTATTTTGTTCTATAGTATAACCTAGAGTAAAACGAATTGAAGTAACAAAGATTTTTAATGACGGTAAGTCTCTGGTATTGTCTAAGTACCACCGCAGGTCATATTTCTGTCGCCAAAGGATACATCGCAAGTATTGCTGTATTCCCCTTAAAGCCGTTGTAGTTGGTGGAATTACTGAAGATGCGAAACGTAACTCCTCATGTCTCCAAAAGAGCAAAATGTAGTACATCATCTGAATGTCTCGTTCATCTTGTCGCTTCATGGAATAAGAAAACATTATAACCATCTCCTATTGGAGGTAGATCCTTGTTACCGGCGCCTGTTTACCGAGGCAGTACTATTCAAACATCACTATGTTCTGATCTGAAGGGCGTTGTCGCTACTGAAATTACTGGGTTGACGAGACTATAAATATGTCTTAACGTGATGAGAACAACTTGGTACAGTGTATATCTTACCATTAGGTGAACGTCTTGTTCCTCTAGTAACTATCAACTCTATATATATATAGTATTTAAACAGGAGATTTCCTCATATGTAGCGCCTCATCACGATATCTCTGGAACCATAAGTCCTACAGACTTAAAATTTGTTAGGGATACTCCTTTCGCCAAGTATAGATCAGCTAAGAAGATTTACGTAATGTAAACCCCCAAAACAGGTTGCGGAGGTGTTAATAATGGGAAAGGGCCCAGGGGCAGAAGGTTACCGCCAGGCGGGAATATTTCTGAGAAATTTACGGCCAGCAAAGCGGGCGAGGTACAGCTAGTAATTTTATATTGAAAACAAATTATTCCTATTTCAAATATAACTCTTGGCAGCCCTGGTTATACTCCAGGCTCACCTGAAGTTAATATTGTCAACTAATTGGGTTTCATTTCGTTTTTCTCACCATCCGCACTCGGTCCTTAAGACTATCCGCTTTTGTCTCAAACAATGAGCTGATAGAAGATGGAACTTATTTTATTCACACCTAGCTCCGTATTAAATTATTTAATTAAAAAAAAATATATTAGTATCAGTAAATCGAATAAAGCACAACTATTCCGTCTTTATACAAGTGAAAAAAAATTAGGGTTCCGCGAATGAAATTACGAGTCATAAAATTATGAAACATGTCTGATGAATCTTACCAACAGACCTTTGGATGTGCGAGAAACCTTCGAGTTATGATTTAACAATTAAATGATGACCTGATGAAGAACAAAGGTATACGTTGAATACATTGGACTAATGTAATAGTTAAAACTAACTACGGGTTCAATTGTACGGTTAATGTCATAATGACGATATCTTATTGTTATCGCGAGAGGAATCTTTGAAAGAATTTTCTAGATGCAAGTGAAATTTGTTAGTGGACGTGTGTCGGCTGATGATGATGATGAAGAGGTTATACATGTGATTTGTACCTACTAAAACTAAAGAGTATCTCGGGCGTTGGGAGGCTGTAGCCCTCCTCAGCACCATCGTTATGATTCAACTAACACTGACTATCTCGTATATTCAACCACTCGTTGTCATTCAGCGACTCCATACAATAATTAAAAACTTCCTTTTTAAAAAAAAAAAAATTAAATCTTTTACAACGTTCTAAATTAACATAATTATATTCATAACAAAGATATGATCTTAAAATAAATATAATATTTATATGAATAAATGACTTATTAAGCGAAATTAATATTTCGACCAACAAAACTGTTTCACAACGTGCGATACTATTAACATTAAAGTTTTATATCAAATAATCAGCACAGACGCCCACTGCTGGGCTTAGCCCTCTCCCAAAGATCTCCACATACAGTCAGCATGGCCTTCAGTACCGCCGAGCACCACTAGTCGTCGTTTGTAAGGGTTGATTTGAGCCATTTCCCACGACGCTGGCCCAATACGGGTTGGTAGACGACGGAGCCTCCTTTGTAGATTAGCAGAGTGCACCACGAGCTGGTGAGGTTGGCTTGGGTCCCGTGAATTGTCGTGGACAAGTCTTCTTCTTTCTCCTGCCCTGGTCCCACTTTATGTAGGGTCGGCACAACATGTTCTTCATTACCGAACATGTTGTAAATAGTTTTGGCTAAACTTTTTACGACCGGCCGCCTGCCTGACATCAACCCTCTTTTTGGGAATCTTTGGGGACGTTTTTTTTTTTTTTCTTCCCATTTGTATTTCGCTGTTGTTACTAAAATTCACAAATGTACATAACTTAAATATTAAAGTCATTGGTACATGCCGAGATTCGAACCCGCGATCTTCGGATTGAAGGCCGCACGCTCTAACCATTAGGCCAGCGAGCTGTCGTGGACAAGTATTATGTCAATGATCAAATTATTGAAGATTACGAGCGAACAGTACACGAGACCTATGTCCAAGAGTGGACATCAACAGTGACGAAAGGGACGACACAGTTCCCACAAATTGAACATACATTAATATTTTAATTGTTACCTTAATTAATTTTTTTTTATTATACTAAGCGACGAAATGAGCAAGATCACTTGATGGTAAGTGATACGCCAGCCCATAAGACAGTGGCGCTAGATAAGATCGTATACACAGCACCGCATTGCGCTCGCCGCCTTGACACATGATGTTAATTCTCATTACCCCAGTAATTACACTTGCTATAATCCCTTCAAACCGGATCACTGTATGTTTGGACAATACTGTTTGTAGGCTGCAATAGGCGCTGCGGTGGTACCTGACGGTCTCCAGGAGCTAACACCTACCACCAGTATATTGCATCAATTTAGTTTATATATTAATGAGGTTATATGTTAATTTCAATATTATAAGTCTTTCTTAAAAGTTTTTTTTTTTTGTTATCTGGGGAGGAAGATCTTTTAAAAACATCCTCTGCTACTGAAGGTCTTATACGCCATTTATAGCTTTTTTATAAGAAATATAATTACAAAAGTATAATTATTGTTAATATTATTGTTAGCTTCATACCGACTCATGCTGATTCCTTGACCTTGGAGTAAGACGACGTGGTTGCGGTCACGGCATGTATTACTTCAGTAATTGAACATTTTGTGTACACAGCAAAATAATTAACGGAAAGTAAGGAACATCAGTGAAAAGGTCTTTTAAGTTAAACTATAAAAGCGCTCTTCTTAAAAGCTTGCTGCGGATAACTTGACTCGCGCCCTCTGCCAAATTTGGAGTCTGCATGAGTATCTTAATTAATAACCCACTGTTTACCTAATTACGCAACACCAAACACACACACACATACACATGCACACATGCACACACTCATGCTCGCGCATATGCTAGAAGACCTATAAGGATAAAATTATTTCTTTTTATACTAACGTTAACGATATAATTAATGTTATCTAGTAGGGCGCCATTATAAATCCTCCGCCTGACACCTGGGGTAGCAAGGGGAGGCTTAAAACCAACCCTGATCCGACTAGCTGTTAGTCAGCATTATTTTTTTATTCATCAAAGCGACGAGACGATTCGGACGTTGACCTGGTGGTAAGTGATACGCCTGATAACAACGTGGCGCTAATTACTATGGTAATATATTAAGTCTCGTTACCCACAGTAATTTCATTAAGGAGAACCCCACCCTTCCACCTCTGTAAAGAAGCGCATGAACATCCAGCGCACCCTCTTCTCGGTATCGTATCGTCACCTGGGGAACGAATCACCCAAATTTGTCACCTAAAGGCCATGGGGGCTAAGAGGTAGGGAGAACCTCGAACCTCCGGACCGACCGTGCAGGTTCCTCTTAGCCTCGCCGTGGGTGACCAAGCCCTGACTGAACCACACCGCCACTACAAGATGGGGACCTGTTCGGGGGGCCGGCAACAGACCTACCCCCACTGAACATATTGACTTTAAGAAAAATCATTATAATACTAACTAGTGTAAAATCTTTATTTATCTTTAACTTAATTAGAAATAACTAATTAATCATATTCTTTACCTAAATATACTTCTATCAAGAGGAAAGAATGAACTTTTGAACTGTCTCTCTTTGTTGAAAAAGTGAAAAAAAAAATCTATTAAACTTGTGAATTCACCAAAAAAAACGTATTCAATCACTGTCGAGAGAAACAAACATTTTTTTTTATCAAATATGCAAAGTTGAATTAAGTTCATACAAAAAAATTCAAAATAGGTAAAATGAAGCGCCGGCAGCGTAACTTAGCGCCTGATGGTTTGCTTGACGCTGACTGACTGAGGGTACTCGGTTCGAGTCTTCCATTCTACTTCTTAGTTAAAATATTTTTTTTTCGCGTTCACCTGATTTTAAGTGTCCATTAAAATGACACCTTGACACGAAGTACACAATCGCGTTGCTCATGTAATTTTATCAAATGCAGCGCCCTTCAAACCGGAACACTAACATTTGCACGCTGTTTGTGGGGATAGAATGTGCGCTGTTTGATTTTGATGAGACTCTTTATCAGACAGCTCTTTTTAGACTGGTACTTCTTCAGGATCTAGACTACATCTACCCTTGCTGTCAAGTCGGATTTTGTTCAAACTTCAGTCTATAGTAAATATAAATTAAGTATAGGGTTTCCGCTTAAAATCTTACGGAACCCGGGTCAGCCTTCCTCCTCCACCCTGCTGAATAACAGACGAGGCGCTGACTACCCACCAACCCGCACTGGGCCGGCCGGGTAGGCTAAAGCTCAATTCCTCACAATGAACTCCAGAAAATGATTTGGGAAAGGTCTATGTTCAGCAGTGGACGTCTATCCGCAGATGATGATGATGATGATGAATGATTAACTTCAATTTGCATTAGGAAAAACGATAGTTTCCCTTTAGTACTGATAACCTGCTGGTGGTTGGTCTCTATAGCCGGAGACCGTCTAGGCATATACAGGAACAGCAGTGTGCAAACATTGCTGTATTCCGGTTTGAAGGGCGCTGTAGCTATTGTAATTACTAAGGTAAAGAGACAACATCCTGTTTGTAAGCGACGAGCGCAATGTTGTGCAGTATGTTATCTTAAGTAGTATCACGTTGTTATGGGCAGGCGTATCACTTACTATCAAGTGATCATCCCGCTCTTCGCTTCCGATGATTTAATAAAAAAAAATTATATAATAAAAGGATAATAGGAGATATACGCACGATCACGGATAGCTACAGCCACGACGGACCCCAGCAGCTGATAACGAGCCGTCACCACTTGACACCACAGCTGGATGTCCTGTTACGAATATGGTGGAACTGCACCACTGCGAAGTATTTACACGGCAAGCTAAACAAACACTGAAGCGTGCTGCCGTCGGCTTACCGTCCGACCCGGCCGTCGCCACCCGTTAGCCGCCAGCCGGAGGCTGCGCTCTTGAAGTTTAATCATTTAAAAAAATCTCATAGCCTTATTGATAAAGCGGAATAAAGAATGCACGTCCGGCCGACGCAATTATAACGTAATTCGGGTCGACGGCGTCCATTATCACGACACTTCCTGTATTATTTCCACGAACGGACCCTCACTCATATGTCCTTTTATGTGTGGTGAAAAGAATCTTTTTTTTTTTTTTCGGAATATATTAAAGTATTGATTCACACAACCGCATAACCTACAGCGCTCTCTTGATACCTTCCGCTTGCTTATTCATATATTTAAAACTGACGGGGAGGATGTTCATTGAATTTAAACTTTTTTTTATCATAGCGATTTCTTATATTTACATCATCATCATCATCATCGGCCATATATTTATTTAAATATGATTATTTCTGCTCTAAAACAGCAGTATACAAACATTAATGTATTCCGCTTCGAAAGGCATACTAGTGGTAGATGTTTATTGCAGCGGACAAACAGTTCTGTGAAAACGTTCAGTGTTCCGGTTTGTAGGGCGCTGTAGCTAGAGTAATTACTGGGCTAACGAGACTCAACATATGCCTCAAGCGACGCGAGCAGTCTGGTGCAGTATCGTTCTAACTAGCGCCACGTGTGTAGACGTATAACTCACCGTCAGGTCAAAGTCCCGCTCGTCTCGTTGTTTACAAACATTTTCATCTCGGAATAATGATGATGATGATGACATGATTTATAATAAAGGGGTGTAAATGTCCCGCACAACAACTCACGGGATCCGAGCCAACCTCCCCTGTTCGTGGTGCACCCTTCTAATCAACAGACAAGCGTGGTGGGAAATGACACAAATCCTGCTATATGAATTCCTACCAGACAGTATAGGGATCTTTGGAGGAAGCCTAAGTCCAGCAGTGGACGTCTATCGGCTGGTGATGAAATCATAATAAAACCTTTGTGTGATATAACTCCAATTTCTTCATAGTATTAATAGATTAGAAGAAAAAAAGCTTTAGTCTTGCGCACTTGTAAATTTTTTTTTTCGTATCGTACGTAGAATTATGAGACAATGAGAGTCAGGAAAAGGATGTAACCTCAAGGTCTCATTTATCACAGCGATACGTAAATCACGATATGTTGAACGCTTTTTTTTATGGTGATGTGTGCGCAGTTTTGTGGACAACCATTGCGGCATCATTCTGACTCAGGGTTAAAATAATAATAAAAAAAAGAAAAGAAATTAAAAATAAAATAAAATTTAAATTAAACCAAAACTTTAAATAAACACAAATACAAAAACTAAACACAAATATGAAACTAAGACATAAAAATTATATATATACGTGTATGTGAATGAAGTAGTGTGTAAAAAGGGAGGGGAAAGGTGAGGAAATGGATGCAGACGGGTTGAAGAGTTGGATAGTGCTATAAAGGGAGAGATAAAGGGGGTGTAATTAGATGTATACGTAGATAAATATACATAGGAATTTAAGACGCACACGGTGCGCGTCAGATGGCGGCAATGATTATGAGGTCATCGAGGAGAGCTCGGGCCCGTTCTCCGATCATCTTCGCCTGTATCGCGAGCCGAGGGTGGCGAGGACTGCCCGGGCAGCCGGATGTGACTTGTGTCCGGGGTGTGCGAGCCTGACGGGAGCTTCAATCAGCGGCGGAAGCGCGTCCGAAATGTGGGGGATCCGTGATTGGCGTCTTTACGCTTGGATGTCGTGTTGTGCGTGTTGGTGTCGTTGGTGGATGTCATGCCTGTTGGGCCGACCCTCTGAATCGGTGTGGGGCGGACGCAAGTTCCGAGGACGTCCATTCTTACTGGTGGCATCGGGGATCGGGAGGTAGTCCACTGTTTGCTCTTTTAGTGGGTTCGAGTGGTGTGTGGTCTTGGCATAGCATAAATTGTGCTACTGAAGGAAGTTTAAGGTCGCTGTGCAGGTCGATGTTTCGTTGGTACCATTCCGCACCCGTGGCCTTACGGGTGAAGCGGTTTTGGATGACCTGGTTCAAGGGTGTGGCGAAGAGTGAGCAAATACAGCGCACGCATAAGTCATAATAGGTCTTATGCAGGCCTTATACAAGTACACCTTATGTTTTAGAGCTAGCTTGCTAGATTTGCAGAGCAAGGGATGAAGTTTTCCCATTACAAAAGCAGCCTGACTCCTCACTCTGCGAATGTACCTCTTGAAATTTAGCCCTCGGTCCAGGTTAACACCGAGGTATTTGACTGAGTCTCTCCAAGGAACAGGACGGTCGAAGAAATAGATTGGGTTGGGAGTGGCGCGCAAAGCGCGACCGGGGATCCGGTACTTCCTTTTTCTTGAGAAATGTAGGCCCTCGCTCTTGTTCGAGTTGACTTCGATTCTCCACTTCCTGAACCAATGGCCTAGGCGCTTGATTACGGACTGGAGCCGATTTCTCAATCGGAACAATATTAGACCCGAAAGATAGAGCGCAATGTCGTCTGCGAATAGAGTTAGGCTTACCCCGAGGTCTCTAGGAATGATGCTGGTGTACAGCGAGTAGAGGAGAGGGGACAAGCAGGAGCCTTGCGGACCACCTGCGCTGATGCGACGAGAAGTGGAGTGAGCGCTTACCGTTCGGTAACAGAAATTGCGGTTAACAGAAGGCTTTGATGATGGTGACGAGCCTGTCCGGCACACTGAGTGCATACTACTTGTAGATCAAGTCATGGTGCCAGAGTTTGTCGAACGCCTTAACTACATCAAAGAGAGCTAGGAGGTCCTGCGGCCTTTTGCATGTGAAACCTTTGAGGACATACTCCACCAATCTGTGTACTTGGTGAATGCAGGAGTGGTCTCTTCTGAATCCGGACTGTTCGTCAGGCAGAAGTTTATTTTTCGACACAAAGTTGGAGTTACGCGTAAGGATCAGATGCTCATAAACCTATCCCATGTTACAGAGGAGGCTTATCAGTCTATAGTTGGAGGGAATGTTTCTAAGCTTGTTTGGCTTAAGGATTCCCACAACTTTGGCCTCTTTTCAAGCGTCCAGAAAGGAGCAGCTGGAGAGGAGCAGATGGAAAGGAGCACGTTAAAGATGGTCGCGAGCAAATAGATCATATGAACAGGGAAGGACTTGAGTACTCTGTTCGAGTTGCCTTTAAGGCCCAGGGCGGACTTGGATTTTAGTCCTCTGATGGTAACTGCGAACTCGTCTGCTGAGATCAGAACAAGGGGTGGACCTATCGGAAGGATGGAGTATCTGCGTGCGATCTCGTCCTCCACCAGTTTTAGGTGAGTGGGTTCGGCTGTGGAAGATGACGGTGTACACTAATTCTCCAGACTGTCGGCTACACACTCGGCCTTTTCATTGTCCTCGAAAGGCAACGACCACGCGTCGACGTCTCTGACCAGGCGTGGCATGAGTCTAGGGCTCTCTAACTCGAGCCCCCGAGCCAGATGCTAGAAAGCATCCTTGGAAGGCTTGAGGTCGCCGAGCAGTGAATCCCATCTGTCGGCTCTGTGTTCTCCGACGCGCTTTTTGGGTCTCAGCCGCTGTGTCAGCTGTTAAAATCGCCAACAAGCACAACAGATGGACCAAGATCAAGGAAGATCCTTATGTCTTCAATTTCTACCATTTTGTATGGTGAAAGATAGCAAGAGACGACAAGGGGTCGATAGCCAGTGAGGCCGTTTTTAAGTGAGGGCATTCAAGAGGGACACAGTTAAGTGACCTCTTGTAATAGAGGTGATAGTTTGCAATTTTAGGGTCATGGTGAGATGGTTTCAGGAATGTTTCCTGAATTAAGATGACGTCGACGTCGTGGTGTCGGAGAAATGCGCTGATTTCTTCCTTCTGATGTCGAACGCCGTTCGCGTTAAAAGTCGCGACGGTCAACCAGCCAGCTTTATTGTTTACTGCGTTATTCAAATATTCTATACGCATTCATGTATATATATATATATACGCTAGGTAGTTAGGATGATATACACTGCACCAGATTATGCTCGTCGACTTGCGACATATCTTGTTACCGCAATAATTTCACTACTTGCAGCGCCCTTCAAACCGGATCACAGTAATGTTCGCACAGTACTGTCTGTCGGCTGCAATAGGCGCTGCGGTGGTACCTACCTAGACGGTCTGTAGCAACAGAGACACTACCACCAGTGATAGCTATCGGTCCTTCAAACCGGATCACTGCAATGTTCGCACAGTACTGTCTGTCGGCTGCAACAGGCGCTGCGGTGGTACCTACCTAGACGGTCTGTAGCAACAGAGACACTACCACCAATGATAGCTATCGGTCCTTCAAACCGGATCACTGCAATGTTCGCACAGTACTGTGTGTCGGCTGCAATAGGCGCTGCGGTGGTACCTACCTAGACGGTCTGTAGCAACAGAGACACTACCACCAGTGATAGCTATCGGTCCTTCAAACCGGATCACTGCAATGTTCGCACAGTACTGTGTCGGCTGCAATAGGCGCTGCGGTGGTACCTACCTAGACGGTCTGTAGCAACAGAGACACTACCACCAGTGATAGCTATCGGTCCTTCAAACCGGATCACTGCAATGTTCGCACAGTACTGTGTGTCGGCTGCAACAGGCGCTGCGGTGGTACCTACCTAGACGGTCTGTAGCAACAGAGACACTACCACCAATGATAGCTATCGGTCCTTCAAACCGGATCACTGCAATGTTCGCACAGTACTGTGTGTCGGCTGCAATAGGCGCTGCGGTGGTACCTACCTAGACGGTCTGTAGCAACAGAGACACTACCACCAGTGATAGCTATCGGTCCTTCAAACCGGATCACTGCAATGTTCGCACAGTACTGTGTCGGCTGCAATAGGCGCTGCGGTGGTACCTACCTAGACGGTCTGTAGCAACAGAGACACTACCACCAGTGATAGCTATCGGTCCTTCAAACCGGATCACTGCAATGTTCGCACAGTACTGTGTGTCGGCTGCAATAGGCGCTGCGGTGGTACCTACCTAGACGGTCTGTAGCAACAGAGACACTACCACCAGTGATAGCTATCGGTCCTTCAAACCGGATCACTGCAATGTTCGCACAGTACTGTGTGTCGGCTGCAATAGGCGCTGCGGTGGTACCTACCTAGACGGTCTGTAGCAACAGAGACACTACCACCAGTGATAGCTATCGGTCCTTCAAACCGGATCACTGCAATGTTCGCACAGTACTGTGTCGGCTGTAATAGGCGCTGCGGTGGTACCTACCTAGACGGTCTGTAGCAACAGAGACACTACCACCAGTGATAGCTATCGGTCCTTCAAACCGGATCACTGCAATGTTCGCACAGTACTGTCTGTCGGCTGCAATAGGCGCTGCGGTGGTACCTACCTAGACGGTCTGTAGCAACAGAGACACTACCACCAGTGATAGCTATCGGTCCTTCAAACCGGATCACTGCAATGTTCGCACAGTACTGTCTGTCGGCTGCAATAGGCGCTGCGGTGGTACCTACCTAGACGGTCTGTAGCAACAGAGACACTACCACCAGTGATAGCTATCGGTCCTTCAAACCGGATCACTGCAATGTTCGCACAGTACTGTGTGTCGGCTGCAATAGGCGCTGCGGTGGTACCTACCTAGACGGTCTGTAGCAACAGAGACACTTCCACCAGTGATAGCTATCGGTCCTTCAAACCGGATCACTGTAATGTTCGCACAGTACTGTGTGTCGGCTGCAATAGGCGCTGCGGTGGTACCTACCTAGACGGTCTGTAGCAACAGAGACACTACCACCAGTGATAGCTATCGGTCCTTCAAACCGGATCACTGCAATGTTCGCACAGTACTGTGTATCGGCTGCAATAGGCGCTGCGGTGGTACCTACCTAGACGGTCTGTAGCAACAGAGACACTACCACCAGTGATAGCTATCGGTCCTTCAAACCGGATCACTGCAATGTTCGCACAGTACTGTCTGTCGGCTGCAATAGGCGCTGCGGTGGTACCTACCTAGACGGTCTGTAGCAACAGAGACACTACCACCAGTGATAGCTATCGGTCCTTCAAACCGGATCACTGCAATGTTCGCACAGTACTGTGTATCGGCTGCAATAGGCGCTGCGGTGGTACCTACCTAGACGGTCTGTAGCAACAGAGACACTACCACCAGTGATAGCTATCGGTCCTTCAAACCGGATCACTGCAATGTTCGCACAGTACTGTGTATCGGCTGCAATAGGCGCTGCGGTGGTACCTACCTAGACGGTCTGTAGCAACAGAGACACTACCAGTGCTCGTATCTTCGGTTACTTGTTTAAAAGAAAGACAAATGTTTAAATGTATATGCTATCTCTTTCTAACGCGCCCTTGACTGTATAATTGTTTTCACCTTTACCGTCATTAACGGTCAATAATTGTGACATTAACATTTCACCAGCAGTTCACCAGCACCGCACGGACGGCCGCCCCCTTGATTGCAGGTTCACGGTTCTAAAGGGAATTAATTTAATTGTGCGCAGCGATTGACCTTTGTGTTTGAATTTAAACGACGGTGACCTTTTGTGTTTCATTGGCGGAGCCAGCATCGGATACCCTTCCGCTGTGGGGAATACCATACAAGAGTTATGCCGGACTTTTACCAGCTAAAACCCCACGGTATCTCAACCGCGATTCCGACATGGAGAAGCCTTGACCAGGCCGCGTCTCAGGGTGGAGCTGGAGTTCTCCAACCCTTTTAAGAGTCGGAAGTACCGTTCGCACATTGAGGCCTTTCGTATTTAACGACGATTTTTTTTTTTATATAATCGAACTACCTGACTAAAACTTTCACCTGATAGATCTTTTCAGACGTAATTGTTGAGTCTCGTTAACTCAGTAATTACACTAGCTACAGCGCCCTTCAAACCGGAACACAGTAATTTTTGCACGCTGCTTTCTGGCGACAGAAACAAATCCCTCGAATCCGCCACTATACCTTCCTATGGCGCCCAAGTGTGTGCCTGTGGATTGAACGATGGGCGTTCATCTCTCGCTGCCTCTGCAGCATTACCTCTTCGCAGCATGCCACCCCGGCGTCCCACGACCTCTCCTTACTGACCATGGCTTTGATGAAGCTAAGAAGTGAGCTCATCTTCCATTAACGACGGTGGCCTAGCGATCACGTCAATTAAAGTCTTTATTTCTCTCACCAACTGGACAACAAAGTTTATAGTCAGCGAATCGCGTCGATAGTAAAACATTTCTTAGTGACTTTCTCCTCTCGAGTCAAAGCCCAGATTCCCAGCAGTGGGAAGATTAAGATAGCTATTACTTATAGCATATGTTTTAATTAATACATGAAAATTCCATTTCTAACGCTGCAGAAGCCCCGAAGTTATTATTCTCATATCAGAACTGATTAGTATTCCTCCACACGAACTTGTCGAAGGGTATTTACAGGACTGCATTAAGTGCTTAGGTCCTGATATGAAAGCACTGTCACTAATGTGTTTAAAGTGTCTGTACCACTCAGCTCCTATTTCCGCCAAACATTAGTGACTTCCGGCTTAAAGGTCGTTGTGGCTAGTGATATTACGAACATAATTAAATAATGTTATATCTCAGAGCTAACACAATGTAGTGATGTGTACATCATCTTCACTAGAGCCACGTAATCATGAGTAGACGCATCACTTATCTTTAGGTGATCTTATCACTAGTCTCGTCTCCTCATTTTATTTCTGATTAACTTTTATAAATATTTGTCATTTCGTATTATTTATGCGGTTGCTATAGTCCTCTCTTTAAGATCGGTTCCTCAAAGCTGAGGGTCGTGACTGCTTAACAATAACCAACTTATCATAAGCTGTTTACTCGGGAAAATAGTTATGGTGGGCTTCCATATCCTTCCATACTAATATTTCAGATTTCTCCCGCTCTCTACAAGCCGTTCTGGTCCTCCAAAGGAGGAAGAACAGAGTATAAAGGTTATTCATCGCCGCCAGCATTCGGCGAGGCTGCTCTTTAGCACTACCCGGAAAGCACGTGTAGTGGTTCTAAGGGTTACCACCTACGGACGCCAGCAGCAGCGCTTCCCAGCGGTTGCTATAGTAACGGTTAGTATAGAAAGACATTTCCGTTTGCGGTTGCTCTTAAAGAATATTCCAGACAAATTTCAAGTCTAATTATATATTACAGCCGGCAAAGCGGTTGGAGAGGCAACCCACTTTGTGATCCCACTGTTGGTACTCGAGATGAGTACGAAATAATGTGGGAAGGATTGTTCTTGATAATTATAAAGCAACTGCTTTATAAGATGTTCCATCTCATTGAGGACTGAACCAATGGAACCTTCACAATTAAAACAGAGTTATCATCGTTTTGATAGAAATAACCTAAAGTTATTTAATACCTACAAAATGTGAAATAGCTTTTAGTGGAACATAGCACTTAATTAAAGTTAATGTGAAGTGGTCCAAGTTAAATAGCTTTTATCATATATGTATAAATACTAACTTAACCTGCAACGGACTGCTGATGGACACACTGATTTTATGTAAGCTCCAACTATTCTATACTTACACCGAAATATAATAATAGTCATCGTTAGCCTATAGACGTCCACTTATGGACGTGGGCTTCCCCCAAAGATCTTCATATAGATTGGTGCTGTGCTTCCCTGATTCCGGTGTCATGCTAACCTCGCAATCAGCATGGCCTCCGCTACCGCCGCGCACCATAGGCTGTCGTTTGTAAGGGTTCATATGGAGGGATTTTGAGTCATTTCCCACTACACTGGCCCAATGCGCGTTGGTGGTACAAAACAACAGTCCAGTAACAGTATAACAATAGTAATGAAAAATATATGTGATTCTTGAAGGCTTTGACTACACTGTAATGAAGTCAACACGGTCAAGTCATTTAGCAGCAGCGGCTCCATGGGTTCTTTCCTGATTCTTTCATGGCTATATACCCTCAGTATTTTAAATAAAATATTATAAACCTCCACACTATCATCATTGTATGATAACTACCCCTGCTCCCCATTTTACATAACTACTTTTACATTACAACGATGCGCCTGAAAAATAAACCCTGCACCCACGTTTACTGAGATATAAATTCAGATTAATGCGCTTCACCAGATTTTCATTTGAGATTAACTGGAAAACCCAAACTGGTGCTTTTTATCCACAACTAGGGTCAAATACTTGAGCTATTTATTCAGTTATCCAACGTGACGATGAGATCGAAGGTAAGGAAGCGTTGTTGGTGACCAGAACACCCTGTTACGACGGCGATAACACAACATTGTTAAGACGGCAAATTGACAATATAATATTGATAGGTTACTGAAGAGTTAAAAACTCTACCATCCAAACTCCACCACCTATACCACCAAGAATAGAATCGGAGACCTCGACGGCTTTGAGCTGAACTAAACCATACCACAAGTAGTTCAATCTATAGTGCAAGTATGTCTTAGAGATCGTACATAATATTTATAAAGTATCGAAATAAACAATTAATCTCATAAGGCGCAAAATACACAAAACGGATGTAAATCACCGGAAGCTGTAACCGGACTCTACTGTAAAGCAACGCCGCGTTATACACTTGTTTATATTTACCTTTCTTTATTATAGTTTATAAAGAATAAATTAATCTACTTATTATTAACTAATTAATAATATAAATTATTATTAAACAAGGCCGTGATATTTCTATTTGCAGTATCAATACAGGCCCGGGTTCGATTCCAATCTGAGCTTAAGCTTCCGGTGAAGGAAAACGTCGTAAAGAAACAGATATGTTCCTATAACAACAACTTTTTTGGATATTCGACATCCAACACCAAGTTGACCAACGCGGCGGAAAAATGGTATTTGCTGCCTCCTTATAGGTCCCGATTCCCAGCAGTGGGAACATTGGAAATGCTAATTATTATTAATTAAAGCTGTTAACAAATAAACACAAGATATCAAGCGGAGAGTTTACATCCTGCAGCGCCTAATAAGAATACTAAAATAACATGAAACATCTTCACCAAACAAAATACCACAACATTTTTAACTGTGACCAATCTAATAGATTTAATTATTTATTTATTATGGCCTGTCTAATCGATTATATGTATTTGTTTCATTGCATAGAAATATTGAATATATCAAATATTAGGCAAGATGTAGCTTCAATTGCAGACTTACTCTGCGTATATTGAGTAACGGAGCAAATACGTTAACTGAATAAAAAACTCGAGAACAAGAAATTTTAAAATACAATATTAAACTAAAAAAAAAAAACAATTACAGTGCAACAAACATGGTCTACAAGGACTAAATATTAAACGAACAGAATACTAGACGTCTGCGACTGCAAATTCAACACTGACGATTTAAGATTTAAAATCTGATAATCTCTCATGGAATATATCAATTGAGATCATCAGAGATGGAATATATCAAGAAGTACTTCAACAGATTGTACAATCTAGGAATTAGCAAATGATGATCAAGTTGGATTGTACGTCCTATGTATGACAGTAGACTCCATTTGAGGCAGCAAGCGAGGTGGAACATTGAAAGAAAACTGGCCAAGTAACTCCGAATTGTCGATTAAGTTATTTAGCAGTATATAGTCGCCCTGGATACGGCACTCTTTGTGATTTAGTTAAATAATAACGGGTGAATCGTCTCTTTAGAGATTCAATGTGGTCTTTCTGAATCTGATAACTTGGGTTCCAAACTACCGAGCGATACTCGAGTTTGCGTCTGACCAAAGAAATGAACAATATTTTGCTCGCCTTCAGTTTTTTAAAATCTTTGGACTTTCTAAACCCAAATATACTACTACTAAATACATCATTCATGGTTTTTTAAGAATATTTAAGAGTCCCCAGTGTAAACAGTACCAGTTGTCTGTGACTAACGCTTATGTAAATTCATTCTCTGAATAAATAGATCCTGCGGACCTTGACCTTTCGCAGGAAATATTTGTATACGAAATTAGGCTCTTTTTTTTACTGTAGCCAAATTGAATTTGGGCTCGTCAATTGCCCCTGCTCTCACCAATGAATGCGAAATTATGTTCACTTGAACATTTTACCTTTATTAGAATAAATAAACAAGTTCAGCGCATCGTTATTCGCTAGATATCGTCTTACAGATACAGCACAGCATCCATTTTGAAAATGTTATGCTACATAATACATATGTGTTTTGTATGAAGGACCGAGGTTATAAAATTTATCATCAATTATTTCAGACCTTACTTCAAAGTAGCGCCCCTTAAAATTAATAAAATAATTCTTCTATTAAATAGAGCTGATGTTAACCCTACTGACTTCCTTATCGACAAAAGGAACTTCTGTTTTTGTGGAAGATTTGCGAGAAATTAAAAAAACCTTCCCACTAACTAAACTCTGCATGTTTCCGGGATCTACCCTATGTACGGACAATGTTGATATTTTTATTATATTTTAAATTGGTTCAGTATGAATTGAAGATAAATATTTTATTACATTTACTTATCATTTAGGTCTAATGTAGATTTATTATTTACTTCATTTTAAAGATTAAGAATCTTCTACTTTTTCTCGGGTGAAAATATTAAGTAACGTAATAGATTCCTTGGATTAATTCAATACAATGCAATACTATGACGATAAGTATACGCTAAGGAGCTCAATAAGGATCAATTCAGTCGATAAGAATCATTTCCGCTCGTCGGACAGGAAATTACTAGATCAATATCTTTGTAACGTTTGGATCTTCTGCGCTAACAGGGATTCTAAGTTAATATGATGACATATATAACTTTTTCTTCTCATTTTTAATCCTTATATAGGTTTTTATATCATATAAGTTATACTTAGATCTTAATGAAGATTAAAGTATTTGTCACAAATATGCAAGTAAATGCTTGATATCGTGTCTTGATGACTGCGACGGTAATTAAGTTCTAGCATCTCGTTGTTTACAGCCTCTTTAACAAGAACTTTTTCTTTTTTCAGATTAGTCGCCGCCAAAGTGTCGGCCTGGCATGAGGCGACCGCAGCGACGAGCATCCTCCCCGAACCTTCACTGCTCATCTCTTTGTGAATCAACCTTCAAACTATCCAATCTCCTCATTTACCTTGCAACTGCACTCATTCTCTTACCCAACATCGGAACACAAATGGTTCTAGATAACTCGTCACGCCAATTAAAAAATCTAACAATTGAACATACGAAACATTATAATGTAAATAATTATACAGACAGATCAAATTACACTTTTCAAGGGCTTATAAGTAATCTAAGTGCAATCACTTCAACGATTCCAAAAAGAGCAATTAAAGAGTATACTATAGATAATAATGATATAAAGAACAAAAATGGTGTTATTTTAAATGAACTAGAAGTAACAGTTTCAACAACTATGATAAATGTAGGAAACGTTTATTTTAACCACATTCATAAAATTGATAACAGTGAAACAGAATTAAATGAGAATTTTATTGAAAATGATGGTTACATTACTAATGAAACCCTTAATTTAAATATGACTTTAATATCGCCTCTTGAAAATTATTCGGATTTGGACGGTATCTCAAATATTGATATTAGAGAAGTGAAAGATGAATCAATGGGAAAATTAAAAGTTGACGAAGCGACGCGAACAAAGATATTCTACGACTATTTTGCAACATTCAACAAAACAATCAAAACGGAATCAGAACAACCGTACGATGATCACAAAGATATCGCAATACGAGATTTTAATGGAACGTTTAATGAGAACGGTTTGGATCGATGGAAAGGTTTTACGGCAGGAAGCTACTACACGAGGATATTTTCCAACAATTCATTATTACATCCGGATGCTACCTTTGTCCCGCCATTTGGAGAAGTGCCACACATAGATGGTAAGGTTTCATTATTTTATGAGAAACTTAATTGTTATGGCAGTAGTACGCTCTAGACATGTTGAAGAGGCGCGGGTTCGATCCCCGTTATGCTTGAGTTTGATAAACGGAAACTTATGAGGACTCACAAATTCCATAAACTGTAATTGACATGTGACATACTCTACCCCGTACTTCATCAGCGAGATCGATAAACAGCTTCCACTCTCTTATTGTTGAGAAAAGACCTCGAAACCGTACAGTGAGAATAGTGAGCTTATCTGTTTTTTATTTTGGGTCAAATAATTCATTATTATTGTTTATTCTTCCTTCGACAATTGGCTGGTACATAACGTGATCACTGAATTTTATTTTTTATACCTTATTTGATAAAAATTAGTCCAGGAATTTCTATATAACTCATTACAATTAGAAAAAACATTGATTTACAACTTAAAACCAAATCATGAGTTATTTATGGGATATTGTCGTTAAGTGTAAATGTAAGTTAAAAGACCACATCAAATTAATACTTACCCGAGATAGTGAGATTATGAATATTGGTATTATCATTGTTTTTAATTTATTATAAGCTAATGTTTGTCTTAATTTTCATATGGTATTGAGACAAAGGGGTCATAAATGTTAAAGTATGGATGAACACTCCGGCCCTCATTTTGACAGTAGGAACACAGCCATCTTATTATAGTAGCAGATTTACAGTATGAGGTTGGTGGGTAGTTAGGATTCAACAAGTAATAAAAACCCTAACATCAATCAAACTCCCCAATGTAAGGCTAAAGTCAGCAACCTCAGAAGCGATAAAAAAGTTTTTATTAAAATCGATTTCAAATAATATCATCATTATCACCATCTTCGTCTTCATCATCAACGTCTTCCCCATCATCGTCATCATCATGATCAACAGCCGATAGACGTCCACTACTTGACACACGCCTCTCCCAAAGATCTCCACATCGATCGATCTCAAATATTTATACAGACCTCAAAATGGAAAAAGTGTAACACTATCTCACTTTTTGAACTCTTATATCTCTATAAATATTATGGGCCTACGACAACAAAAGTTTAATCTAATCTTAGACTTTAGCTCAATAGCCACAGATTGAGGGTACACACGTCATCAGGAAGCAATCAGCTAAGTTGACTGACGTTAATCGATTCGATTCACACACGAATGGAATATCAAACTTGTTCCCCAGGCACTGAATACCCCATATACATGTACAGTACGGCATCGGGGACCGGTGAACGCATCCACACACTGAATGCACGGCTCTAATTGAATCTATATTGGGAACAACAACTTATTTACAAATACAGTGGTCGGCAACAATTTTAGGCCACGGGTCAAAATTATCCAAAATTTAAGTTTTAAAGAGAAAGACTTATTGTTTAGAGATGGTTTTTTTAAGACTTTTTTAAAATGAAATTTCAAGAAAAAACCATATAATCTTCTCACAGTGCGACAGAATCAAGAAAATCTATATATCACACTGGATAAGTGTACATTGATGGATACTACATCGTCATCAGCCGATAGACATCCTCTGCTGGACATAAGCCTCCCCCTGAGATCCCCACATCGATCGGTTCTGCACTGCTTGCGTCGCTTGGCAACATGAGCCATCGTTTTTGGGGTTCATTAGGAGCGTCTTGGGCCATTTCCCAAAACGCTGGCCCAGTGGCGGGTTGTTTGGAGCAAGAACCTTGTATTTTGATTGGCAGAGTGTACCACGAGCAGGTGAGATTTTTTTTTATTTAACGTGGGGGCAATACCCGTCCTGCGCATACCCGTCCTAGCGGAGGCAAGGACAGGTTATGTCGGAGTTGCACCGACTAAAACGCCCACGGTGTTCCACCTCCTCGGCTGATGGCGCGGTTACGGGAACGCTTTCGCACCATCCGCGACCCTGCCGGCGTTGGCCGCTTACGTAGCCCCACCTCGGGAGAGAGGGTTCAACCCTCCCTTTCCACCTCCGCAGGGGCACGCCGGAACATACAGCGCGTCCCCTCCTCGGCCTCCTTCAGTCGCGCGGGCGACGGATTCCCCCGGCAAGCAGGTGAGGTTGGCTTAGGTCCCGTAAGTTGTTGTACGGGAGCCCTTACCCCTTGGTTACCACATGTTGCTATCTAATGTTTTATAAACATCCACCAAAGACACGCCTCCTCGAAATGTATAGCGCGTACAATTTCTTACATACTCCGCTATCTCTCTCTCTCTCTCTCTCTCTCTATGAGCTTCTTGTTTTATATATATGTTTTATTGTCGCGAATAAAGTAGTCTCTTCATATTATAAAGTGGGTCACTCGGATCAAAGTGTCATAGGTAAAAGCTAACCGAAATGAAATAAAATGCGTAAGTTCAATCTTCAATGAACCTACAACAAAGAGGAATTTATAATAACCAAGATATTTTCATTATTATTTATTCTCCTATAAATTACTAGAATTAGATTTGAAATAGAATATTAATAGAATTATATTTGAAATTTAGATAAAATTTGTCAGAAATATACCCACCGTCACTCAGGGTCCATTCCTATTATTCACATCTCCAACTCCCTTTGGGGAATGAATTTCGTAAAATCCATTCTTAGCTGACCTCTAAATAGCAGAAATAACATCTCTACCAAAATTTGAATCTTCACGGCTGATAGCTTCGGAGATCTCGTGATGAGTCAATGAATGTCTTGATATTCTTCTATATATATATTATATGATATATACACACCCCTCTGCTGTGCACAAAGAGCAAGCTCTCTCTCAGGCACAAGATCCACCTCTACAAGGTGTGCGTAAGACCCATAATGTCTTACGCCAGCGTAGTCTTCGCTCACTCCTCCGAAGCACGCCTCGATCCCCTGCAGGTTATTCAAAACCGTTTCGCCCGCATCGCAACCGGTGCCGAATGGAACCAGCGCAATGTGGACCTCCACAGCGACCTCAAACTCCCGACCATCGCGGAACACTTTAGAGAGTGCTCCGAATTCTTTTTCGACAAGGCGTCGACCCACCCGAACCCTCTGGTGGCCAAAGCGGCCGACTACGAGCCGTCCTCGAATCCTAAGACCAGTAAGCGCAGACCACGGCATGCGCTAATTTCGTCATCCCCAGGGGTCCCTCCCACCACTCATGAACCAGTCACTGACAACACCCACGTCACCACACACACTTCGGACGCTACCAACACGCTCCGAATCACCGCATCACGCCGCCCTCGCTTCAGAACGCGGCGCCTCAGGTACTCACACACCGCGTACACCAAGTACATCCGCGATCAGGGGCGATTCTCACCGCCCAGAGATTCCGATACAGGCGAAGGTAGTCGGGGAACGGGTCCGCGCCCGCCCTCGACGACCGAGTAGATTCGCCAGAATAACCAATAACCAGACACACGTCATTAAAAACTCCGCCGTCGGATAACTACACTACAAGTAGTACACTTTTTATAAACAGGCCGTGGATCCGGGTCCACGCGCCCAATGTCAGATAAGCTGTTTAAAGTCGAATGGCTCGCAGCGGTATCATCATCAGGAATCTAGATATATACACATAGATGACAAATTTGTTCTATTTTGATAATTTACTTCGTCCTAGGAATACCATAAATGCTGGCTCAGCGCTTGTATGAAGGAGGGGTCGAATTCGATCCTGTCTTTCGTCTGTCAACATTTGAAAGCTAGAGTATTGTCTGCGAGCATTCCTCACCACCCACAGCCTTATTGTTTACTTAACACTACATGAAATTGAGATCTAGTAATATATATAGATTATTATCACAACGTCTGCAAAGTACCTGGTTGTTTAAAACAAAGTCGACAAAGAGATTTTACAGTATTTTATCAGTCACTTAAAGACTATTAATATTATGTCTAAACGTTCCAATCTTCTGCGGCATGACGTGAACAAATTGAACATCTTGCTCTGGTGTCGCAAATCTTACTTCATTGCGGCAACATTGGGATACGATAAAGAAATATATTGTTCAATGGTGGGAAGACATTCTTTACTCTAATAATAATTGAAATAAAAAAAAATGGGGAAATGTGTATTTGTAATATTGATTTATATATATTCTATATAACCACGTGATATTACGTGTTAATTAAAAGAAAAACAATTTTAGATGTATTGAAGTGGGGTGCGGGGGTCATTGGTAAATACAACGCACGCAGCAATAACAGCACTATATAGATAATGACAGAGTGATTCAAGTACAACAGTATTACTAAGATCCGTAAAGATCCAGTAAATGGATACACTTGTATATTCCCTAATACTTGTAGAGCTAAATCAATATACACAAAGTTGTACGATCTTTATATGGATTTCTGCTATGATAAACGATAGCATGATCTATTTTCACAGTGGCGCCATCTGTTGGGTAGTTTGAAAACTTTTTGTTACACAACATTTAATTTTGTCACTTTCCCATGTGTTCCCTAATGTCCGAAACCGCTGGACTGATTACCATCAGAGTTTTATTGACAGCGAGCTGAAGATATAAATATTGTAATTTTATTAAGAAAAAGGGTTCCGCACAAAAATAATATAACTCGATAAATTTGTAGGCAACATTGAATTCAGATTGAGAGAAACACCAGGTTTCTTTTGATACGAAAATAGTTATCATTAATTAGATCATTTTTTTTATTATTATAAAGGTTTGTACGTTAACTTACAAGTTAACACAGTTTAGAGTTACAAGAGACCCGTCAACTATTACGTCTCAAGAATGAAAAGAGAGGCAAGCTCCGGCAGGGGGATCCTTAACCAGTAATGCTTGTAACACCAACATAACTGATAGCCAACAGCACATCTTCATAAAATCTACATATACCTTAGTGGAACGCAACCTTAAATTCAATTAGAGGCCCCACATGCCCCCGGCCGCGGGATGAGACAAGAGAAAAAAAGTGTTTACCATCACAGTAATATACGTGAAGTTCGCGTCCCGCCGCAAATTGAATAACTTGGTGGAGAAATTATTTCAAACACGCGCGCATTGGAAAAATTTCCGCGAGCATGATCCTGATGAAATTACACATTATCACGTGATGAGCCCTCGTGATGAGCAACAACCCCATCCTGAACACAAAAAGCTTTCCGAATTATTTAATACTACCCATAAAGTACTAATAACCTGTATAAAGAACTGGTCCGATCGTGTGTGGATTACTGCTGCCAAATACCAACCGGCTTTTTAGACTTGGTTGAGAGGCGCGCCACATGGCTATGGTTATACGGTGACCTTGAGCTGACAAGTCCTGTACCTGATAGCCTGAGTTACTGGCGTAGGGTGGCGAATAGGACTCTCGTTAATCTGCTTAATGTATTTCGGAGACTGAAGGCAGTGATTGTATGATTTGATTCCACCATCTCCATTTTACCACTGCAGGCGCTCATCCCTTCGTTATCGAAGTGGCACGCATTAGGACAAAGCGCTTCGACCTTCGAAATTCGAACAGCGGATTTAACCAGCTGCCGGCGGTCATGTTTTCATCCAGGTATGACGTGGAACTACATCAATAGTCTACTTATAATCTATTGCGCTTTACCACCAAAACACCAGCTTACTTAATGTTCCCACCGCTGGAAGCAATCCCTTCATCATGACTACTTATCTGCCGGTGTTACTAGAACTTTTACGATGTCTTCCATCATCAGAAGCTGAAGATCAATAAAGACTAAACCCGCGCCTCCTCCAATCATACAACGCTTACAATTTTTTCAATTCGGAAACAATCAAGGCGTTCACCTTATAGTAAGTGATGCTCCTGCCCGTAACAACGTGGCACTAGTTAGGATGATATACACAGAACCGAATTATGTTCGTCTCCATTTACGTATATTTTTACTAGCTACAAAACCCTTCATACCGGAACACGGCAACGTTTGCAAGTTGATAGTAAATGACATTCCCGCCTATAACAATGAGATGGTATACAAATATAATATCATAGTAAAGTTTGTACAGTGCTGATACTCGGCAGAAATAGACGCCACTGAAGACTTATCATCATCAATCTCATCAACATCAGCCGATAGAAGTCCACTGCTGGACATAGACCTCCTCCAAAGATCTTCACAACGATTGATCCCGCTCTGCCCGCTACTCTAGGTACCAGAGGCCGTTGTTTGTAGGGCTTCATAGGGGAGTTTTGGCCGCTTCCCACCATGCTAGCCCAATGCGAGTTGGTGAGAACACTTAGTATCCAAATTAAACAAAAATTTATTTAAATTTCTTCTACTGTCCTTCTGACCGTGACAAGAAAAGAGCATATTCTTACCTGAAGGATAGGCAACGCACTGGCGTCGCTAGTGACGTGGGCGGCGGTGAATCACTTACCATCAGGTGACCCGTCTTGCTCGTTTGCCTTATCTATGTAATAAAAAAAAAAAAAAAAAAAAAAAAAAAAAAAAAAAACAAAATTGGAGACCATCGGGTTCCATTATGCTTGAGCAATAACTAAAGATAAATGAGATAATTTTATCATTGAAGCTCTCGATCAAAATTGATCATTATAAATCCAAATCGAATCCTCCACAAATTAAACTTCATAAATATATATGAAATACTATGTTTTAGGTATAATTTTTATTTTCTCATCATTTACCACCATGATCTTAGATTGAGGATACATTTTTGATGTAGGGTATGTAGTAAAATTAACCTTGTCCTTAAATGACAAGATAAAACCTGTGACGTACATAAACAAACTATTTAATTTTCCCACAGTTGGGATGCGTAATCTTCTCTGAGGACAGATCCAAGGTTATTTATCTCCCACGCTGGTGCATGGTTGGTCGATGACACATATCAACGAAAGTTGTTCTCGGAACATGACAGTTTTCATTCACCGGAAGTTCCACCTGAAGTGATGCGACGAAGTTCATCATTATCATCAGCCGATAGAAGTCCACTGCTGGACATAGGTCTCCTCCAAAGATACCCAAATCTATTGAGTAAGGATTCATATGAGGGAATTTGTGCCATTTTCCACCACTCTTATCCAATGTGGGTTGGTGGGAGCCAGAGCCTCGTTCGTTGATTAGCAGGGTGCACCACGAGCAGGTAAGATTGGCTTGGGTCCCGTAAGTTGTCCTACGGGACCCCAGGTATCCGTTATCCGTATAAGTTATCCGAATTAAATAGCAAAGCCTAATAAATGCCGCTTAAAGACGTCTATTGCCGTCTTGAATACTAAGTTATTACTTAGTATTTAAACTACTAGTTAACTTACACTGTATGCAAACGATGTTTACACGAAGCTGTTAAAAAAATTTACAAAAAGTAGTTGTTAAACTAATTAGCAATTAACTAGTTGGTTAACTTGTAATTAACTGTTTCATTAACCGAATAATTATTTCATTAATACATTTTAAATGGCCAATAACGAAAGATTCTGGAAAGTTCGTTGCTTGGGAGATTCTAGCCGATGGCAATGGTGGTAGTGTCTCTGTTGCTATAGGCCATCTGGACAGGTACCACTGCAGCGCCTTATGCAGCTCGACAAACAATACTGGATTGAAGAGATTGGTAGCTAGTAAAATTGGGATAACGAGAATCAACATCTTATGGCTCAAGATGACGAATACAAAGTGATGCTGTGTATGTCATCCTAAATAGCGCTACGTTGTTACGCGCACTTACTAATGGACTAATACTACTGGAAGATGAGTGATGTTTATATCGGTTCCATTGCCGGTGGAGCCGTGGATGTTGGATGAAGTCAGGGTTTGACTCTGCAGAGTATTTCTTTCACTTTAACAAAAAGAAATTCGATAAACACTTTCAATAAGCTTCTTCTTCGTCTATTAAGCTAACCTACTTATTTACTGATTTAGTTCCTCATCAGTTTACCGCTATACCCTGATCTTAAGCTTCTTATTTTAAAGTTACAAAACTTAAATACTTCAAAAGGAGTGTTTAAGTTAATATTAAAACTCTATTTTAACTGTTTTACTAACAAAAAATAACTTTAGTTAAGAAAGAAAGATATTTACACAAGTTTTATTGAGTCTTAGTTTTGGCAGGTCTTTTTGTCGGGTACCGTCTAGGTTTCTGCAAATATTATACTTAGGTTTGAAGGGTGCTCTGGCTAGTGAAATTGCTCAGGTAATCAGACTTCCGCACCATTTATCTTTTTTATAATGTAATTAAGCGATGAGAGCCAAGTGATACGCCAGCCCATAACAAGGTGGCGTTGGTTAAGATGGTATGCACTGCACCATATTCGCTCGTCGCTTGAGACAAGGCGTTGAACCTCGGTACAGCAGAAGTTACTAGGGTAACGAGTGTAATTATCCTAGATAGAGCGCAATTCAAACCGGAACACAGTAATGTTTGCACAGTACTGTTTGGCGGCTGCAATAGGCGTTGCGGTGGTACCTACCTAGACGGTGTCCGACAGCAGAGACCTAACACCAGTGCTATCTAAAGACGACGAGGACTCTCGTTACCACCACAATAAAGGCTATCGTGTTACCATCAAGTAAACGTTTGTGTTGTTATGTTGAAGTAAATAAGTATAGTATAACACTATGCGGTATAACGGCTATAAAACGTTATAGCTCTCTTAACTAAAAGGTTAATAGTTATTAGCGACGTCTGACGCCATTAATGACAGTGTAACACAATGTAACACGGTCAGATCACTCCTGGCGACACTTCAGCAACAATGAGCTGCTTTATTATCATTCGATCTGAAATCAACATGTTCACACAAGTCTATTATCTAGTTATCTGATTGTAAGCGATGCTGTATGTAACTAATTTGTTAGGATATTTACAAATTTAACCTTACATAACCCTTAATTGCTGGTCTCCAACGCAGGAGTAACTAGTAATATAAATAATAATCTTGAAGCGTGGTCGGAAGCACTCCAAAGTCCTGAAGAACGAACTGATTAAAGTTGCAAATATCAGTCACTCAAGGGGATACATACAGCCCAATAAAGCGAGAAAAGGTGCATTCTCAAAAGCATCATCACTATCATCAGCCGGTAGACGTCCACTGCTGAACATAGGCCTCCACATCAATCGAACCTCAGCTGTCTTCTTCCAGCGGCTTACCGCGAGCTTCATCAATCTGTATAGTAGTCTCTGGTACCGTTGGGCACCAAAGGCCGTCGTTTGTAGAGGTTCGTATGGGGGTATTTCGGCCACTTCCCACCACTCTGATCCAATGCAGATTGGTGGGAGCCACAGCCTCGTTTATTGATTAGTATGATGCATCACGAACAAGTGAGATCTGCTTGGAGGTTGTGAGTTTTTGGGTGGGACTCATTACACCCCACTCAAAAGCATAACCGCTGCTATTTATCCATCACATTGGTAATGACCTCAAAAGTTGTCCTCGGAATATTTAAATTTCCTCTCGGTTTACCTTCACCGGAAGCTGAATCTTAATTTTTATCCAATTTTTATAAGACGTACTTTCTACTCATTTACAAACTGGGGCAAAGTAGCATTTTCTACTTGGCAAGGCTGTTAATACCGTGTCATGTTTACTTATTGGACTTCAAGTGGCTGTCAAGTGTTTGCGGCGTGAGCGAGGTGAACGGTTATCTCCAGCTCTAATTAAATACCTTGGTTGAAGCCTGTCATTGTTACAGCGTCAATCATCCAAACCAGAAGCCAGGAGACATGTGTTGAACGTTTAACAAGATTTTAATAAGTGTGTAGCTGCCTGTCTCACTATTGAGTGTATCCTTGCTGTCGTTTCTCAAAGATTTTTCAAATGATGAGATGAAGAACACATCCAGATTTAAAGCAAACATTTAAACCTAAGATTTTTTTATATATGTAATTTTTCAAGTATTTATCTAAACTATTTTAATAGCTACAGCAACCTTCAAAATTGCATTCATATAACAAATTCTTTTAAAACGGAAAATGGCGATTGAACACTATATGGTATAACTATTATATAATCTAGATTATTAAATAGACTAAATTATGTTCGACTATAATAAAGAAGATGTATGAAAATGGGAGTATTATTATCAGAGATTTTCCTATACAAATTTTGGATAAAATCGTGGAAGGTTTACATTGCCATTGAAGGAAACAGAAATGGAAAGAAAGAAAAATAAGATCTTTTCATCCCCAAAAAGAGAACTGGCCAAATGGCCTGGTAAGGTTAATATTCAGACGAATCAATCAAAGTGTTGAAATGATGTATTACCACCAGTAAAAAAATTGTCATTCAGTAGTTACTCAAAGTTCTCCCACGAATCATTTCCACCCGCGTGTTTCCCATTTCATTAACAGCAAATCCGTGTTACTGGGAATATAAATTATTACCACATTCGACATAATTTATTATTAACACGTTTACTCCGGCGTATCCACTTGAAGAATTGCCGGTCGGCCGGTCCAATTACCCGTCACAAAGGGAACGAAATTACGATCCCGTTTACCCCCTAAGTAAGGACAAACTTGCGGCCGCTAGATCAAGTGTTACGGTCTTACATAAATAACCTGACATCACGAGATCCTCTAAACAAAACACTTGCTCCTAGGAAACCAGCAACTGTATCATAATAATAATTAGATAGTTTTTTTAATAATAATAATTTTGCGATATTGAAGGATACAAGGATTAACGATATGCCGCTTCACACATTTTGGGTGTAAACATACGTAAACGGAAGTTGTTAGAGTTTACCATAAAGGACCTCATATTAGTCCCTTATTTGGTACTTGGGACGTCTTGGGTCCTTGATGAATATTATATATCTACAAAAGCTGTTGTTCATTGATCATTTCGATGTCCTAATGATTTTATTCTTTCATCACAAACTTCAGCTTACTTTAGATGAGACCTACGCGTCTTCACATTATAATAAATAAATAGTTGATTTTCTCTCTATACTGAGCTATTAAGTTATTACTTAGCTGTATTAAATTATTTGGCGTTCAATTTGTGATGATTGTGATCCAAAGATGCGAGATGTGCAGCATTCAGCAATTATGAAACAAAATGTCTGCCATTAACAATACTGCTAGTGAGGATCCTTACTTAACGCTATATTGTAAAGTTACTTTGATATTAAGTTTCGTCACCACAGTAACTTCACAGAGTAAAAGCTTCATCAAACTGAAACACAACTGTTGTGGAGAAAGAGAGGCACCGATTTTATTATCTTATAAAAACAGAAGATGTCAGCAAGAGAAAGACTTTGGTGATGATGAAAATAGAAGATTAAATATACTTTTTTTATTTATTATAACACTTCCTCTATTGACTATTAAAATAAGTTAAGTCAATACAACAGGGGAACGAATTGATAGTAAACCTTTCTATGAAGGAATGAAATGATGTATAGACAACATCTCTACTGTTTCGAGCTCATCTTTTATTTTCTCAGATATTTCTGATATTATTGATGTGGATTTACTGACATATCTGCCAGCTTCCACACCTCTCTCTCCTCGACATATCACATAACAGTCGGAACATTGAGACTTAACCTAACATAGGTATATTTGATTGTGATCTGTCCACATACAGATTAATCGATAATCTTACAGTTCAATGAAGTTGATAGTTAATTGATTAAGTACAGTTTTAAGTTACGATTTAAATTTTTATAATTTGTTTAGTTGTAATCCAAGAAAGATTGCCTCGCCTGAGATACCGGAACGGAGGCGGGGCGTTCGTTAACGTGAACGTTCGCCTCATCACCGCCCCGGCGCAGCCGCGCAAACATCATTACCGCACAATTGCTCCCGTCAACACCCGATGTTACGTAATTACATTTGCACGGCGTTTAAGTGGATCAGCTACATGCTTTGAGGGTTTATCGACGCGAGCTGATCGAGCAGAAGCCCAGCAAATGTACTTTCAATTGGCATTACATTTCACACAGGTGTATTGTATAACATATCTTAATTGCAGTAAAGTAAAATAATGTTTATTCATATTACAGCTCCTACCTTACTGGGTAACTGACTACTTATTATGTGAAAGAGGCTGTAGCTTTGAAACTGCTGAAGTAACATTATCTCCGACGACATAAAAACAGAGCGTAATAAAGCTTTGTACTTTGTGCACTTTACGAAGCACCGCCTTCATATTTTTTTTTCAACTAAGCGATCAGCCGACCAAGACGTTGACCTGATGGTAAGTGATACGCCTGTCCATAACAACGTGACACAACTTAACAAAAGTATACACTTCATCACATTGCGTTCGTCGCCTTAAGACGTAAAATTTTAAATCTCATTACCCCAATAATTTGACTAGCTATAGCACCTTTCGAACTGGAACACGGTAATGTTTATACACTGCCGTTTGTACGTACCTAGACGTTTTCCGGTGACAGACCTTTGGAACTCTTTTTAATAGATACCTTGCTTCTAAAATCCCCTCGGTTGTCTCCCTCAATGCATCATGAGGGGCTCCGAGACCTCCTACGGAACGCACCGATGCACCCCTGCACTCTGGCTAAAACATCCCACGGAAGAGACAAAGCCCTTCTCAGCACCCCCAGCATATGCTACGGTAAATCCAAGACCGTCATGCATTTGCCGTCCTCCTAAACCTGGCTTATTGAACTCTGAGGGCCCCCACCCTCAAAAAACCCACGAACTGGAGGCCCCACCCTTTTCAGTCCCCTTATACGATAGTCAGGGAATATCTTAGTCCTACTCTTAATAACTCGAGACTGCAGAGCTGACAACAGACATACCATCAGTATTTTTGTAGATCATTACGACAACCATTATGGTAATCTCTACAATAAAAATATCTATAATATGGATTAATATTTACAATTATCTATAAAACAGAGTATTATTTAATAATCTTAATATTAGTAAAAAGAGCTATAGCTACATAACTACATGATGAGGGACCGGAACATTGGAGAGCGTGAAATAGACGAAAGAAACTAATTTATTTCGGAGTATGGACGAATTGAAAACAGACGGACCAATTTCATGGTACAAAGGTTTCCTTGAAACAATTGGAAACCATTGTTTATTACATGAGATTCAGCCATAAATTCCTAATCTTCTTCTTAAATAAAATTTCATAAAAACAATTATAAGTCTCTTGTTACATTAAACTAAGCTAGTGTTAGGTTATAGTGAACAATTACCGATGGTTCATCATCATCACCCGATACACGACCACCGCTGGACATAGGCCTCCGCTATAAATATCCATATCCAGTGGGTTCCCCCTCGATTCTCACCAGATCATCGGTCCACCTTGTGGCCTCCCAATACTTCATCTATCAATACAGAGGCGCCAATCGGGGACCCTACTGCTTCATTGGCCCTCAGTCCTTCGACCATATAAGCCCTGCATACTGCCACTTAAGTGTAGCAATCTTCTGTGCTATATCCGTGACCTTAGTTCTTCTGCGGATCTTCGAATTTCTGATTCCATCACGCTGATACACTCCGAGCATAGGCCTCTCCATTACCCTTTGGGTTACTTTGAGCCCTTTTATAATGGCGATGGTAAGAGGCCACGTCTCAGTTCCGTATGTCAACGCTGGCGACAAGCACGAGCTGAAGACTTTTGTCTTCAAACACTGCGGTATCTAAGACGAAAACATGCTGTATAGCCTCCCGAACTCTGCTCACCCGAGTTGGATTCGTCTATTGACCTCTTTCTGAAAGTTGGACTTACCTAGCTGGACAGCTGTAAGTTGCTAATAAGGCGTTAATAAATAAAAATCTCCATGTTAACTTGATTTAATATATTACTTCCTCTGGAAGAGGGAAAGAACGTCCACAGTATGTCTCCATCGCATACAGTCTTCACATT
Organism: Ornithoptera priamus; assembly: GCA_029034505.1. Lineage (NCBI taxonomy): Eukaryota > Metazoa > Arthropoda > Insecta > Lepidoptera > Papilionidae > Ornithoptera > Ornithoptera priamus. Next base: position 202,936 of record JARDWD010000267.1, on the reverse strand, counting down.
TGATCTCAATTTAAATCTCTTCGATCTTTTTCCCCTCATCTGCAACTGTTCCCCACCAGGTTTGTTTAAAACTACCGCGTCCTAAAAGGTGAAATATAACATTCCAAAAATTGACCTAACCCTTGATACCAAAAAAAGGCGACTGCAAAAAAGAGAGAAACATCTTGGAGTGGAGATATAAGACTTCCTACGTGCACAAACAGACCCATGACTTTAAAAGAGCAGCTGTGTGACTGCATAGGAAAAGCTCAATTCCGTTTTTGGTGGAGAACTTATAGGTAATCCCAACAGTGGGAACATTATAGTGTCCATTTACGTCATGTACGCATAATTTTTTTTTTACTGTTTTAATGAATATAACAATATAAAAATTAAATGAAAACTCGTAAAAGTTTTAACGAATTTCATTCACCGAGTTATTATGATTGATGGCTACGGATCAAATTATAAAGGGGCGGTTAGACGAGAAAATCCGTTTAACGCTTAAAATGGCGTTCGTGTTTTATTACCGGTAATTAAAAAGGTGGCGCGGTATGGACAGTTTATTAGCTAGACCACTGCTAAAAGAAAACCGTGAACTGGTAATGGACTGATATCGATTGCGAATATGAAAGGCGCTGTAGCTCAAGAAAAGACTGGTTAAGGAGAAGTACTATCATGTTTCGAGACACTATACCATATACAGTGGTCAACGCACATTCTAGGACACAAAATAGAGATAAAGGATACTCTGATCCAAAGCACTATTCTTTTTCCTTGTTCATTGATTATTTCCTTGTACGAGACACTATCTTCTCTCGCGAGGTGCACTTGGAGATGCGAATGTAAATTGATGGGATTGCTCTTCTCATGAATATTTACTTGACGGTAAGTCATACCCGTTTTAAGTGATATCTAACATAAAGTACCTTTCCTACCATTTCAACTGAACTATTTCAAAAGCGTAGAAACGTTGAGATGTTGAATTGAATATTAAAAACACATCTAATACACATTAATCATTTTAGACGTCAGGATCTATTCTATGCGATGTACATCAGAAACGTTTTACAATATCACCATTATCATGTTTGTTGGTACGAAATGATACGTATAATTCATATGTTTGTCAATCTTTTTCTCCTACATTCAAAAAATATTTTTTACAGTTCATAATTTTTTGTACTGGGTCTAAGTACAGCTTTTTTTCGAAACGGCCAAGTATTCCTCAAAGATTTGTCAAGAAAATATTGATAAAATTAATCTCTACCGTTGGGTAAACAAGATAAATAATTATCTTAAACTACCAAAGATTACTTAATAAACTAAGAAATAACAAACTAATTTTCTTGAAATTATAATACATAAATTAACCAAAATGAATATTTAGTGACTGACACAATTTACAGACCTTTAAACTTATTAAGTATGTATAAATAGCAAAAAAAAATAATATTTAGTAATCAAAGCCTTATAATATCAACTCGTTAAATTTATTTATTTTATTTTATCAACAACGGTAATAGTTAAACAAATAATAATCAACCTAACCTATACAACACTACTTTAAAATCTATTTTTAATCTATTTTATATTATAATAATAAATATAATAACAATAAAACAGATTAAAAATTATTTATAAACCAAATATTGGGTAAAAGAAACAAAAAAATAATATAAATAAAATCGATAGTATCGATTAATCGTATCAGTACATGCACTGTCTCGATTATGATTTGCGTAAAATCGATTAATTCATGAGATATAATTCGCATCACCAGTCAAGATGGCGGAGGCTACTTTCATAATTTACATTTATAAAGGAGAAACCAATTTATTTTCTGAACCAGTTGAATTGGAAAAGCAAATCCGTTTTTTCTCCGTCTCGTTTCGCAACATGAAATTTTTTTAACCCCATTTATTTATATTGGATTATGGATAGAAAAATTGTGCCTCAGTTCTGTAACATAACATAATAAATTATTTAATAGAGAGTACTATGTACAAGTTTGCTGATGCTGGTGACCGCGGAATGTTCTTTGAAATTGAGTGTGCTTTGATAAGCGCTGTAACTAGTGAAATTGCTAAAACGAAAATGCTGTACAGCAGCTAAGGTCACGGAAGACTCTTAGATGCAAGGTATCCTAATATAATAGTCATTGTTATTTACCTTCTTCTAACAATTAGTTGAAAATACATCTTCGGCCGTTGCCCACCGCTGGACATGAGCCTCCATTAAAGATCTCATCGATCGGTCTTCCTTCGGTCTCCTCCTCTGGCCTTCGGTACCGCCGGGCGCTACGAGCCGCACCATAGCAGGGTGCACCACGAGCAGGTGAGGTTGACTTGAGTCCCGTGTGTTATGCGAAACCATTGATACCCCCTAGAACACATATAGCATTTAAAATTGCAGAGAAAATATTTTATTTTTTGAGATATAAAAATTTATTATAAATGGTTTCATCGTTATTGCTAACGGCACAAATACTAATACATTAATCATCATCATTTCAACCGATGGACGTCCACAGCTGGACATAAGGAAACAATAGATAAATGAAATATTAATAGACGAATGTAATAACTAAAAAGTTGTCGCAATTTTAACACTTAAACTTATATTTGATATTTAAAAAAAAACCATCCAAACGGACGAACAACAAGCGACCTAGACCGACTGAATTGTTAGGACGGCTAGTTTCAATTTCGCAATAATCCCAGTTAAAACGTTATAACTTTATTGGTACTAGAGCTGTATAATCTGGAGCTTCCATTCGAATGTAATAAAAAGGACATTTCTTTAAGTGACGTCATTCACCCCTCCAAACCCTCCCAAATTAATTTCCTCTCGCAAAGTGAGGCCGATGGTAACTTTTATTTCTCTTTTATTAAATGTAACTTAAAGGAAATGCTCGCACGGAACACCTTTATTACTTACAATGGACTAATACTTGAGAACTCAATTTCAGATGGTACGATGGTACTCCTGCTCTCATATGTATTATCAACGCTGTGATGGTTTACAATACGAAGATGATAACTACACATCATGAGGCATCACAATTGAACTCGGAGCCTCATTGTTTTAAGTTGGTTAGCCATTGAATCATGAAGGCAAGTCACAACTTATCTAAACACCTATCAGAGATAGTTACCCTCATAATTAAAGATGTTATTAATAACATTCACACAACACCACGTTGTGGTAATAGCCTTGAAATATTTAAGTCCTCGATCCTGTTATTTCAGGGAGGTCATATCCAGCAGAGAGGGTAATACAATGATGTTTATATTCCTTAAAAACTTTTTATTCTTTAAAGATAAGTTTAAGCGATAGTTTCGTTTCGTGAATAAACTAGCTGTTCTCCGCCTACTTTGATGTCGGTATCATCCTCAACCCTCTTCGGGGAAGAAATTTTCTAAAATCCATTCTTAGCTAACCTCAAAACATCAAAAGCAATATGTCCACCAAATTTTGAGTGTTTACGTGGAATAGTTTCGGATCTCGCGACGAGTCCATGAATCTCTAGATTTCTTCTATATATACATATATAGATTATGAACGCGTTGTATTATTATATTTCCTATACCATAAGTTTACGCCGCTAGTTTTTTTTTTTTTTTGACATCTATAGCAGCTATATTGGATTCAGATCCGGTATGCGCGAGATAGATAATAAAGAAAAGAAAAGATAATTAAATATATAACACAAAATAAAAACTACAATCAACACGCAGAAACACAAAAATATATATATAAGTAATTTTATATATAAAAAAGAAGAAGAAAGGTGAGATAATATTGGACATAAAGGGAAGAGAAGGGATTGTAAATTAATACATACGTAAATATAATATATATATATATATGAAATCTTAAACTAAGGCGTGCATAGTGCTCGTCGGATGGCGGCGAAGACTACAGAGTCGTCGGAGGAAGGTTCAAACTCGTCCTCTGATTACCTCCGCCTGCGTCGCGGGCCGAGGGAGTAGATCCCGAAATTTTTATTTGCTTTCGTAATTTTCAACATCACCTCCTAATGATAATTCGTCCGCCGAGGAACAGTGAAAAGAGATCGTTAAATGAAGCATCCTTTCGAAACGTAAATCTCTGTAAACTAATTTAAATTCGTTAAGTCGGTGATTGAAAGGACGGAGGAAGCTTTCGCAAGGAGCTTTCAATGAAATTACGCAGCTTGCTAACGGACATATTCATTATCATTATATATATATATATATATATATTTGGATTAAGCGACGAGACAAGCGCGACATGTATCTGATGGTAAGTGATACGCCCGCCCATAACAACGTGCCGCTAGTTAGGAACGTATACACTGTACCACAATACGCTCGGCTACTTGAGAAATAAGATATTGATTCTCGTTATCCCAGTACTTACACTAGCTACAACGCGCTTCAAACCGGAACTATTTGTTGACAAAAATAGGCGCTACGTTGGTACCTACCTTTTTTCTCTCGTGGGGATCTCCCACATCGGATACTCTTCTGCTGCCGAGTCAGCAGAAGAGTTATGCCGGACTATTACCGGCTAAAACCCCACGATATCCTTCTCAAAACCCTTGGTCGGAACTACGGGAACGCTTGCGCATACGTCCGCTGTCCCAACGGCATTGATCCATTACAGGAACTCGCCTCAGAGTTGAGCTGCCACTCCCCACCTTTCACTAACGCACAAAAGCACCATATGCGCTGCCTCGAGACCTTGGATATACGGCAACAAGCGACTCCCGAACCCACTGCCGTAGTCTTTGTTATGGGAGTTGGAGGGTATATCATGCATTCTCCTCCGCCGCCCAGGTCTCTGGCTACGAATAGGGATAAGAGAAGTTTTGTCTCTCTCCCTCTCCGCGGCCTCCTTTTGTGACATCACTTGTTCGCAGAAGGCGACGCCTGCACTCCACGCCTTCTCGCTTCCTGCCATAGCCTTAATAAAAGCTTGAAGCGAGAGTTCTCTCCCTGTTCCAGCGATGACATCTCGACGTAAATTTGTCCAACTGAGACAATCCTCCAACGTATGTTGCGCTGAGTTCTCATCGCTGCCACAATGATGGAACATAGCTGTTGGCCTTCTACCAATACGTCATAGATACTTTTTTTATTATTTTCATTTATTTTTTTTATTAACGTGTGTAACAAAATTCTGACGCAACGCACACCCCGGAACCAAAACGGCCGGCAACGGAGTAGTGTCGGACTCCAACCGACTAAAGAGCTTCACACGTTGTACCACCTCAACCAATATCCACGAGGGTTACGGGATAGATGCGAACCCGTCCACCTCAGGGAGGGATGTAAACCACCCCTCCCATTAAACAAACCCTACGTGACGACGCATTGGAACACAAGATGCGCCGCCACGGTCACCTCGGAAACTCTCTCCAAAGAGGGTGCCGGAACAACGGCCCATGTCGGCCGCGACGCCAGCTTCCTCTGCCGGAGGTGACTCGCTAGATAGCAGTGAACTGTCATCGCGCATCTTCCGCATCCCGCCCTCACGGCATCCACTCTCTGACACGAAACAGTCTTCCGTTTTCACGTCACAATAGAGTCGCAAAATTGGGATACCACCGTTCGTGACCTCTCGCTTTCGACCAAAAGCAGCCAAGCGAGAGGTCACTCCCTAGTACCGCTACGAGTGCGGTCCTACGGCCCTCCCGTGAAAGTAATCGGCGAAGGTGTGGGACGTCCGATCATCGTATGCCTCGTCCGCCCTACCAGCCTACTCAGGCGTGGATATATCCCGGAGCACAAAAGCGCCCCGCGACCATCCACGCCTGGCGGAAATTAAGGACTTCGTAGTCCATCTCCAACTGGTCCACGATGACGACCGGAAGGACATCCTCCGCGATGGGACGGCTTTTTGGAATTAGGCGGCACCACCTTAATGGAGCACGCTTTTCCGCCGCACCCATGGCCGACCGGTTACCCAGCCGAACTGCAACGATTGCAGTGTGGTCGAGCAATGCAGTTACCCGCTATGTGCCCGCTCTTTCCGCAGCGATAAGACTCATCGCTGCAGTCAGAGTCGGACTTACACTTTGCTCTAACTGCCCCTCTTCGAGGCAACCATGGGACAGCGCAACCACGCCGTCCGTACGCTAGGAGGTCGGCCGGTATCCTGACAGTGGGACATCACTAGCACCTGAACTTCCCATCAACCATGCATCCCCTTGCGGTGAGCCAACGCTTGGTATTCGGGTGTTTTTTAAAGAGGTTAATCACACCCTCACGCTTCGGGTGGTTAAGCCAAGACCCTCGTTCCCTAAGACTCCTTGAGACGTGATCCACGACACGTACATAGGGTTTACGAGATTTGTAACGGTGGCAAGGTTGACACTAGATCTTCCCCGCCTGCTCGGCGACCGGTTTAGGGAATACCGGGCCCGTCATCGCCTCTCCACTGTGCCCTCTACTAGTCCTCTACCTCTAGTCAGAAGGTCAAGCGGAATTACCCTCCTCGCCGGGTTATATGCCGCCGGATGGCAAAACCTCCGCTACCCGACGCCCAGGGCACACCGGTGTGAATGTTGTAGGTCCCAAAAGGGACCATCAACAGACAGGCACACGTGGAGGTTACCCGGCTCAACGCCCCGGTGGTACCCTACTATACGGTATCCGGCAGCAGAGACCTACCACCAGTAAATATAATAATGAAAATCGGTTTTGTTTGTTCGCCAATCACGTGAAAACTAGTGATTGATTTGAGATGGTTATAGGTCATTTACTCTTTTAATTTCATAAATCCAGTATTATTTTATGTCTAATTACGTATTATTTATCCGAATGCTATAGTAACGGTTGCCGTAGCAACCAATTTGCCGTTGCGATTGCTGTCAAAAAAAATGTCAGTCAAATTTCAAGCCTAATTTTATATTACGGCCAGTAAAGCGGGAGGGGAATAGTTAGTTGTATAAATATATAAGTATATATTTATATAAGTCACAAACTTCCTAAAAAAATATAAATAAAATCACAGATTCTTAACTTTGTTTTTTTTTTTGCACTCAATTGTTTTTTTTTATTATTAGTTTCTTTATTCACTATACAAGGTTGTCCGGAAGAGATTGTTTAATGGCATATTCACATTTCGTTATCTACTTATATTGTGATTTTTTACGTTACGTTTCATACTTACAAACGTAATAAAAAAAAAAACATAGAAACGTCTTAATATTAAATGTCTTCAAGGCATTTTTAGTCGAATACTTCTAAATATATATATATAATGAAGTATATTTATTCCTCTTGTTTATGATAACACTGTACCTTATTGATCCTACTTTCATTTTCAACTTATGTTGAATTATATTTGTGAATTTAAGATTATTTGTCTCCTCCATAATGATGCCGTCCATTGACAAAACTACTGTAGTTTCTTTTAGTGAATGGGTTCAAATGTTTATCTTTATAATTAATATAGTTAAGAATTCTAAACTCTGAAAACAATCGATTTATCTACATAAAGTTTTTTACTTATAGTATATTTTTAAATAATTTTTTCGAACAATCCGATAGATGGCGTTATTGGATATAAATGAACCGATCAATCGATCGCTACAAAAAGTGACTTATTTATTTATTTGTCACGTCAGCGGTGATACAGTTATATTGATCAATAGACAGAAGAAGGTATTAATCAGTTTGTAGCTAATCATTGTAGACGTGTATAGCATTCGCATCTATCAACACAACACTACAATTAAAGTAAAACAACTATAATACTGCCTTACTGCCATAGTCGTACTCTTCGCTCTTCAATAAACCTTTCCCTTCACGTCCCCTTGTATTCCTCTTCATTTTTCCAATACTTCTTTTCCGTTACGGCGGTTCGCTTATGGAACTCTTTACCGAACCATATTCGTATCCCAAAATCCCTATTTTCTTTGAAAATACACTTAACTACTATCATAGAATTTTAATTCTAAACTCGTATTTGTGCTATTGCTCACTTCTTTCAACAAATGCTTTAGTTTTTAATTATTTAGTGCACCACTATGTTTTCTCTGCTCTTAGTTTATATCTTCTTTTCCTATAGGTTTTCTGGTAGAAATTGTTTTTTGAGCTATAAGACAATCCATTGCACATTTTTGTTTATGTGTAACTGGTATAAATAAATAGACTATAACTTCATATATAATTGAGACGTATAAAGAAAATCAGCTGAGTGACAGGTATCCAGGTAATTATAACGTACCAGATTAAGGTACTGTACTGTTTTTCAACATTAAAAGTTTACATCTAATATACTCGTACCAATATCTTTTAAAGATCTCTAAACGAAATATTAAATTTCCGGGCATGCATTATTAGATCCGTGTCATTAATAAGTTCGAGGCGCACCCGCTCCCGCCAGAATATGTGTCAGATGCACTGCACGCCGACCTCCCTACCTCCGGACCCCAGGCTCCCGACCCCCGACCCACTACCCCCCGTCCGCGTTTTATTACCACAGACTATAAAATTGTTTGATGCCGTCATAATGCTTCAATAATAACATAATAATAGTTGTTTCACTGATAGAAAAAGTTAAATTAAAATACGATGAGACAAAATAACCTCCATTCCTTAACACTTGTGTTTTAACAAAGAAGTTCCTGGTTTGTTTCCGGAGCGATATGTTGTGGAGATGGTAAGGTTTTTTCAAATCCGCCTTCTTCATACCAGCTACAATAGAAACATCCTTGTTTTTCAGCAGTTTGTAGATAAAAAAGAGTTTAATCGTTTAGCATCACGTTATGTTTATAACCTTAATAATAGAAAATATATCCTGATGGCGGTAACACCATAAAACGAAAAGCTGATCTTGCGCCAGGAAATTAATGAAGTGGACCAAAGGCAAATTTCTTTCATGAATCAGAATCGGCTTAAAATCTTTAAATGGATAAAGAGAAAATGGAAAAGAGAAAAATATTATGATGTTATAATTTCCTTTGGTGAAAAGGCCCCTATAAACGTGGAGATCTTTAGAGGAGGCCTATGTCCAGCAGTGGATGTCTATCGGCTGATGAAGCTTACTTTATGGTGAATGATAATTGTCGCTTATGAACAACAAAATTAATATTTTCTTACTATAATTGCATATTTAAGTATAATTCCTTATGGGCGCTGTCTATAGAAATTGAAAACAATGAAGTCAAAATAAGGGATGTCTAGAAAGGGGTCAACGCAACAACTCACGGGATCCAAGCCAACCTCACCTGCTCGTGGTGCACGCTGCTAATCAACAAATGACGCTCTGGCTCCCACCAACCCGCATTGGGCCAGAGTCGTGGGAAATGGCCCAAATCCTTCTATACGAATCCCTACCAGATAGTTTGGCAATCTTTGGAGGAGGCCTGTGTCCAGCAGTGAGCGTCGATGATAATAAAGTCGAAATCTACCATTTGATCTCAAAGTTAAGAGGTTATATAAACATCCTGTCTGATTGAAGATATACCTTCAACCGGATGAATGTACGTACGTCGCCATAGAATTGTATTTATTACTGATAAAAGAAACTAGTACACAATTAAAATAAACCAATTCTTCTCGTGTGCAATATCGCCGAAACTCAAGGACCATTGAGGACCTTTAATGAAACCGCCGTTGGACCATTAACGCGGTACGTGTTGGGTGGACAGTTACGAGTAAGGTTTGATACTCTCACACTGTTTACTATTGTATATAATGTTCTTCTACCCTTAATTCAGCTGAAGACTATAATTCCGAAAAGATCTAAGAAAAACTGTTGCTTAATTGATCATAATAACCGGCGACAAAGTGGGAGTTCAACTGAAGCTGTCCATAACAATTTGATGCTGATTAATATGAAATACACTGCATCACATTATCCTTATCGATAACAACCAAATAATAAACTCTAACCCATTATCTGATGGGATGTAGGAGGAACAAATTAAAGAGGGATACCTTTTTAGCCATTGATAATGTAAATATCATGGATGTTCGTATGATGCAAAACTCTGGCGGACTCAACATCCAAATTCGCGAAAGACATGATGTCTGACGAATTTAGAGTAACAGAATAACATACATTTTTAGGTTAGGGTAATATTACAATTATATCATCATCAGCCGCATATACGTCCACTGCTGGACATAGGCCTACCCCAAAGATCTCCACATTTATCTGTCCCGTGTTGCCCGCATCCAGTGGCTTCCCGCGACTCTCACCAGATCGCAGGTCCACTTTATAGGAGGCCTGCCAACACTACGACTGCCGTCTATTACAATTATATTATTAAGTACGTCAAGATAAATATGCTCCTTAAGATCAAAAATCCCAAAATAAGGACAAATAGAAAAATTCTAGCCCAAAAGTCTCTTCAATACTATCCTTTGTTTTTTTTTATATGGAGTTTTATTCTATAATAGTAAAACGTTTTACGAGTTGTACGAGTACATAAAAATACAGGGCCTCGGTCCGGCCCATGCGAACCCTTTCCTGTAGCATTATGTTATTCAAAGAACCCGATACAGATAAGGAAGGAAAATGGGTTAATTCAAGAAAAATAAAAACCGATAAAAGCATTCCATTTGAAGATAAGAATGAGGACCCTCCACACGGAATCCTTCCCAAGAGCATCTGACGAAATATAAATAAGTTAGAACCGTGTTGGAAATTTGAAAGAGACAGTACTGTGAAGACCTTACTGTATTCCAGCTCAAAGGTTGAGAAACGTTTATATGTTTATCAGCTACCAAATGCAACAGGACTACGACGATCTGGTGAATGTTGGGAAAAACTAGCTGGTTGCTGGATACGGGCAGCGCAGAGCTGATCGGTGTAGAATTATTTTAAGGAATCCTACGTCAACGGAATTCAACCGGCTAATGATATATAAAATAACTTGCTAGAAATACTATAACCTTATTGTTCGTAGGAGTTCCGAGATCATCCCCTAACAAGACTGTAACGATCCTGGGGCTGTTCGAGCTGACAGTCGGCGAGTCGCCAAGAGCTGAAGGCGCTTCGGAACTGGCAGCAGCGAGGCTTGCTGTGCGTCATGTCAACAGACGCGCCCTTCTACCAGGATATCGGCTGCATCTCATCACCAATGATACGAAGGTAAGAAGAAAGCCTTAATTACTATGTTAATTGTCAATAAAGTCAAAACTGCTCACAGCAACTAGGTTCTAAAAATTCCTTGAAATAGTCTAATGAGACCTACAACCACTGCAATTGTAATTTATATGCAAGCTGATCAAGCTTCTTCATATTCCAGTTCCATGTCATCATCTTCAACAACGGAGTAACCCTTTTATTATATAATATATTGCTCCGTGCAGTGTGATCCCGGTGTGGGTGTGGATCGATTCTTCCACGCGCTGTACACCGAGCGCGAGTCACGAATGGTGATGCTGCTCGGCACCGCGTGCTCCGAGGTCACTGAAAGCATCGCCAAAATTGTACCATACTGGAACATCGTCCAAGTAAGTATCCGAATCTTAACTTCGAATCTGTAAGTCGAAATGTTTTAAATTTGCTGACGACTTAAAAATCGCAAAAGAAATAAGATCAGTTAGAGTTAACAGAGCTCTTCAAGAGGACCTGGATAGCTTAGCGGAATGGTCCCAACTAAATGGAATAGTACTAAACCCGGTAAAATGCTCATTTGCAAGATTTCCATGCAATCTTAATACTATATCAACTACATACCACGTTAATTACATTACAAAACAGTGCTCGATCTGGATGTAGTTTTGATACCAAATTAAACTTCAAACAATATATCAAAAAAAAATTTGCAAATATCCAAAGATTTAAAAAAAGTGGAGACCTAAAAATATTGTTCATTTCTTTGGTCAGAAGCAAACTCGAGTATTGCTCGGTAGTTTGGAACCCAAGTTATCAGATTCATAAAGACCACATTGAATCTCTACAGAGACGATTCACCCGTTATTATTTAACTAAATCACAAAGAGTGCCGTATCCAGGGCGACTATATACTGCTAAATAACTTAATCGACAATTCGGAGTTACTTGGCCAGTTTTCTTTCAATGTTCCACCTCGCTTGCTGCCTCAAATCGGGTCTACTGTCATCCATAGGACGTACAATCCAACTTGGATCACCATTCACTAATTCCTAGATTGTACAATCTGTTGAAGTGCTTCATAAACAAACACATCTCAATTGATATATTCCATGAGAGATTACCAGATTTTAAATCTTAAATCGTCAGTGTTGAATTTGCAGTCGCAGACGTCTAGTATTCTGTTCGTTTAATATTTAGTCCTTGTAGTCCATGATTGTTGCACTGTAATTGTTTATTTTTTTAGTTTAATATTGTATTTTAAAATTTCTTGTTCTCGAGTTCTTTATTCAGTTAACGTATTTGCTCCGTTACTCAGTATACGCAGAGTAAGTCTGCAATTGAAGCTACATGTTGCCTAATATTTGAAATATTCAATATTTCTATGCAATGAAACAAATACATGTATTTTTGAAGACAGATCATAATAACCAATAAATAAATAAATGATTGAATCAGTGAATGAGAGAATTGAATAAATGAATGAACTAATTCATTTTTCTCTTTCAATTCATTCTTTTATGTTTATCAAATGTTAAATGAATAAATAAATTAATTAAGTAAACAAATAAATAGATTGGTAAATAACTAAAAGTACCTGTTGTCCGATTTCATTTGTAACATGATGAAGAAAGAAAAATCTTATCGCCGTTAAAATGTAAAAAAAAATTATTCCGAATATTTCACAAAGAAGAAGAAGTTTTTGTTATTATAGAATAACACAATATCCAGAAGATCAGATAGCGAATCGATTTGAAGAGGATGAACTGGAAGTTCCGAAGTCAATCTGTCAAAGTTTATCCGCTAAGGGCAATTCAAAACAAGACTTATCTTGCAAATCAATCAATAAAAGATTGTCATTTATTTAGAAGCAATACCGAAGCATTATTATCGTTATCATTACTGTCGTCGTCATCTTTATCAACGTCCACGCTTCGGTTGTGATCATCATTGCCGTCATCGTCAGGGTCTTAGTCGTGAACTATATCATGATCATTATGAACGTCGCCATCTTCGTCATAATATCATTATCACCTTTATCGTCATCATCTGTAACACTTTCATTATCACCATCATTTTCTTCATCATCGTTGTCATCAATGTCTTCTCCATCATTATTATTATCATTATCTTTATCGCAAGTCGTCTGTTAATCATTGCGAATGTATGCCAATGAGCACAACATTCATTGAATCTGGTCCAAATGAAACTGAAACATTTTTTCTCGTTACATTCCGAACGCATCAGTTTCAACGAACTGATGCATTTGTATACCACCATCCATTAGCGGATAGGTTTTTACTGTAATTATCGTAATTAATTATACTTTATGACGCTAGAGTTTTACTGATAAAAACCTTTTTTTGAAGATACATGGGGACAAAGCTTATAAACATGAATTCCGCGCTCAGCCCTGCGGTATAGCTTAGCCTTGACTCTTCCCTTTTGGAGAGAAGGCTCCGAGTTCGACAACATTGTGAGGGTTGTTTATTATTTAATAAATGTGAATATAATTATTTCAGATCATCGGGTAACGTTGTGAATATACTCGAAGCAATATAACAATCTGCCAACCCTCATTAATGAAGCGACACTTGAAGGAAGACATCCATAGAATAACTTTTCTAATCACGCGAGTCTGTAACAAGACATTGTGTCGAGATGAGCCGAAAGATTTGTACGAACCTTCTGTCTTTATCAAACGTTAACTTCGCATCAACTTTTTAAGGATCAAAGTGAAAACCGAAGTTTCCACCAATTACTAAATATACCATGTATTTCTTATTCCTCGTAAAAGTCGGATTTTCTTTGTACTCTCCACTAATTATATGTAGTAGAAAGTTGTGAGGGTACATTCTGTTGTAATTCTTTAACGTCATAGATACTTCTATTCATTTTACCGGTGGTAGGTGTCTAGGTAGGTACCCACGTAGCTCCCATTTCTCCCGCCAAACGATACAGTGCAGACATTACTGTGTTCGGGTTTAAATAGCGCTGTAGCTAGTGAAATAACTGGAGTAACGAGACTGAAAATTCTATGTGACAAAGCGGTAGGTATCCACTAGATAAACGTTTACATTTTATTGTTGCTTCGTAGAATAAAAAAAATACAATGGAAAATACGTAGTAAGTATTGCAGCTGCTATTCCCACCGCCCAATGAGAGTGTGCGCACATTACTCTGTACCGGTTGCAAACGCGATGTACCTAGCGAATTACTGAGGCAATAAGACTCGAGATATTATCTTAAGTGCAGTGTACGTTATCCTTACTAGGATGTTATTGTTATGGACTAAATCATTTACTTTTAGAAGTACGTCTTGCACGTCTCATCCCTTTATGTGCTTGCGTATTCATCATCAGCCGATAGAAGTCCATTGCTGGACATAAACCTCCCCCAATGATTCTTATATCGATTGATCCTGCTCCAAATTTATAAATTCACTTAGCTGCTACATTTAAGTTTTGGACAAGGTCATTCATCTGTTTTTCCTCATTAATTTTTTTCTTTGGCGTCGCTTATTACCGCACAACATGAAATATGAAATATCGGTATATTTACGAGTACGAGTTCTGCCATGGCACCAGCAGCAGTGCTGCAGAAACAGCTCGAAGGATTAATGCTGTGTACAGCGCTGGTGTCGCAAAAGATAGCACGGTACTTTTTTCGTTTCAACGTTTTTGTTCTGGAAATTTCGACCTTCAGATCCAACCTGATGGACAGCCGGAGATCAAAGTTGAAAATGAAGAATTAAAGGCACCATCACAAATCACTTCAGATATAGCTGCAAGCTTCGGAGTAAGTGACAAAACTGTATTAATCCACTTGAAGCAAATCGGGAAAGTAACGAAACTTGACCGATGGGTACCTCATGAATTGAGTGAATCGAACTTGCAAACACGCGTCGACTGCTTCTGCTGTTACTTTGCTCAACCGACACAATGATGAAGGGATTTTAAATCGAATCATTACTTGTGATGAAAAGTGGATACTGCACGATAATCGGAAGCACTCGTCGCAATGGCTGAACCCTGGAGACCCAGCCAAATCCTGCCCTAAACGAAAATTGACTCAGGAAAAGTTACTTGTGAGTGTTTGATGGACTAGCGCCGGTGTCGTTCACTACAGCTTTATAAAATCTGGCCAACCGATTACGGCAGACATCTATTGTTAGCTACTGCAGACCACGAAGGAAGAACTAGCAGCTAAACAAACGAGATTGGTCAATCGCTCTAGTCCACTGCTGCTTCACGACAACGCAACACCACCACACACACTGCACAACAAACAACCACTAAGTTAGATGAGCTACAATTGGAACGTCTGCGACATCCACCGCACTCCTCGGACCTTGTTCAACAGATTACCATTTTTTCCGAAATTTGGACAACTTCTTACAAGGAAAAATATTCAACTCCGATGCGTCAGTCCAAACCGCCTTCAAAGAGTTTATTGATTATCGCCCCTCATGGTTCTTTAGTAAAGGGATCAATGCACTACCTATGAGATGGCAAGAGTGCATAGATTAATTTAATGTATTTTACAAAATAATTGACTTTATATTCCTCCCGTACAAAACGTCAATTTCATATGTAAGGAGCTAATATTTATTATTTCTTTTCTTATATAATATATTATTATAATATGACATTCCACCGAAGAATCAGCAAGTCAATGCGCCACGGAGACATTTAACAGCGATGAGACTAGCCGAATGTTTCTTCTTCTTCTATATCACTCTTGACGGAGTGGTTTTGGTCAGCAGAATGTATATCCGACTAAAAAAAAATTCAAATGATGAAATGTAAATTGGAATATTTACACAAAACCATTTTTTTTATATACACAATTACCCAATGCCGAGTTTTACGTTACTACGTAATATCTATGTCACATTGTCTCCCGTCCTTGTTCGCATCCAAGTGGAGAAAAGAGAAGAGTTGAATGTTAAGAAAGATCGTAAATTAGGTAAATCCCATAATAAAGGTCTGACGGAGCGTCCTTTATAACTGAAACTAAAATAAATCTCCTGAATAGATCAGGATGAATGAAACATTCAGCAGCTGCTTCAATGTGCGAGTGAGAAATCTCTTTCAACGGTTATAATATTTAATTGAAGTATATTTCAAAGGCCCTTCGATACAATAACTGTATATGTATTGAATATTAACAAAATATATATAATCTGTATTATGAATTTATGTATCTAGTAGTAGTAAATATTCACGAGGATAAGTGCTTTGACAACGCATACCGTTAAGAAGTAACACTGGTGGTAGGTCCTTATTACCGGAGACCGTCTAGGTGGGTACCACCGCAATGCCTATTGCAGCCGATAAACATTACTGTGTTCCGGGTAAAATTACTGGGGTAACGAAAGTCGAGCGTCGAGCGCAATGTGGTGCAGTATATATCATCCTAACTAGCGCCAAGTTATTATGGGCGGGTGTATCACTTACCATCATTTAGCTCGTCTCGTCGCTTAATTAAGTTACAAAAAAAAACAAGCCAACGATGTGGAGTCACAAAACATGTGGAGTATGCTTTGTAATAATCCTAACAAGATCCTCATCGTGCTGGCCATATAGTAGTGGTAAATTTATCACACCCTCCTTGTTCAATCGGGGTTGAAAAGGCGTTTACTACATAGCTTTAACTTGCTTCAGGTATCGTTCGGGTCCACATCGCCAGCGCTAAGCGACCGCTCCGAGTTCCCGCTGTTCTGCAGAACAGTTGCTCCGGACTCATCACACAACCCGGCCAGGATCGCATTTATTAGGTAACATTGCTGCTGATCAGTCAATCCCCCCATATGTACCTCTACAAACGATTGAAGATTGCCAGAATACGCTGGGTGCAGGCAATGCGGGTTCGATCGTTTTGGAGATCTTTAAGGGAGACTTATATCCAACAGCTACTTACGATGATGATGGTGATGATGATAGCTGTACAACTTATCAAATATGTAACGCTGGTTAGGATGACACACACATATATATATATATTATATGTGTGTACACATATATATACATGTATATATATATATATGTGTGTGTGTGTATGTGTTTGTTTGGATATATGAAAAAGACACATCTTTCTTTTCACTTTCTCCTTTCAACTAGTATATAGAGTCCTATAACTAATGAATGTTGCTGAAAAGGATTAGATCACAAATATTGATTAATAACACCGCCATCCCAACAGAGACCTCTGTATAATTGTAACAACAATATTGTCAGACAACAAAGAAAACATCAAGAAACAAACAAACAAAGTATTAAAGTATGAGACGTAATCCTCTTACGAAAACATCCCGCTCGTGCGAACTTCAGTACACGCCATTGAAGTTTGTTAACTTTCCTCGCGTTATACCTTTACATATTTAACTTCTTCCGTTGTGTAGCTAACCGCATGGTAGCTCAGGGATCCCCAGTTCCATTCCTGGGATCTTGATTTTGCAGTTTAATCAGTGGTATAGACTTTTATATCACGTTTTGTTAGCTACCATACTCGTATTAAATCTGTAGCTAAGCATAATAACAACGCTATTTTCCAGCTGTCGGCATATAAGAACCATTGTAGATAGTGAACTGAGGCGCTACCAGGATAGTCTTCATCAGGAGACGTAGATCTGTCTCATTCATCATCATCTTCATATAATTGTAGCATGTAAACCACGACCATCAATTCTAAAGTTTTTGTTCATAGGCAACACGGTTGGGACACTGTGACGGCGTTCTCGCAAAACGAAGAGGTCTACTCACTGGCAGTGAACGAGCTGGTAACGCAGCTGGAAGCAGCCAACATCACATGCGCGGCCTCCATCACCTTCGCAGAGTCTGACTTCAAAGAACAACTTCAGCAGCTGAAGGTAATTTTTTAACCTCTGTCACAATAAGAAAATATAAGTCAAGACAACAATGTCGAATGGAGGTGGTCTACCCTCACACACGAGGAGTACGATTTAGGGGAGAAAGATAAATCCAACACTTGTCTATTAGGTAAAAGCTACTTATCGGAGTAAGGGTTCTCGTCCAACAACTCACGGGATCCAAGCCAACATCACTTGTTCCTGGTGCGCCTTGCTAATCAACAAACGAGACTATTGCTCCCACCAACCCGCATTGGACTAGCGTGGTGGGAAATAGCCCAAACCCTAATATGAACCCTTACCCGTAGGGAGAATCTTTAGTGGAGGACTATGTCCAGCTGTGGATATGTATCGGCTGATGATGATACCAATCGTTTGAACCGATTCATTCGAGATTACATATAACAACGATCTAGATCATTCTGAACTGTTAGATATATTTGCCTTTTTTCAATCGTTTTACATTTAAAATACAGATAAAATACAAAATACTAAACGGAAACGGTTGTCTGTTAGATGCTGCAATAAACACACAGACAGACAAGTCTTAAACTTATTTCATTTCTGATAAATATAGTCATGCACTTCTTCCCATCCTGCTGGAAGGGAAGATAGATTGTCTTTACACAAGATAGTGCATAAAGAATAAACTTATGAATTCATATAAAATATTATATTATTATGCATATCTTCACCTTTCGATCCAGTTAAGTCATCATCGTGTAGTCATTACAGTATCTTCAAAACCATTCTTGAACGTAGACCTTAAAAAAAGTCGATTCTTCCCCCCACTAAATATTATCAGCCACAGAAAGGTACATATTCCCTTAAATGTCTTTTACCTTAATAATACACCAAAGAGGTTTCGACACGGAGGTATTATATAGTAGATTAAATTTTTTTTTTTTTGGCAGAAATTGGACATACGAATAATCATCGGCAGTTTCTCCCAAGAGATGGTGCCAAAGATATTCTGCGAGGTGAGTTGGATTCCAGAACTTATTAAGGGTATAATTTATTTTTTATTAAATTATATACGATAAGGGCGTGCAAGGGGTCCTGCACAATCGCTTACGGGACCCAAGCCAACCACACTTGCCCTGCATCCTGCTAATCAACAATCGAAGCTCTGGCTCCCAACAACTTGCCTTAGGTCAGCGTGGTGAGAAATGGCCTAAATCCCCAATACATTTGGACAACCATGTCCAACTTTACAATGGACGGCCCCTAGTACCCGACGATACCGGAAGCCATGCTGACTGGTCTGGTCGCGGGAAGCCGCTGAATGCACTGAAGGGGTTTTAGTGAGTATGGATCTCCTACGATCCTGACCCCTCCAAAAGGCGCAGCGCCTATTGCACCTGACAGCTGTGTACAAACATTAGTGTTCCGGTTTGAAGAGCGCTGCAGCTAATGAAATTACTGGGGTAACGAGACTCAACATTTTATGTCTCATACGACGAGCGCAATGTGGTGCAATGTATATCATCCTAAGAAGCGCCATGTTGTTATGGACATGATTATCACTTGAGATCAAGTGAACGTCCAACTCGTCTCGTCGATTAATTGAACGTAAAAGAAGACAATAAATTATTTTATTTTTGGTTAAGATCGTAGGTTGTCGGTGAATGGAGGCAGGTCTACGTTCAGCAGCGGACCACGATCCGCTGAAATGATGATGATGAAAAAGACAAATGTAGAGTGAAGAGTTCGAAAGTCGAAGTTTCGTAATTGAGATGTTGTGGTGTCGAGATCGCAGGCGTTCAGGCTGGGCATGTACGGCGGGGAGTACGCGTGGCTGGTGGCGGGCGCTCCGCCCCGGATACGCGCGGCGGCGCCGTGTGCGCGTGCGCAGCTGGCGCGCGCGCTGGAGGGGCTGGTGTCCGTGACAGCGCACCGCGGCATCGCCGGCGACGTCGCCTCATTCTCAGGCCTGGTGCGTGCAACTCATTACACTAATTTACGTCTTAATAACAAGATAAATCTTTGTTTTTTATACAACGAAGCGACGAGACGACTGAGACGTTCACCTGATGGTAAGTAATACGTCTCCCCATAACAACGTGGCGCTAGTTCGGAATAATATACAACCACATTGTGCTCATCTCCTTGACATATAATATATCGAAGTCCCATACTCCAGTAGTTTCAGTAGCTACAGCGTCATACAAACCGGAACGCGGTAATTTATGCACAGTACTCTTTGGCGATCTGCTCAGACAGTCTTCAGTGACCGATAGAGACATACCATCAGCAACTTCTTGAAATCGTGTGATCTTGTAGTTAACAAACACTCAACACCATCATAGGCAGTAAGAGAAACTTATTAAATGTAATTATCAAGAGAATTAATGAATTTTTAAAAATAGAACAGTTATCTCCTTGTAAACTTGAATTGTTTACTGGCGGTAGGTCTCTCTTGCCGGATACGGTCTAGGTCCACAGCAGCTCCTATTTCTAGCCCCAAATAGTAGTATGCAAATATTACTGCGTTCCGATTTAAAGGGAGATGCTGCTAGTGAAATTACTGAAGTATAGAGATTGATTGAGATGAACTAAATGGATGAAAACAATGATGTGGTGTATATCATCCTAATTATCAGCTCCAATTTCTGCCGCCAGACAGTAGTGTTCAAACATTACTACGTTCCGATTTAAAGGACGTTGTAGCTAGTAAAATTAGTGGGGGGAGAAGGTTTAACATATCGTCTCAAGGCTACGAGGAAAATGTGGTGCATTGTGGTGCATTATAGTAACTAGCGCCACGTGGTTTAGGAGAGTATCACCATCAGGGAGACGTATACCTCATCTCGCCGCTGCGTCATATCAAGAAGTTGATAAACTTTACTCTGATTACTGCCTTTAGTATACGATAACTATAATAGAAATCGGATATCCGTTTCAAATAGTCTAAATATATATATATATATAAAGCATCATATCCAGGAAAAATAATCATCTAAAACTAATATTTATCTTTTCATCATCATTATCATCGTTCCATCATAAGTCATCATCATTTCCGTTAATTTTAAAATTAAAAAAAAAGTTTAATGTATCACAACTACTCTAATCGCTATTTGAAGTTGAAACTACTAATTGAGTATTTCCGGGAACATCTCAAAGTCAAAGTTTATTGCAGACAAACGAGATGTTCCACCGTGAAATGGAAGGGGCGGGAGTTCCGGTCTCACCCTACGCCCCCCACACCTACGACGCAGTCTGGGCGATAGCGCTGACCCTTAGTAAAGCTGAACTCTTGTGGCGCAACTCCGAAATGGGCGGCGGAAACCCGGTCAGAGCGTCGAAACTGGACCTCGGACATTTCGACTACAACCGGAAGGACATGGCTGAGGAGTTCCTCAATCAGTTCTCTAACCTCAGCTTTCTCGGTGTCTCTGTAAGTATTTAACTTTATTGGCTAACCTCTCCGCCTTGAACTGTATAGGTTGGTACCATCGTTGTGGATGATTGTCGCTGGAAAGATGGCAATCATTATCATCGTCATCATCATTCGATAGACGTCCACTGCTGGACCTAGGCCTCTCTCAAATATCTTCAAGTTTGTAAGAGTACATATGGGAGGAGTTGTGCCATTACCCACCACGGGATGGTAATCACTACAGTGACGAGGTACCCCATCTAATGACTAAATATGAACACCATGTGGTACCAGGGTCTCATTGTTGGGGAGGAGCGTAACATTAATCACCAGCTCAATGTTTTGTTAACCTAATAAACACTTCTGCATATTAATAATATATCTGATTTATTGTAATATTAGGGACGGATCAAATGCCGAGGGTTGTGTTCCAGACTGAGACCTCTCCAAACACCGAAGGTGACCACCAAGGGGGTTTTAGTGGGTAAAAATTTCCACATAACTCTGGCTACCCCTCTTGGAGAGGGTTCCTGAGGTGTATCTGGCGGTGCGTCTCGTATTTCGACGCGTCGCTACGTAGAGATTTTCTGTCGGGAGGGATGCTTCACATCCCTCCCCGAGGCGAGCCCATTCGATCCGGGCGCCGATCGGGGGTTGCGGAAGAACTGCTCGATATTATCCCGTGACCCCCGTGCATATTTTCGGATGTGATTGGAATACCGTGTGAAGCTTTTTAGTCGGTTGGAGTCCGACACTACCTCGTTACCGGCCCTTCTGGTTTCAGGGTGTGCGACCGTTAACATTTTGTTACACAGGTTAATAAAAAAAAAAACCCCTCTGAAGACAGAGTATCTTTTCGATCTGTACTCGCACCTTATTTAATGTTTACCCTACTTGTTGTTCTCAAGTCAGCGAGAAAATATGTCTCAATGAAAAATAAAGTTCTTTGAACCGAAATCAAAACCGAAGTTTCTCACCCCTCGCCCTTCCGCGACCAAAACAAAAAGAGGACGGAATAAATACACCCGCCGAATGTCACAGAATTACAGATGCTAACGAATGCTGCCGCAAAAACCACTCAGTTTTTTTGACCCCCAAAAAAGAAAAGGGAGCTGTGTCTGATAACAAACACTCTCGAAAAATTATACTGCGAATTCGATTTGGAACATAACGGCCAGGGTACACGATAAGGGATGTTTTTTCAGGGTCCCGTGTCCTTCAATGGTGCCGACAGGATCGGAATGTCGGCCTTCTATCAAATACAAGGTCTGTACCGAAGCACAATTTTATACTTGTTAATATATGGAAACATATTTAAATCATAAATGTGGGATGTATTTCAGGAGACCTATGTCCAGAAGTGGACGTCCATGAGAAATGATGATGAATTTAGTATTTGCTAACACTAGACCTAAAATGATAGAACGTAGAACTAAGGATACTTTCAACTAGACCAAAACGCTTCACCCTCATCGATCTTATGGTCAATTAAGATCATTGATGAAAATGTAGTATTAGCTGATGGTTGATAAAGAAAAGTGTCTCCAACTCTTCGTTTGCAGGTGGCCGTCCAAAAACGGTCGCGTTGTATACACATGGGCGCGAGATGAGCTGCCAGGAGTGCACGCGGCCGCAGTGGGCGGGCGGCGTGCCGGCTGCTCGCAGGCTGCTCGTGCTGAGGGTGGACTCCGTCTGGGCACCGGCCAGGCTGGCGGTGGCTGTGCTGGCAGCCGCCGGCGTTGCGCTGGCTCTCGCCTTCCTGGCATTCAATTTACATTACAGCAAGCGAAGGTATTGGTATAAAAATTATCAAGATTCAATGTACTAGAGCATTCCGTAAACATGACGAGGAGAACGCACCAAGAGTCAGGTCGTCGTCAAGTAAAGAATAAGCAATGAGCGTTGCCTAAGGCCGCGGGAAGTCGATGCTGTGAAGATCTTTGGGGGAGGCCCATGTCCAAGTGTGGACGTCTCACGGCTGAAGATGATGATGATGATGATGAGTTACTTCCGATGGGTAATAATTTATTCCTTTTTCTCTATAACAAGGAGTTCTCTGGAAATTTCTAAGCTGGTAAACGGACGATCACATACGTTGACTTCCGGCAAGTGGATGATTCCTTCTCGTTTTGAACTTGAGATGGGTTTCTTTTATTTGGGCTCTTGTTCTCAGGTATGAAACGTTTCCATCTGGAAATTTCCTTTCATCCCACCAAATCACATAAACTGTACCTTAGAAAAATTAAATGAAGCTATAGCTGAAGAAGCGAGCAGGCAGCTGTAAATCTATTACAGCAAAAGCATTGCTTTTGTATTTTCATATTCTTGAAAGCACCACATAGCTTCAATGAAATGCTCGTCTTTACAGCTTCTTTCGTCTTCTTTTTTCAGATCTATTAAGCTATCATCACCTCGGCTTAATAATATGACCCTGATTGGATGCGTGATGGTTTATACAGCGGTAGCTCTGCTTGGAGTGGACAATGCAACTCTGCCTTCTTCCGTCCCCTTCTCTGCCATGTGTACTGTGAGTACTACTAGCGACACTGTCCTGCATGAGAACGTCTACCGGTCAAGGGAGTCATATTAACTTTAGTATAAAGGTAGTGGAGCAGAGATAGCTAGAGAGTTCCTAGTGAGGAATAACATCGTTAAAGAACCGATATAATCCAAGGACATGAAATATCCGCCAACACGCGCTTGGCGGTAGTAGACCTGATGAAATTTCTACTTAAAACTCTCATTCTTACTTAGTTGTTAATCTAAGATAGTATTATATAAAAATCTGAACATAGTTTTTCTCATTGTTATATTTCAGTGTCACCATCAGTTCAAGGTCATGTTCGTGTCGTCTCTTCTTATAAAAAATAATCATTCTTTCTTCATTATTTGGATGATTACAACTATGAGATCAAGAATCAATTTTGTCTTCCATTTTGTTACTTCTAATATGCCTTTATTCGTAATAATATATATATATATATATATGGATTAGTTCTAATAAAGGATAAGATTATATAGATTATAATGTATATATATAATATCAAGATATATAGATTCATTGACATATCACGAAATATTTGCGGTTACCAGATCCGCAAGCCCTGGGTCCGAGGACGCTGCAATAGTTGTCAATAAAACTTGCGGCGTAGACTTCACGAAATCACCGAAACTATTACATGTAAACACTCAAAATTTGGTGGAGATATTGCTTGTGTCGTTTAGAGGTCAGATAGGAATGGATTTTGCAAAATCCCTTCACCAAATTGCGAAGGTGTTGCAGCGGGAAACAGCTTGTTACTAAATTTACTTTCCAGGGCAGGGTGTACATTCTATCGGCGGGTTTCTCTCTTGCGTTCGGCTCAATGTTCGCGAAGACGTACAGGGTTCATCGGATTTTCATAAGGTAAACAATATGCAGGAGTGTAAGCGGTCCCCCACAACAACTCACGAGACCCAAGCCAACCTCACCTGCACGTGGTGCACCTTGCTAATCAACAGACGAGACTCTGGCTCCCGTCAACTCGTATGAGGCAGAATGGTGAAAAATAGCCAATATCTCCCTTCATATACAAGCCCTTACATACGACAGCCCCTAGTGCCCAGCGGTACCGGAGGCCATGCTAAGTGGAGATCTTTGTTGAAGCTTATATCCAGCAGTGGACGTCTATCGGCTGATGATGATGAATGAATATGCTATCAACTTTTTAACATCAGATGCAAAAATTGGATGTTTGTTTTTCTACGGCGATGTCATCCCTACACGACACCCTTTTGATCTAAAAGGTTAAAGTTCAGCTTTTAACTTTAATTTGATTACAAGTATATATGTCATATTAGTTTATGTCGTTACCGAATTATATCAATATTTAAAAAAAAAAATTAGAAACATATAGCTCTATTTTATCGTCAGTAACCGAAGCGGCGTGTGCAAAACCAAGCTTCTCCAAGACACTCCCCTCATCTCCCTGGTGTGCGCGCTCCTGCTCATCGACGGGCTGATAGTAACCCTTTGGGCCATCGTCGATCCTATGGAGAGGCATCTGAAGAATCTCACGATAGAGATCAGTGCGACTGACCGCAGCGTTTTATATCAGCCGCAAGTATGTTAAATACGTTTTTTATGTAATTAGTGTGGAGACGAGCAGCACGTTCACCTGATGGTAAGTGATATGTCTGCCCATAACAACTTGGCGCTAGTTAAGATGGTATTCACAGCACCATATTGCGTTCATCGCCTTAAGACATAAAGTGTTAAGCCTCATTACCCCAATAATTACACTAGCTACGCCTTCAAACCGGAACACGGTAATTTTTGGCGGCAGAAATAGGATCTGCGATGGTACTTACCAAGGACCTACCACCAGGACGAAGTACAAAATACATTTATTATATCTCTCATATTTAGAAGAAAATCAGTTTAAATCAATTTTAAGGCTAAGTCTTCTCTCCTTCTTCTTCGTCTCTAAACTATAAAGAAATATACATCCTGTCTCTTTTTCAGATAGAAGTGTGCAAGTCCCAGAACATGACGGGGTGGTTGTGCGCTCTGTACGCTTACAAGGGTCTCCTACTCCTGGTCGGCGTGTACATGGCCTGGGAGACGAGGCACGTTAAGATATCGGCGCTCAACGACTCCAAGTACATCGGAATCAGCGTATACTCCGTAGTAATCACGAGCACCAGCGTCGTGGTTATCGGAACAATCATCTCAGAGCGGGCCACCCTCGCGTACATAACCATAACCAGTTTGATTTTAATAGCGACCACCTCCACTCTATGTCTCCTGTTCTTACCCAAGATAGTTGCTATCAGAAGTAATAGTAAGTTAAGCACTTAACATATCTTTACTGTTATCGTTTTAAAAGATAGCAAGGTGAAAGGAAAATCTCTCATCACCACCATTCTCATCTCCTTTTTTGTTGGAAAATTACTGTCTTTGAGTATTTTTAATAAAATCGACAATTCATTACGCCCCTGCTAAGTTACTGTCTTAGTCGAAAAACAAGCAGGATATCTTAATTCTGGTGACAGTAGTTGATACCATATTTCATTGGTCTCATGCTGCATTGACTTCAGACAATCCAAGTTGGCCCATTTAAATTAGACATGCAGATCTAAATTTGCAAAAAAAAAACAATTATACAAATTGTCGGGTTCTCGCACAAGAACTCACGGGACCTCACCTGCTCGTGGTTCACCTTGCTAACCAACAAACAAGGCTCTGGCTCCCACCAACCCGCATTGGGCCAGCGTGGCGGCAAATGGCCCAAATCCCCATATGAATCCCTACAAATGACGGCCCAAAGTGCCCGTCGATGCGGGCAGTGCAGGACCAATTGATGTGGGAATCTTTGTAGAAGGCCTATGTCCAGCTGTGGGCATCTATCGGCTGATGATGATGATATAAACTCATGTTTTGCAATCAATACACTGCTTAAAGAGAACCAAATAGTCAAACACAAGAGCCAATTTTACCATAATCATCTCTCTATTCATTATCGTTTCAAATTCCTCTTCGCCAAATTTCAGCTGAAGATGATCCTGTTATTCAGAGCATGGGCCTGAGGCTCGAATGTAAAACGAGGAGATTCATTACCGACGAAACACAGGAACTACACTTCAGAATCGAGATACAGAACAGAGTGTATAAACGCGAAGTAGCGGCCCTAGACAAAGAGATTGGGAGGCTGGAAAAGTTACTAGCGGAGCCGATGGAATCCACGAGCAGTTCTAATGCCTCCGTAGTAGTTCATAAAAGGGTAGGTAAACAATTATTATTAAAACTAGTTATTTATATAAAAAATATAATGTAATTTACAGGAATATTATTTTTAAATCTTCAGACGGAATTAAACACGGTAGAAGAAGAAAATAAGGGCAAAAGCGATCTGGATAAAAGGACAGCCAGCATTAGCGGTGGCCTGCCCATGCTGCTACTGTCTGTTCTTCCTCCAGTCATACCCCGTGCCAGCTGGCCATCTACGGAAGCGTGTCGGGGCAGGAACTCCGTCAGTTTCAGCTCGCAACCCAAATTGAACTATCGGAAATCACAACCAGCCATAGACTTGTATAATCTTTGTTTAAACAAGAGGGAAGAAAATCACGGATTCTTAAGCAGATTGAAGAGCTTCTTCGGGAGTAGACCATCGAGTAGGAAAGCGTCTACTATGTCCATAGCAGACCCAACCGGCCAAAGCATTGCTGCCGCACTAAGAATGCATGTAGGCATGATCGCTGGCCTTGTTCCCGGTAACAGAAAACACTCAATGGTTCTATCGTGTAATACTTTAAACGTACCGAACCCAGAGTTGAAATTACGTAGAGAATCATACGCCAGAAGTGGACCCATCATACGCATAACTGACGACGAACCCACGTGTTCGAAATATTCTTCGGACAAGAGCATATCGTCTGCGACAACAAACAAATACGTGGCTGAACCAGAGACGAAAGTCAACTTTGTTCTCCCATCAACTCACAAGAAAACGACGTCCCACCAGAACTCCTATGAAAGAGTAAAAGGGTCACCGAGGTTTCCCCATAGGATAGCTCCAGCTACAACTAGTTTAACGACGTTAGACAACAACAGGAAGACCAGTGTTGACAACGTATTTAGTATATCCGACGGCGTTTTCGCAGAACTGAGGAGGTTCAGCCAGCAAAACGTTTGCAACCAAGGTAAAAATAAGGCCACATTGGAAAGTAGGTGGAAGTCAACAGAAGACGCGAGACCAGGATCTTCAAGAAATTAAATAAATAAAATCGAACCACACGCCGCTGTAGCTCGCTATTTGTGCCAAATCGGTAAACTTACACCAAGGTTATTCCAAGTTAGAGTAAGTTATAAAGTGTAGAGACTGCAAACAATATTTTATTAATAGTTTTAAAGTGAATCGTGGCCTAGGAGTTATTATTTCCTGTCTTAAACGTTACAGAGTGTACTAAAACAATCCAGCATTAAATTATAATAGAACATTGTAATCTAAGTATAACACTACCATACATACCAAAAAAAAAACATCGAGACTTAAAAATATTCCCCCCAAAAATAGGTACAATGTTAACAAAAATTTCTAGACAACTTTACATACCTTCATTCGATCAATTGCCACAAACAAAAGATATTTTTAAGAAAATATGAACGTTTTTTCTATACAACCATTAAACTCTATCGATAAACTTTTATGAACCTATTTTCTACTACTTATACATGCATTTTTTAAAAAAATCGCATCGGAAAGTACATTATCATCATAGACTGGTGGACAGTACAGCAGTGAACAGTGCAGCACAGTGTTAAAAATATGTTCATTAAAATATTAATCTTTTAAGTATCCCCCCCCTTCAGAAATTCAAAGCTCGCCTAATAAATTGTGATGTATGAAAAAGAACTGGATTTTCGTCTAAAAATAGCAATAACTTTTATTTATTTATGTAAAAATAAAAAATATATTTTTGTTTTTAGCAAATAGTAATATAATAGCAAATAGTTCTGTAACTATGAAACCTTTTTGTTTACTTTGTCACTGGCCAACAAAATTAATAAAAAAAAAAAAATACATTTGGAAGTCCTTATAATTTTACGTGAGGTAACATATTATCTGTATTCTAGTAATGCAATCATATCATTTTAAGATTTACTACATAAAAGTATTTTACAGCAATATAAAAATAAGCAAAATTACTATTAGACATTAGCGGGAAACTATTTTCGATTAGAATATTTTGAATACGATTATGTATTCTGTTATATATAGTGTAATGCGGTGTAAACAGACTAATGTGTAAAATGTTTGTGAAGCCACAAAATTAGTGTTCAGTATTTGTAAACAATATCTATGACCTGTCATGGGGAACCATCAAATAGAACGGCAAGTGTGTATATTTGTAATTAAATTTATTGAATAAGCTCTGCTTTTTTAATACCTCCTTCATTCTTAATTTAATGGTGCCATGACTATGTTGACGGAGACTAAGTAGGTACTACTGCAGCTCACATTCCCGCTGCCAAAGAGTAGTGTACAAACATTGGTGTTCAGGTTTGAATTGCGTTAAAGCTAGTGAAATTACTGGGTTAATGAGATTTAAAATCTTGTCTTACAGGGACGAACACAATGTGAGGCCAGTGTATATCAGCCTAACTCAGAGGGATACCCAAATTATTTTGAAAAAGAGACACTTTTTCTAAAACTTCTTGATCTGATAAAACAATTGAAACACCATGTATATATCTATCGTATTTATTTTTTAATAACAATTGACTGATGATATAAAACTACTCTTAAATGTAACGCCAGCAATCATTAGCTCACTTTCACCATCCTTGCAATTTTGTCTTCGATCTGCCTTCGTATGTTGGCATTGACGTTGGGCAAATCACTATTCTTTCTCACTGATGTCTCTATCTTCTGCACCAGCTGTATCTCCCGCGGCCAGGCGACGAAGTTTGTGACGATGCAGCCATCGGCCGAACCAAGCCGACCGGTTCTACCGCTACGATGTATATAATCGGCGGTGTAAAGCGGAAAATCGTAGTTGATAACATGCTTGGTCTAGAATTTGAAAAAAAAATATTGCTCATATGCTAAGCATAAGATGAAACTTAAATAGATCAAAAGACAAATTTTTAGAATACTATCTATTTCTCTCGAAGCATTTGTCCTCAAAACGATGAAGAATGGTAGCTGTTACATTCCACTGGAGTCTGAGAAGAATGATGGCTATACATGGTCTCTAAACGTGACAGTACCATAAGGATGTCGAAGACTGTTACATGCAGCAAAAGTGTTAACAATTTTTAAGTAACTCTTGGAATTAATGATGGTGACTTTGTTGATAATTAAGATTGTTGAGATGATTATTTAATTTTGAGAAAATATTTTCAGGCATTTTGAATGCATGTTAATATTTACCTCAACTAGTAACACATGGAGGCCTATGGTTTATTTCGGAGGCCACACATGTAAATATATCATTGAATTTAAATGGTTCATAAAAGATGGACACTGGTCATAAAAATATTACTTAAAAACCTATTGATACGTTAACCTGGGGGTATAAGGGGTTCTACTCAACATTATATGGACCCCAAGTCAACCTCACCTGTATGTGGTACACCCTGCTGAATAACAGATGAGGCTCTATCCACCCACCAAACTCACAATGGGCCAGCCCATGCTGATCATGCCGGAGGATCGATCGATATGGAGATCATTGGGGGAGGCCTAAGTCCAGCAGTGGACGTCTGTCAGCTGATAATGAATCAGTTAACCTAACTAATAGAAAAACTATAAAATAAATTTCAGGCTCACCCGAATTGTATCTAGACCACGTGATGCTATATCTGTACAGGACAAAACATTAACCCTCCCACTTTTGAACATCTCAAACTTTCCCTGTTTAAGAATGACTTGCATCTGCCCGTTGATGTTTATACACTCAATGTTATTCTCATTCAAGAACATTGAGATGAAATCGCAAGTAGCCGTTTTGTTTGAGAAGATCATTACCGGCCTGTTGCAGTTAATATCGGCTTGTACCAATTTAAGAAGTTCTGTAGGTTTCTGCGCTTTCCCCAAACGGATAAATCTGGAAAACAAAAGTTAGCTTTAATACTGCAACAAACAGTTAAACAAAAACAGCTTCACAATATCATCATCATTTCAACCAATGGATGTCCACTGCTGGCGATTGGTGTATTGTAATGTTTTCACAGTATATATGTCATTATTTCTCATCATTAGAGTAATTCTTCCCATTAAAGAAGAATTAAAATATGTCTAAATGTGCTCAGTGATTTGTTTGTATAGTGGCACATCTCTGTTGCCGGAGATTGTCTAGATAGATACCAGCAAAACAAAGTGCACACATTACTGTCTTTCAGTATGAATGGTGACAATTATATCCCAAGGTGACAAGCACAATATGTTATAGTATGTATCACCCTAACTAGTACCACTTCATTACAGACAAGTATATCACATACCATCTGACAGTGAATGTCTCGCTTGTCTTGTCCCTGCGTCCAATAATAAAAATGGGTTGACACCTGTAAAAGAATAATAACAACAACTCACTTCTGCGGTACATGTGGTAGTAACTTGTGTATGTTGGTAGTTGTAACAGTCCTCAATGATTGGGGATCCATAAAGGAGCAGACCGACTCTGGCAACTCATGTGGCATGGTAGCGCTAACCAATGTGAGCTGGCAACCAACAGGAGGTGATTGCACCTGTACTTTGTAATGGATCTGTGTACAAATGTACATTGAGTTAATATTATATTGCAAGTTGTCATCATACTAAACTTTCACAACCATATAATCTTTAATTATATTCCACTATGTCATTTATCTTACTTAGACTTAATGTTACTAATTATTCCAAATATACAATTTCACAATCTCTGATAGTGTAAAAAGGTGCATCAGTGCTAGGTCCTCCACAAGATGAATTGAAAATGTAGTAAAGTTTGTGGGCAGTCACTGGATGCATGCTGTATGGGACAGATCAATGTAGGGAGATCTTTAAAGAAGGTCTATGTCCAGTAATGAGTAACTACTGGCTGAGGATGAACATGCACAACTTAGTTTCAACTTACACCAAATTTCTTCAATAGATGTGCTACTTTCCCTATAAAAGAGTCATCAAGCAGCGAGTCAGCCTCATCCAATACCATGTGGTGTACATTATGTATCTTCAGAATACCAGTAGTGACAAGTTTGCTATAAGCTCCAACTGTTGTAATAAGCATATCAGTGTATTCTATTGGAGGGTTTATCATTTTCTGTTTTGTATTTCCACCAATTAATGTGCTTACATTAATATTTAAGTTATGGGCTATACTTTCAGCAACTTCACCAATTTGGTGCGCTAAAAAAAATTAAATAAACAAGATATAGTTTCAGATACTTGCTAACAAAATAATGATAAAAAAATAATTGAATAATAATATTTTAGATAATCAGAATATAAAGACAAATTTATAATAAAAAATAAACTATTTCGGTCCCTGATGTTCGTGAGTAAATTTTTTTATTTAATGGCTAAGTTAGTAATGGAGTAGTTTTATTTTACTTATTACATCAGTTTATTTTACTTAGTATTACTACTTACCAGTAGTTATCAAATATTTAATTTAATTCCATAATTCCATTACTTTAGATCAACACAATCTTATATTACAACACCCATTACACTTATATATATTGAATCTTTATACAGGTGAAAGTACTATTTATATACTAATTTATTTACTTTTCACGAAATAACTACTTACCAAGTTCTCGACTAGGCGTTAACACAACAGCCAAAGGACTATTAAATTCTTCACCAAGATGAGGTTTCCATTCAAGAATATGCTGAAAAATTGGCAACAAATATGCTAATGTTTTTCCGCAGCCGGTTTCCGCAGTAATTACCGTGTTATAACCTTCTAAAACTGATGGGATCGCCTTTGCTTGTATTTTTGTAGGCAATTCGAAACCTTGAGCAAACATAACCTCTCTGAGTTCAGTACATAAGCCGACATCTTCGAAACTTTTCTTATATTCTACTTTTGCGTCACTTTTATTTGCGTTATAATATATTGTAAAATGATCATTTTTCGATTTAGAATTTAACCAACCCTGAGACGCTAATTTAATCCCTTCAAACTTACTGTAGGTTTGGCCTTCATAATGATTGAATTCAGGACGTTTACACGATATTATAGGAAGTTTTTTCTTGGTTTGCTGTATACTATAGTATCGACAGTACGATATATTAAAAAATTGTCGTAATTTTGACATATTTTAAAACGACTATAAAACATTATTCAAAACAATACATGACTTTCGTATCCATTTATGAGTAACGTTACTATCTATTGACTGTCGGTGTTGACAGTTAAATAAACAAAACAATTTCCTTTATTATTAGTAATTGATTAGTAAAAATTATGAACCAATTTATTGTTAAAGCACCAAAGTAATTTTTATTAATTATAAATCTGAATCTTAAATAATTATAAATATTATACTTTAACAACAAAATTTTAAAATGTGTTATATTTTTCGTCAACTACCTTACTTCATATTTTTATAGAATAAACTCTGATAAATATTAATAAATACGGGAATTATGGTAGAAACAGAATGCCATTAAAACTCTAGTTTTATTATATTTACTGACATATATAAAAATTAGCAGCATTGTCATCGCCAGGACACCATAGGAATGAGAAAGTATTTGAGGAAAATTATCTACCTCATATTATTAAAAAAAAGGTGAAAGCCAATTGCATCCAATATACATAATAATACCTGTGTATATTAGAATGGTTCTCGATGTGTATATATATATACTAATTCAACAACAACAATTCAAAAAAACATCTTCTAGCTTCCGTCGTTATTGTGTATTTTTTATTACGATCAAACTAATAGGGAACAGGTAAAGGTTATCGTAAACAAAATTTGTTTTTGTATCCATAGAATACATTTAGAATTTTAATAATTAATATGTTCTATACAGTACGTAGACAGTCTCTTTAAATGTTATTTTTGTAATATTGTACTCTAAGTATTGTCATAAAGATGATTTTATATTTAACATAATGTTTTATTATAAAAGCAATAATTATCATTCTTAATCATATCTGCTGCTTTCTCTGCTATCATTATAACAGGTGCATTAGTATTTCCACTGGTAATAGTAGGCATCACACTAGCGTCCACCACTCGTAAACCTTTTACACCCCTCACTCTTAATCTCTCATCGACAACGCCTTTTGGGCCCATGGCACAGGTACCGACTCCGTGGAACTGCGTCGCTGATAAATTTATAACATAACACTTCCAGTATTCACGACTCGCAAAAGGTAAATCATTGCATTGCTCAACATTAAGATTAATAATTTCAGCATCCAAACTTCGTAGATATGAAGCATTAACAATCCTATTATAATCTTCGACGCTTCGTGCAAACATTTCAATGTCCTGTTTATTTGAAAAGAAACCTGAGTGTATAACCGGTGCATCGTCAGGATTACTGCTTTTAAGAATAATGACACCTCTAGATTCAGGATGCAAAAGTGTTATTAACGTGAAACCAATTCCCTTCCGCAGAGACGCTTTTGCCATGGCCATACATGCGCGATCGTTCCACTTAAAAACTTTGTTGCACATTATCAAAGGCAACAGAGATCCTCTATGTGTCAGAACAACTGTTGTCTGATAGTCCGGATACGTTTGAGATTTGTTCAAAGCGACTAGTCCAATTAAACTTCCAACTGGGAACTTGTCTAAGTTTTGGAAAATATCTGTCGACTCGAAAATTGTTTTTATATCTTTTTCCCCGCTTACTAGTATGGGAACTAAAGCATGATCTTGAAAATTTCTTCCAACATTCGGTGAGTCCACCAAAGTTTTAATCCCAACTTCTTCCAAATGACTTTTCGGTCCTATACCTGACAACATTAGTAACTGCGGACTGGTAAAAACTCCAGCGGATAAAATCACTTCTCTTTTTGCTATTATGGTTATTATTTCTTCGTTTGGTAGTTTAACTTCCATTCCAACTACATTTTTGTTAGCGTCAAACATAACCCTTCTACCTAACGTATTTTTTAATAGGTGTAAATTGGGTCTATCCTCCACTGGTTTGAGGAATGCAAGTGCTGTGCTCTGCCGTAATCCTCTGCCGACTGTAAACATAGGTAACGAATATCCGGTTTGATTCTTTCCGTTAATATCAGTCAAAACGTTGTTACCTATTTCTCCAAATGCTTCCAGGTACTGTTTAGTCCTACCTTTCCAGACTGGCCGACTTACGTCCATATAACCGTTAGTGCCGTGCAAATATCTCGTTTCACTGTTTAATATGACAGGATCTATTAGATGCTCACTCTTTTTAAAGTAATGGGTCACCGTGTCCCAATCCCAGCCGGGATTACCTAATTGTACCCAATTATTATAATCAGCTTCGTTTCCCCTAACGTAGTACATGTAATTAACAGCACTTGAGCCTCCCAGCATTTTTCCTCTCACCATATGTATATTTTTCGTCTTCAGCCCCTGACTGGAGTATCCATCGTCACTTGTATAATAGTTCCAGTCCGGAAACGCGTTATACATAAGTACTGATAAACCGGGGCTCTAGAATTAAAAAGAAAATATAACCGAATATAATAATATAGTGAAAAGAAGTTCTGAAAATAATATACTTAATACATATTATTTTGATGAATTATTGACATTGGTAAGAATTGTTTTAATGTGGAGATCATCATCATGAGCCGATAGACGTCAACTGCTGGACATAGGCTTCCAGCAAAAATTTCCACATCGATCGGCCCTGTGCTGCAGACAGCATGGCCTCCAGTATCGCTGGGCATCAAGGCTCATCGTTTGTAGAGGTTCATTTGGAGGGTTTGAGCCTTTTCCCACCACGCCAAATGCGGATCGATGGGAGCCAGAGCCTCGTTTGTTGATTAGTAGGGTGCACCACGAGCAGATGAGGTTAGCTTGGGTAACGTGAGTTATTGTGCGGGATCCCTTACACCCCATGTGAAAATTGCTAAAGCTAAATTGAAACTTGAAATATTTATCACCAAACGAGACCATTCACATACATTAATAAATACCCCAACATCTACTCAAAATTGCTTCAGTTTCTCAATTTATTCTGCCACAAATTACTTCATTGCAAATATCTTTTTATATCGCTACTTCATCTAAGTTTCACATGATGGTAAGTACCAATGAGGTTGTGGATGGTGAAACTTGTTTGTTCAAGCGGGTTCGCAAAAACCATGCTACAAAACATGTAACCCCGGAACATAACCAAGGAGCTCAATATTACAAGGCAGGTGGTTAGAAACGCTACTGAGGCAGTTACGTTACTGCGAGACATTGCTACCCCGAAAGTTTATTATCAGTTCTTCAAGCACATTTGTGCACTGACGAATATAATATTAAAGTGAAAGGTTCAATAGAACTAGTGTTAGAGTTTCGATAATTAGTAACTAGTTACAATTTTAACCGAAGAGTATAAAAGAGGAGACGAGATCTTTGAGATCCGCATTGATAAACACTAACATAGCTATATACTGAGGGATCATCGCCGGCTTCGATTAGCAGAACCGTCCAATTGCTGATCTCCGTCAGCCGATTGGCGATCACGCACCCTGCCGAACCCGCGCCCAACACCACGAAGTCATAACTCTTCCCGTCTGGAATTTAAATAACAGACACATTTATTCAGCAACACGTTTAGAAATCACAATGAGGTGATGCGTAGCATTTTGACTAGCGCCGGGTTTTTATGGGCGGATGTATAACTTACTATCAGGGGCGTGCGCTACATACAGGCAAATAATAGTCTAATTAATATTATAATTAACATAAAAAATATCTTATGACGCATATTACAATAATACCTAAATGTACTGTAAATTCATTTGTTGTAACAAAAAGTTCCTCTGGCCACACCATCTTCCTATTTTTAGTCAATTTTAGCGGAAGGACGAGCGGGATGTTCACCTAAATAAGGTTATATATACTGCACCATATTGCGCTCGTAGCCTCAGACGTTAAATATTGAGTCTCATTACCTCAGTAATTACACTGTCTACAGCAACATTAAAATCTATATCTAATTCTAATTGTATTTTTTTTTTAAATAATGGTATATTTTTCGTTAAGATAAATTTGTCTGTGACCTCTCTTTTAAATTATTTTCAAATCAAGATAATAAAAAATATTGGATCTTTATATTATGATTGTGTATTATGAGTGTGCATACCCTATCCGAAATCTCTGTGCTTGGACCTGCTTACCATCAGGTAAACGTCTCGATCGCCTTGTCACTTTATATAGGGTGTCCCGTGGCAGATTTAGGATTTAAAATTCGAATATTTTTCTAACGGTTGCGCGGGGGACCGGGGAGGGGTTACAGTTTGGCGCGACATTTGTGCGGATTGGTCAGTCATGATGTCGCAGCAGACTGGTGCTCTTTCTGTCAATGGATTAATTGGGCCGTTTTTCTTTGAAAATTCTCGTGGAGCAACCGTAACTGTTGATGGTGATGTCTATCGCCGCATTTTTATACCGAAACTAAGAGAACATCCATCGAACAGCTCTCACACGTGGTTTCAACAAGATGGCGCCACGCCTCACACAGCAAGAGCCACCATGAGCCTCCTTCGCGAGATACACTCACAATACTCTCGAAAGATCCCGCGAGTGTGTACGTCGCGATGGAAAACATTTGGACGGAGCGATCTTCAAAAAATAAACTGCGCATGTCTCGTCTTTCTTTCTATGACAAATATATGTATATTCTAAAATAATAACACTTTTAATTTAATTAAGAAATCCTAAATCTGCCACGGGACACCCTATAGAATAAAAAAAATGTGGTTAAGTGGTACTAAATTAGATTGAGTTCGCGGCCTTAAGATTTGAAGATATTAAACCTGTTTAGATCGTTTTCTGCTGCTACAGTGGCCTTCAAACCGGTACATAGGATAATCAAATACAGCTGCGATGGAATGTACCTAGATCGTGTCTCTGAAGACAACCAGTGACAAAATAACTGGTGAATTTGTAAATTTTGTTATTGAAATAAATGGTACTTTGTTGATTATACAGAGTGAAAGGTAATAGGTGTAAGAGATCTGGAGGTGTTAAAGTATAGCTCGTATCCTGTTTATCTATGTATGGAATACACCATCCAAAAACAATGGTTCTGGAGTTATTAATTTTATAAATATTTTTCAAAAAATTCGATGATTTTATTTCTTACTTATTTTTACACAAATTCTAATGTAATACTTATCGTTTAATCGTTGTTTTATTAAACTAATAATCATCACTTAGAGGCTAAAACTATTAAATTAGGTTCTTTGAAAGTCGTGACAGTAACCAATAAGGCGTCATACTTACATTTTTATATATTCTTAAAATAAGCTTTATTTATTAATAATACGTATAAAACGCATAAATAAGTACCTATTCGAATATTGTGCACTGATGAATCGAAGTTTGATAGAGACAGCATAACAAACTTTCATAATAGTCATTGTTGGGCTCACCGAGGTGGAAATTCCCACGTGATTAGAGAACGAGCTAATCAGCGAAGATTCTCCGTAAACGTATGAATGGCCATAATTCATACTTACTTCATAGGCCCAGTCTTCTTGCTCAACAATTTAAATAGGAAGACGTACAAAAATTTTCTTCGAAATAATTTTTTTAATTTTCCGGATGATATACAATTGGAAACCAGAAGAGAAATGGTGATCCAGCATGACGGTTATCCCGCCCATTTTCGTCTCGACGGAAGACAGTGGTTAGACACTACTTTCCCTCAGCAATGGATTGCCTGAGGCGGACCAAGACCGTCGCCGGCAAGGTATCCTGATTTAACACCTTGCGATTATTACTAATGGGACACATTAAATCTTTAGTATATACACTACACCAATAAACTCGTTAGAAGACTTAAAGTCACGCATCATCGTCCTTGCTGACCAAATAAGAGAACAGCTCACAGGGCGAGTCACTCGATCTGACTTAAGAAAAAGGCTTCGTGCTTGTATCAGGAACCGTGGCCGTCAGTTTGAGCAAAATTTAAATTAATTGTTACTTTAAACTTTTACTCTGAACTCAATATCTAAAACGACAACAATAAGCTCGCACGTGTTACAACAAAAACAAAAGGGTCAAATTAAGGGCCGGCGCGACGTATACTATTGTGAGTCTCTACAGTTTGATATTGCATGGTACTTGGTTTTATTACAAGTGTTTTTTTTCTAAATTTTAGAAACTTTATGTACTTTCTTATACCTTGTCGGATAGGCATTGAAGTCAGGTACTTATTTATGTACTTTATACGTATTGTTTATTAATAAAATTTTATTTTAAGATTAAATCAAAATGTAAGTATGAAATTTTTTACTTTCACGGCTTTCAAAGAACCTAATTTAACTTAAAATGAATAACTCCAGAACCATTGTTTTTGGATAAGGTATTCCATACATAGATAGATAGGATACGAGCCATACTTTAGCGCCTCCAGATCTTTTTCATCTATTACCTTTCACCCTGTATATTGGTATTCATTTAACCGTCGTAGAGTAATACACACCTATTTTTTTTATTACTCCCATTATTTACGAAGAGAAAATCTTCAACTCACCAAAGACATGAGCATTTTGCGTATAGTTTGTTCCGTGGAATAAAACTGGTTCGAGCAATATAAGAATCCTCACCACTACATCAATAAGGGGAATTAAAATCTTCAATTGTAGGTACGAAAGTATTGAGAACCACATCCTGCAAAGATAGATTTTATTACATTTCTTTTGTAATACTTTTTAGCTTTTTACACATTATATTAATGATTTAGAGAAGTTAAATATATTTTGACTAAAACCACACCGACTACAACGTTTCATTCTCTCGGAGAAGATAACGCCCCATTATTCCACTTCTGAGAACACGCGGTGGATTTTGTTGTCCAGCATAATTTTCTTATTCATATTTATGAAGGTTAAATACAATCGTTGTTCTCTTGATTGTAAATTTTGTATTATAATTTTTTTTTTCTTATTAATATTATTTACTCTATTTTGATTGTTATTAATATTCTGCACATTGTGTTTTGAATTCATTGTCACATACTCAACGTACACGCGGGGTGAACGTTATTTTGATTTTGTCTTTTCTTCAAATATAATTCTGTGTTGTATTCACATATTCATGTTATCTGAGAATTGTGTTTATAGTATATTTATATTTACTTTCATTTGTAACAAATCTTTTTTTTCCTTTTAATGTAATGACTACTGTATTGAGGCACTACTGTGCAATTTAATTACAAGAGAAGCGATCGCCTCTTACTACCCCACGAAGAACTATAAAAATAATGCACCAGTCGCCCCTTTTTTTTTCTTTTCATTTTCTTTGGTATACTTTATGATACAGTGGTCAATTATTTTTTTTTCCTTTTTTTTATATGTAATTGAATTACTTAGGTTTGAGAGCAAAATTTCTTGCAATTTTCCAGTGAGTTGGATGTAAAGATCGTTTTTTTTTTGTTTTTAAGTAAGAAATACTATATTGTTAACCACAACAACTTCATTTAGACACATACTTATTTAAATACTTATTTTATAATTGTAATTTTGCTTATAAGTATAGCCTTACTTTTAAATACATTCGGATTTATAAGTAACCAATGCCATGGACCAACCAAACCAAACCAAAACCATGGACTTTTTAATTGATTTAAGTGAAAGCTTTTTCTCGTGCTCATCCTCACAAAACAGTAATGACAGTGCAGATAGCAATACTTCCGAACCTCTTGATTTGCGTGAATGCATTTCAGGTGTCTTTTCTCCTTATTCCTAGTCATTATTCCGATCTTCTTGCATTCATAAGCAGTAGTCACTTCGATGCTCTTTTAATATCTGAAACTTTCTTGAAGCCTTCACTTCCTTCTGCTCATTATTCGTTGCCTGGTTACGTATTAATAAGAAACGATAGGATGAGTAAAGGCGGTGGCGGAGTTGCGATTTACCTGCGAGCTGACATTCCATTTAAAATTGTTTGTGTTTCTTCATCAATTTACTCAGAATCAGCAATCTATTTTTTTAGGTCTCTCTTCACCACGGTAAAGTTATACTTGGGGTTTTATACAGCCCTAACCTTCACATTAATTATTTTAATAACCTTGATAGTATTCTCCACCAACATTCCCCTATTTATAGCCATGTGATCTTGATGGGGATTTTAATACATATTTACTCAAAAACGATTTTCGCTCGCATAAATTGCAAGCTCTGCTGACTTTTTACAATCTTCATATTCTACCACTCTCTGCAACCCATCTCTTCAGAAATAGCTCACCGTCACTTCTTGATTTGATGATAGTATCAGGAACAGATAATGTTGTAACTCCCGCCCAAGTAGCTTCATTCTCATATCACGACCTTATATACCTATCCTTTCGTATTAGACCACCCAAGCCTAAAATACAATTTCAGTAGTTCCGCAGCTACAGATATATTAATCTTGATAAATTAAGTCAGAAAGCGGTAGTTACTGATTAGTCAAGTGTAAGCAGCTGTACGAACGTGGATGATATAGTGATTAACTTCAACTCTACACTTTTATATCTTTATAATCATGCTTCACTAAAACGCATAAAAATTAGGCATAGTCCAGCACCATGGATTATTGCCGACATGAAAAATCAATGGCACGCAGGGATAAAGCAAAAATCAGGCCGTGGATCCAGGTCCACGCGCCCAATGTTAGATAAGCTGTAACAGTTGAATGGCTTGCAGCGTTGACATCTTCATGAATCCAGATAAAGCAAAAAGAGGAGAGAGCAGGGGTAAAGTGATAGCCGTCGGATCAAAACTTATCGCCCTTTAAAATTCTGCGAAATTACTGCAAGCGACTAATTAGAAACGCAAAAAAGGTGTTATTTTTATGAATCTCTCCGTAATATTGATTCTATAAAGGCCTGGAGTTTCCTTAAAAATGTTGGTATAGGCAAATCTTCTAAGGTGACAAATGAAACAATGGATTTAGATATTCTCAACCAACATTTTTCCTGTCGTCCAATATCGCTCTTTCTTTCTACAAATTAGGATTTTCTTAGAACTATGACTGTCCAACTTATAACACAGAATATTTGATTTTAACACTTTTATACAAACCGATGTAAAAAGATCAATTGTATCAATTACTTCTTGTACAATTGGAAGTTATAAAATATGTTCTAGAATGATAAAGTTGATTTTACCAATTCTTATGCCAGTGCTCACAAATGTCTTTTGACTTTTCTTTGTCTTCCTGTTATTTTCCTTCAATGTGGAAGCTTGCTCATATTCTAGCATTCCCTAAAACATCAAATCCATCTTCTCCATCCCATTTTGGATCTATATCAATACCGCTATATCTTTCAAAAGTTCTAGAATGTCCTGTTCACACACAACTCTCAGTTTTTCTCAATATAACAATAATATTTTAAATCCATATTAGCACATTAGAAATTCCACACTGGAATAAGAAGTTCCTTTGCACTTATTTCTATATATGTTATATTTTCATATTAATTTCTGTGTGCATAAATAAATAAAAATACTTGTGTACTTTCCCATTTCGTCTCTTTCTCTCCCAGAATACAGGTTCCCCTAAATCCAACGTCCATCGAATATAAAGGCCACGGAAATCTACTCTGCTAACCCATGGGGCGCATCTGATCTTAGTGCCAAACATTAGCCGGCTGCACATAAAGAAAACAAAAATCTTTTTCATCACTCACACTTCCACAGCTGCTGTATCTGGGGCACGAAAACGGTCATATTATTGCAGATGTGCTGGCCTATTGCTGTTTTAAAAAAAATTACCTTTCGCTATACAAGTTTATTGGTTCGGTGATTAAATATTTAATACAAATCTTCTACGCTCCGGTCGAACCAACCCATTCGTGCAACAAAGTGTTACAAATCGGTGCCACATATAGTTTACTAAGTTATTACTTTTTATTATTTTTTTTAATTAACTTACTTTTATATTTTGTTTCCAATGTTTAATATAATTTTTTTAAATTTTTTTATATATACATTATCACGAGAGGCAGACTGTCGGCTAGCCTGTGTCCTTTATAACTAAACACAAAACGAACACCACATTCGCACTACCACACCGCGGTCGCACGAACATTGATTTATAACGTCTTCTGAATTGTTTATATCCACGTGTTTCCATTATTTATAATATTAAAAGAGTTTTTTTTTATAACCGCACCGTGACGTGTTGTAATAGTAGACAGTTCATGAGTGGTCGCTCTCCGTTGCCGAAGACGTCCGCCGCGATACCACCGCAGCGCCTATTTCTGCCGCCAAACAGTAGTGTGTTCCGGTTTAAACGGCGCTGTAGCTAGTGTAGTTAATAAAGGAACGAGACTTAACATTTTACGTCTCAGGCGACGAGCGAAATTTAGTGCAGTATTTATCATCCTAACTAGAGCCACATTGTTATAGGTAAGCGTATCAGTTACAATCATGGAAACGTCTTGTTGGTCTCATCGCTTTGTTGAATAAAATAAAAGATTTAATTAAGCGTAAGATTATCATCTCGCCCATGAAAATTTATGTTTTTGTGTGTGCAGAATAATAAACAATTCACACTAATATAAACTGCACCACATTGTGTTGGTCGTCTTGAGACATGAGATGGCTCAGATATTCCAGCACCGTTTGGAAAAACCGGCGCTGCACTTAAAGGTTCCGGCAACCTATCACCGTATTCACTAGGTAAAAACATTAGATTTATAACATTTAAATAAACTTTATCAGGAACAATTTTGGGGAGGCCTATGGTCCAAACAGGCTGATGATAGATAGATAATCAGATTGTAGAAATAACTGGTATAAAATAATATAATAATTTATATTGTATCAATAAAAAGTATTTCTCATTAAAATTTCTAGAGAACTCTATAATAATAGAATGGGTTCTGTCGTAAAAGTCCAAATGAAAAGAACTCTCCAAGTGTTCAAAATCAACACCCAAGTCATGTATCGTTTGTATCGCCTATACAGAT
The DNA here is from genome assembly GCA_029034505.1 of Ornithoptera priamus. NCBI lineage: Eukaryota > Metazoa > Arthropoda > Insecta > Lepidoptera > Papilionidae > Ornithoptera > Ornithoptera priamus. The sequence continues at coordinate 159,039 of JARDWD010000267.1, read as the reverse complement.
ATATAGATTAATCGCAGTATCGTCTCGAAGTTCATAACAGGAATAAATATCTGCTCGTCTAACGCGTACATGTATCGTTCGTCTACCACTCTAGAAATTTCTAGAGTGCGTTTTATGAAGTGAGTTCTCTTGAAATTTCGAGTTGGTTTTCTAGAAATTTCTAGATTAGTAGACGGACGATACATGTAAGCGTTAGGCGAGCAGATATTTATTCTCGTTATGGACGAGGCGATACTGCGATTAATCCATATAAGCGATACAAACGATACACGACTTAGGAGGTGATATTGAACACGTGGAGAGTTCTTTTTATTTGGACTTTTGCCATAAACGAACAATAAACTACACTGGTGGTAGTACTCTGATGCCGGAGACCATCTAGGTAGGTACCATCTCAGCGCCTATTGCAGCGGACAAACAGTACTGTATTCCAATTTGAAGATTGCTGTTACCTAGTGTAATTACTGAGGTAATGAGACTCAACATCTTCATCTTATGTCTCGGGTGACGAGCGCAGTGTCGTGCAGTATCGCCCCAACTAGCACCACGTGTAAGCGTATAACTTATCATCCGGTCATCATCCTGCTCATCTCGTTGCTTACAAACGTTTTCATCTCTAATACATTTGTATGATGTAACTTCAATTCCTTAGTAATATTAATTGATAATTCATAGACAAAATAAATTTTGGTCTTGCGCAGTATCTTTATCGTTGTTTTTCTTCATATTCTCAGACATAAAATTAACATACAATTCCAGTCAGAAAATGATATAATCTCAAGGTTTCATTTATTACAGCAAGATGAAAATGACTTTTTTTTTTATAAAGTTATTTGTTCCAAAGCACGTATTTCTTACTGCATTATTCAAATCTTCTATACGTATTCAATTGACGTATGCTTTTTTGTTATATTTACGAACAAAATATATTCATTTATATATATATATATATATATATAATGCCATATATGCCATATACATATATGGCATTCCTGAGACATACAGTAATTATATTAGCTACAGCGCCCTTCAAACTGGAACAATAATGTGTGCACACTGATGTTTGTCGGATGCAATAGGCGCTGCGCTAGTATTTATCTAGACGGTCTATAGTACTTGCCGGGCTGCTTCCTCTGGACCTTCGGGGCCAAGAAGCGGCCACTTTATTTGAGGTAAAGCGCGGCCACTCCCGGGAAGTGGTGGGAGACCGAGAGCTGGAGGCACCAGTTAGCTATCTGAGACTACCACACCCGTCTGAACAGGTTGGTGTGGAATTCTACTGCTTGGGGGAAAGTACGGACGAGGTCCTACTTGCCACCTCGGCTGCCGAATCGGCCATTTACACCGACGGCAGCCGCATTGACGACAAGGTGGGTGCGGCGTTCAGCGTCATGCGGAACGCCGCAGAGGTTACGACCAAGAAACTCAAGTTGGGCAACTTCTGCACAGTATACCAGACAGAGTTGCTGGCATTAGCAGAAGCGACGGGGTACGCGGCCAGCGGGTCGGCGCAGTCATGCGCCGTACTTAGCGACTCGAGGTCCGCCCTTGAAACAGACGCAAGATCTGACACCCTCCACCCCCTGGCGCTCCGTGTAAAAGAGAATATTATGAAAGCGCGGGCAAAAGGGATGAATCTGAGACTATTTTCGGTGAAGGCGCACGTGGGGATGGAGGGAAATGAAAGGGCGAATCAACTGGCCAAGAAAGCGGCCCTGAAGAGTAAAAGAAGACCAGAGTATGAGGATTGCCCCGTTTCATTCGTCAAGCGTCAGCTTAGGCTGAAGACGCTTGACGAATGGAACAGGAGGTACGTGCAAGGTACGACGGCTTCGACAACGAGGATTTTCTTCCCAGACGTCGCGTCAGCATACCGGACCCTTCGTCAATTGGAGCTCGACACGGTCTTGGTCCAGATGTTCACTGGGCACGGGGGACTCTTCGAGTACCTTCACAGGTTCAAGCTCAAGGAGAGTCCCGCGTGCCTTTGTGACCCAGCGGAGGACCAGACCGTGGTGCACATCCTCGCTTCCTGTCCCTTGTATGGAAGAAGAAGGATGGAATTGGAGGTGGAGCTAAACAGGCAGCTCACCAAGGAAGCTATTGCCTCCCTGATGAGTGAAGACGGAAGTCGCCAAAAATTTCTCAAGTTCTGCAAAGCTGTAATAGCCCATATTATAAATAGAAATTGTAAATAAATAAGTAAATAAGAAAACGATTAAATAAATAAATAAATATATTAAAAATAGGCTATGGAAAATGTAAAATGTAAAAACAAAGAAATAGACATTAAAATGTAAAGTAAAGAACTAAAAGTAGAAGTTGCAAAGTTTGAAAAATAAAAATAGTAATAAAGAAGGAGAAGAAACAGATGATGAAGAAGAAGAAAGAACTTATGACAAAGGGATGCTTGTTACAGGACAACACGGCGGCGGTCTTCACGCGCGGGAGGTATGGAAGAAGGAATTGGGATGGAGCATGATTGAGAACAAAAGTATGGAAAGCAAGATAAGAGATAATGAAAGATGAGAAATGTAGGAAAAAGGAAAATATAATAAATATAAAGTAGATGATAAGTGATTTGAATAGATAGGCCCTGACCCAAACTACGCAGAGGGATTGCTTAAAAACAAAAAAAAAAAAATTATAAGAAACGGGGTGCGGGGTCGCTGGTGAGTGACATCGCACGCAGCAATATCAGCACTATATTGAAAGGTACAACAATATAACGAAGATTCAGAGAGATCCAGTTAATGGATACAATCGTATACTCCGTAACGACTTATTGACCCAAGTCAATGTACGTAGCTAGATTCCTGATAATGATAACGCTGCGGAGCCATTCGACTTTAAACAGCTTATCTGACATTGGGCGCGTGGACCCGGATCCACGGCCTGTTGCCAAAATGTACATAGAAATGTACAAACGTTATAAGCATTTGTGTTACGGTACACGTAAGCGCGATATATTATTTGTTGTGGCGCCATCTGTTGAGATCATTAAAAACTTATTGTTACATCTTAAATATTTTGGTTTTTAAAATACTGTTTTTACTAATTTAATCTTCACTTACTGATGTTTTTTTTTTGTTTTACGTCGGGAAATGTCTATGCTTATTCGTCCTTGCGGGGGCAAGGACAGGTTTTGTCGGATTTGTACCGACTAAAACCGCCTCGATATTCCGCCTCATCGCCTGATGGCAGGGTCACGGCCCTCACGGCCTCCTCGACCTTCTACAGTCGCGTGGGCGACAGGTTCCCCCGAACCCGTCGCCCAGAGGCCATGGGAGCCACGGGAGAAAACCTCGCACGGCTCCTCCGGCGGAGAGATGTTAAGCCCGCCGCCACCCGTTAACGGCCGCGGAGGATAGAGAGAACGGCGTATCGCAATACCGACACTCCTATTCACCCGTGGGCCCACCGCCGCCGCATCGACTGCGCGACACCATTTGGTCGCAGAGGGTACTCCCTCCGCGACCCCACCTCGGCTGCAGAGGGCAGAATGATATCGCCCTTGCAGCCGGTCAGAAAGGGCAGCATAAAGCCGCCTCTTGCAGCCCCCGGCCGCTCCGGTAAGCTCCAGTTACCCAACCGGTACTTAAACTTGGAGCGGCCGCTTTCACCGGCCCTTCTCCGCGGGCCGGCCGGGTGGGTTCCACTTCGCTTCACCGTGTGTCGGTCCACGGTTATTAAGCCCCTCCGCCATGACAAGGCGGGAACCCGGTGGAGGGCCACTTATTGGTCGTAGGTCTCTGTTTACTAAGGAATATATATATATATTTATATTTGGCAGCAAATGATGATGAATATACACCAGGAAGGCGCGCTTTGAGTGGCGCGTACCCACCGGCGCAAGTTCTGGCCTTCACCGCGTCGTCTAACGAGGCACCTGGCGGAGTCTCATCGATCTCCTCACCCAGTTCACCGGTGTCTCTGACACATTCCAAGTCGAGAGATGATCTAGTTTTTAGGAAGTTACATATCGTACTTGTAGTCATTTTATAAAGGTTTTTGTAATTTTTTTATGACATTATTTTAATAATGTAAGGAGGTGTAAGGGGTCCCGCACAACAAATAACGGGACCCAAGTAACCCTCACCCTGCTCATCAATAAACAAGACTCCGGCTCCCACTAACCCGCATTGGGCCAGTGTGGTGAAAAAGGCCCAAGTCCCTCATATGAATCCCTACGAACGACTGGAGCTCTGGAAAACTACTAGATGCAGGCAGCGCAGTACCGATTGATATAAGGATCTTTGGGAGCGGCCTATGTCGAGCTGACATCTATCGGCTGATGATGATAGTCTGTTGCCGGAGGGCGTCTACATGGCTACCAGCGCAGCGCTTATTTCCGCAGCCAAACAGTGCTGTGCAAACATTACCGTTTGAAGGGCGCTGTAGCTAGTGTAATTACAGGGGTAACGAGACTTGACATATAATGTCTCAGACGATTAAGGCGATGTGGTGCTGTATATACCATCCTAACTAGCGCCACTTTCTTATGAGCGGGCGTATCACTTACCATCAGGTGATTATATGGCCCGTCCCATCGCTTTATTGAATTAAAAAAATATATTTTTATTTTTGCTTCCAAGCTTCTGAGCAAAAACAACAAAACTTGCATATACAAGACGGTGATAAGACTGATCTAGATGTACGGTAGGGAGACCTGGACATTAACACTTAAAGAAGAAGAGCGACTCCTGGTTACCAGAAGGAATACCATACATAGGATCTTCGAAGCGAAAATCATAGCAGAAGCCAAAGACCACAAGCTTTACTGGATGGGCCACTTGCTAATGATGAGAGACTATCGAAGCATCAAAAAAGCTTTCCACGGAACCCTAATTGCCCGCCGTCCTATCAGCCGGCCCAGATATCGCTGGAAGGATGCTGTAGAGCACGGCCTATGCGAGCTTCAAGCCGTGGACTGGCAAGAGGCAGTGCGAGACAGACAACGCTGGTCTTCTCTTGTGTCGGAGGCTGACTCAATTTGGGTTACTGCGCCACAGGAGTAAATGAGTAAGTTTCCTAATTTACCGTCTTATTTAATTTCATCATTTGTTTTTATAGTATGTTACGAACCCCTAATATATTAACCCGCTGAGTTGCATCTATTCCCATTCACACGGGTCTACATGCAACTCCTTATCAGTACTTAGTGCGGAGTAACAGGACACCAAGACCGTTGGACACCGGCTCCCACGGCACGGGATGGCAAGCGAATATCAAGCAGTCGCAGATCCAATATCGATTTAGATTGCCATATCTAGAATTAATTTAGATTGTAATTTAATTTTTAATAAATAGTTTAAATAAAAATTGTTTTTTTTTTTAACCTTCGCCTGCAGCCCACTTATTTTGTATGCCGATTATTTAGTATATATTGATGTATTTATTTACTGAACCTTTTTTTTTAAACCTATTGGCTGCATAAAAAAAAACTTTTTGTTAGTACATTGTACAAGGTTGTTTACTATGTTTAAGTATTATAATTTCTATAAGTTTTTCTACAATTTCTTTTATCCGATTCGTATCCACCGCACCATATGTAAAAATATTTATTGCCTGTGTTGTAATTAGTTAAAATCTTTTTTTTTATTCAATTAAGCGACTAAGAGCAGGATGTTGACTTTTGATTATAAGGTACATGTATACAAAGCTTCGATCTGATTACTCCAGCAAGTGTCACATGCTCCAGAACCACGTAGCAAACACCAAATATTAACCCCAAGTTGCAGTAACTTTTACAAAGTACAATATACAGATTAAATCAAGTATTTCCAAATGTAGCCTAGATCTGTGTTGATACCTTAAACTGAATCAAGACCTATCAAAGTGTATGCGGCGATACCACGAACAAAAATAGACCATCTTTGTTATACTTCTAGCACTGTTTATGCTAATAGGAAATATACATAAAAAAATAGACCACCAGCGGCTTCCGGAGACTGTCTCGGTACCATCGCAACTCCTATTTCTGCCGCTAAACAGCACCGTGCAATCATTTCTTTACTCAGAGTTCTGGTTTGAAAGGCGCGGTGCCTGGTGAAATTATTTTGGGCAAGGAGACAATATAAAACATAAGATGACGAGCAAACTGTGGTCCTGTGTATATCGTCTTAATTAGCGTTAAGTTGTTACGGGCCGGTGTATCACGTACCATTAGGTGAACGTCTCGTTCGTATCGAATTAATAAAGAATATATATATATATATATATATTATTAATATGGGAATAGAACTTTCCATCAGCAAGCAAGGATATGAAAAATAAATAAAATCACGAAATCCCCTTCGACCTCAACACATTTATTATTACAACAGTTATAATGAATCGATAATACATTGGACACAAGAAAAAAATCATACATTATGTTAAAAACATTAAACAATAACTATAATCTAATCGCCATCGATATAAACTAATACGTTTTTTTACAAACAGCCGAATGTTAGTTACAAATATGAGCAGAGGGAGAGAGGGGAGGAGAAGATTACCGATGAATGGAGGGTGGGTGTCCGTTTCACAATATCCAAGTATAAATAAATTTATAAACGTCTAACCGTTAAGTTTATGCAATTTGTTTCAAGTTAGAAATTTTAACGTCGCATTTAGACGTTTCGATTTACGAAACACGCGGGAACATGAAACGATTTTTTTTTAAAATTTAACTCTCAAAAGTATTTAAAAACTTATCTCTTACGCATTATTTTGTGATATTTATTGTTATAATTTAAATATATGAATCTGTTACAATTATATAAAAGTAAAATAATTTTGCAAATCGATTATTTTTGGAACGAAAGACAAATGTCACAAAAAAAAAAACGACTCGCCTGGCCTCTATCGTCTATTATCGTAGTAGTGTTTTCTATAATTTTTGGGCATTGAATCGTTTTATTTTTTTATTTTTTTTATTATTCACATAATGATCCTTCTTGAGAATGATCTGTGAAATAACTTTAACAAGCGACTCTCTTATCTGACAGATGATCTAATCTATACTATACTTGGCAGTTCACTTACCAGTTAAACTTATTCGTTGATCGTGAAACACCAGCGACGATTTCATACATCAGATAAGTTTAAGTAACTTATTCAAGATTTTACTTGGACATTGCGAAATAGACTCAATATAATTGCTTTTATTTGACGTTCTAGATAAAATCTATATCTATAATAATTTTTTTTCGGATATCAACTATTAATATGATTATGTATTAATGCGGGAAATTATGAATGAGATACGACAATTTACCCCGAATAAGTCTACGGAAAGTACTAAATTTATATCTAGATCATATTATATATACAATAGAGTCTTTAAATCAGTCTTTAAAGACTATCAGGTTTATATTTAATGCGAATAGGAATCTAAGTTAATAATGCCCGTTAATAACCTTTAATGAATATAACCTAGTTAGACGAAGTATGTATATAATAAAAATATTACAAATTAAATGAAAGTACATAAAAACTAATACATGGGTTAATTAAATAAAAATCATCTACTTATACTTAAAAGTTTCAGTTAATGCTTCTGAGGGAAGTTTTTTATTCACACAAAATTATTTTAAATTTTCTCTCTGAAGCCTTTGTAATAACGTAAGGTACGATTACCAGATGTGAAAATCAGTTTTTTTTTTTGTCCTAAAAGTACATAACTGCTGTAAAATACACAACTTAAACACGCCCTGAAATCAAAACATGACCATCTTCGTGTAATACAGGGGTGGTTAATGAAGAGGATGTAACAGCAATAGTAACCAACAATGGTAAAACATGAAAATATCAATCGCCAACAAAATGGACCTTAAATATTAAATTTAACGTACAATTCACCAAATGTAACATTCACAACAAATAACGGTGCAGCAAACACAGCCCACTTCATATTCCCACAGCTGGGACTCGTCGGGTCTTCTCACAGGAGAATCAACGCCGTTTACCTTTGCGCTAGCTGAGTGTGGTTTCACATATAAAACAAACCTTTATATTAGCGTTTGTTATCGACCAGGGGCCGGCAACCTTTTCCGGCTGAAGATCAAAATCAATTAAGATAACTTTTTGGTTATAGTTTACTTTTATATCTCCTTATTTTTACTTAAACGGAAATGATACAAATGAAATTGTCAAATCGGTCGGTGATCCTCACTTCTTGGCTTGTCGACCCCTGATGCAGACCATGCCCTATTTAATTTACCGAACGCTATATTGGAGATATACAGATTACAAATCAGCGGTCGCCAAACTTTTTAGTCTTATTTTAAGTATTAAATATAACAATAAAATCTAGTAATCTAGTTTTAATTGCTAATTAGTAGCTTAATAAAATACCTGGTGGTAGGTCTCTGTTGCTGGAGGCCTCCTATTATTCTACAAAGCAACGTCCGACGTTCACCTGATGGTAAGTGATACGCCTGCCTATAACATGGCGCTAGTTAGGATGTTATACACTGCACCATTGTGATCATCGCCATAAGACATAAGATGTCGAGTCTCGTTACTGAATTACACTAGCTACAGCGCCCTTCAATCCGGAACATAGTAATGTTTGCACAGTACCGTTTGTCGGCGGAAATGTAAGCTGCTGTCGTAACTACCTAAGAACCGTCTAGGTAGGTACTACCGCAGCTTCTATTTGTGCCGCCAAGTTACTTTGTTCCGGATTAAAGGGAGTTGTAAGTGATTAAATCACTGGGATGCTTGTTTGTAACCTTCTAAACATTACTGTGTTCCGGTTTCAACGGCGTTGTAGATACTGAAATGACTAAGCTATCGAAACTTAACATCGTACGCCTCAAAAACGACGAGTACAAAGTGGTGTACTGTATATCATCTTAACTACTACCGCGTTGTTACGGACAAGTGTATTAATTACCATCAGGAAAAGGTCACGCCTTTCTCGTCACTTTGTAGAAAAAAAAAACAAATCAATGCATCTTAAAATACACGAGTAAGTATATTTGACAATTTTTCAAGGTGAGCACCAGTGATCCACGAACCACCACCTTGACGACCGCTGGTAAACGACGTTTCTATTATACCTAAAACCTTAGCGCAAGTATATGGAAGAGCTGACCTTCCGGCAATTGGTCGAATACACTATGGACATTATATACCACAAGGCAATTAGTCTCGCACTTAACATATATACACTACAGACAAACTTGTTTGTACACAACTCCCGACTAGATTATACATTTAAGAAGGTCCACACGTCGAGCTGATGGGAGGAAGAGGAGAGCGAAATAGAGAATGAGACGCACGATCCTTGTGTAAGTGCAGCTCTTTGCAGTTGTCATGCGTATCAAAGCGGCAAGCATGCGGTGCAGTGTACACCATCCTAGCTAACAACGCGTTAAGGGTTACGAGTATCTCTTACTACCAAGCGAACGTCCCGCCCTACTGGTCGCTTGGCGTAATTAAAAAAAAACTGTTTATCCCACCTGTGGGAACCACAAATCGGCTGGTTAGCAAGTTTATAGAGAAGAAAATAATCATAGACAGGTACGCGTATGACTTAGCATCAGGTGAACGTCTCGTCGGTTTGCAGAATTAAAAAAAAATTGTCACATTAAATTTAAGTTTATAAAAAAAAAAATTTTTTACTTAGAAACTAAATTACATTAAGCAAAGTATTAATTAGTGTTGACAGCTTAGAAACAAAATCGTGAATTAATAATAATGTTATATGAACAAATGAGTGGTTATGTATGAGTGATATGTATGACCGGTTATATACATTCACGGGGTTGCATATATGCTTGTATGGTTGTATATATTAATTAGAGAGTTTACACTACAACGCTTCATTATTTACTTACGCAGAAATCAATCGAATCACTAAATTTAATTTACTACGAATGGAATGTTTATGGTTAACAGATGAAACGTTGTCTTTGCAAATGTTTCTTTTTCCAAAAAAAAAAAAAAACAGTTGAGCCAGAACATTCAGGTGGTGGTGAGCACTTGATCTCAGTTTCACATGATGATATTAAAGCCGTGGATGGTGAAGCATTCTTACTCGCGATTACATCAAACCAGGAACCTCTAAGTTAGAAAGCAAGCAGTCCGCTGCACCACGGAAGCAATTAAAGCACCAACCCTTCTGGACCCTGACGTGAACACTAAGGAACCGGCAATCATTCAACATCTACAGAAACCGCACCGCCATATGAACATCGCCAAACGACTGAAGGTCGCGAGAAGCCGCTAGACGCGAACGGCGCTGTCCCAATCGACGCGAAAATCTTTTGGGTGGGCATATGTCCAGCTGTGGGCATTTAAAGGCTGATGATGATGATGATGACACTCAAATGTGTTAATAACACAAGAACTTCTCATTCAACAGAAATCAATGAACACTGAGCTAATTTTGTATGTCTTTGTATGAATACACGCGCATGCGCACCAGACGACGCGTACAGTTGCGTAAATATACTATTATTATATTTACATAAAATATACATACAGATTATATATATATATATATATAAGTATTCTTAAACAAATCACAGATTTCAAGTAAATGGACTTAAATTTAGTCAATTGTGTATGTTCATTTTGCATACGTCCAACATGTCCGTCAGCTGTGTCAGCTTGTTGCAGGCCTCCTTCAGCATGTCCCTGGAACGGAACGTACATGGACCATAAGCGAACAAACACGTATGAAAAACTAGTTCAGCGCCCCGCTACCATCCGCCGTTTCTTCAAGTACCAGTGATAAACTCATGACTAGCGAGGTTAGAAGAAAAAACCCTTAAGCATAATTAATATGAACACAGCTAGATAACTGCGACAACACTATATAATAAAAAATCTTATCATCATCATCGTCAGCGTCAGTCGATACACGTCTACTGTTAGACATAGGCCTTGCCCAAAGACACCTACATCTTACCACCCTTGACTCCACACATTAAACTAAACCTGTATCTGATTTAACAGAAAATATTATAAAGACCCGATCAATTGTAAAATGTCAAATTAAATATTAAATCTCCAGAAGAAACCGCTTCTGCCATTGAACTCGAGCTTCCGGTTAAGAAGAACATCGCGAGGAAACCAATATGTTCCAAGAGTTTTCGTAAATACATGACATCCGTTAAACCCGCACTTGGTCAGCATGGTGGATGAACGTCTTTGACTCCTGCCTTGTAACTTATTGATGACGAAGTGTAGTATATTTTTATTATGAGTATTGAACTTTACCTGTTCTTTACGCAGAATAACCTCAGCTCCTCTCGAACTACTGCGGTGTCCATTGAGATGAGAGTCAGGCAGCTCTTCAATGCAGCCTCCAGACGTGATATGTGCTCCTCTATTATCAGATCCGAATTGTCTACGCTCAGCACGCTAAAAACAATCGCATACTTTGATAAAACATATAAAAAAAAACAGATTAGAAGTGACAGCAGGTCTCTCTTGCAGCCGATCATATAAGAAACACAACAGTAGCTATTTCCGCCGCCAGACAGTATGCAAATATTATTATAGACGACCACTGCTGAACATAAGGACAAAAATTGATTTCCTTAACTAGTCAAAGAATAAGAATATTAGCAAAAACTTGAAATAATTTTTTAAGAGTCAAAAGCGACTTTTCTGAAAAAAAAAATTAATATCTCTTTCTAATTATAAAAAAAAATTTGGAAGAACTAAATGAAAAATTATTTCTATGTTCACCACTAACCCTTTGAGTGCGAGGGTGAGAGCATTGATTTGATTCCTGTATATGCTCCATTTGCTGATAAGCGCCTCCGCAACATCATTACCCGGTAGCTGGTCTTCAATACTGTGAGGTACTCCTGTAGATGTAGCGAGCTTTGCACTGCAAGGTCAATTGGATCTATTGAGCAAAATGCTAACAGGATTAATTATAAAAATTATTAGACACTTTAATTTGCTGGAATCCACATATCAATCATCCCAAAAAAAGAAGAGATGTGACCCAGAAGTAGTTAGACAATATGAGTGTCAGATAGTCACGAGGTTTAATGAAACCATCCTTCCATTCAAAATCCTTGAAAAAAGTGAAGCTTGATTCGAATTAATGAGGAAAGTGGATTATGGATTTAATGAAAAAAGTAAATAACTAACCTATAACTAGAGAATACAATCCATACGTTCTCAAAGGCCTGAACAATGGTCTTTGACCCACCCTCATGGTTCGTATGGCTCCCCTTGCCATACATCAACCTCTGCACAGTTCTCTTCGCCAGCTCCATATATTCAGGTATTATCTGACACTTCTTGGCTATGTCGATGCATAATTCCTTGAAATTCTTCACTTCCGACTGAGATAGAGCATCTGGTCCTAAAGAGTAAATTAATGTTACGTGTAAAGATAACTCACTGACCATAAAATTGAGGTATACCAAATCAAGTTATTGGTGATTTTTCGATGTTCCATATTGAAAAATTAAAATTATTGGCCACAAATATTTCCGAAATTGTCTTCCTGGGTACAGCAGGACTCTAAGGTAGTACAACTGCCCTAGGCCATTGTTTTACTAAAAATTATTTACTTAATTAATATTACATGGTATTTACTTTTGTTCTTAATGAATGTGATGCTTCCTTCAAGGTCACTGAAGAGGTGTTCAATCCTAGGGAACACTTCCTGGAACACAGCCACCCAATGCTTGAGGAGTGATTGCAGCACATCGAGAAGCTGCCACGGCGGCGGCTTGTACACCACGCGCAGCCACAAATCCATGTACTTCGCACGCATCTCGTTCTAGAAAATTCCACCAATGCTCATATCAAATAAGACTTATGTTTTAGCTCATATATACGATTTTTCTCATGGCGGCTGATTAACAACTTAAAGGAGGTTCGAGTTTAAAAAAATACATTTTGGCATCTACATTCCACCATGAACATGGGCCTTGAAATCAAACTAGGAAACTGTATTATAAAGCAAGAGGCTAAATATACATACAGTCCAGGACCAGTCATACTCATACTGCTTAATAGTATATATAGAGAAAACTTACCTCCAGTATATTAGACAGGAGCTCATACATAGCCTTCTCGCAATGCTCAACAATGGCATGCAGCTCCGGATCCACTATAGCCTGTGGTTTGCTCTCTAGCAATGCCTTCAATTCAGAGATGCTCATCCTCCTAATGTTGTTTATCATCGCTTTATTGCACAGGTTCTTGTCATTTGACATGAGGATCTGGAAACAATAACATTAACACATATCAATTTGAAAATGATTGTCATATTCACTGGTCTATCCGTTTACCATACCGAAGATAGTTTATATTTAAACAATTATATTATTATATTGTGTCCGTTATAACAAGGAAGTTCCTGGTTCAATTCCAAGATCACATGCTTTTAACTTTAATGGAGGTGTAGTTTTTTCTAACAAGCTTTCCTAGTTACCACTATCATGTTGTAAACCTGTTCCCATAACATCATTGCTGTAGTCCCCCAGTTAACATATGATAGGCTGAGTATTCTCAGCAAGCACAATGATCTTTCTGTTTTTTTTTTATCAACAAAGCAACAAGGCGGGTGGAACATTCACTTAACAATAAGTGACACACTTGCATATGCCAATGTGACATTGGTTAGGATTGTATACGCTGCCCCAGTAATTACACTAGCTACAACTATCTTCAATCCGAAAGAAACCTACCAATGGACTCCAGCAATAGAAATCTACCATTAGTTAAAGACCTGTCTAAGACATCATTATCACCTTTTTCATTACTAACACCATTTCAAATTAAGATCAAATGTTAATAAAAATAGTAGATAAACAAACAAGTTTTTTCATATGACCTTAGGTTTGTATCAATTGTTGGATTCAAGTTATCTACTGCTAGAGCTAGGTCTCCTACCAATAATAACATAATACAATGATATTATAACCAAAACGGCCACAATTACCACAGATTTTCCCCGTTCAGCTTGCTGCAGGCAACAGTTTAAGATCTCGTCGTCGGGTACCTCGCAAGGATATATGTGCGAGTTTGCATCACGCAGGGACTGCCCTGGAATTTAATAGCTTAGTGTAATAAAGACATTATTCTAGGTCTCCGCAAACCATCTTCTTAAAGTGGAAGTATTGGACAACAACTCAATATAAATATCACACAGTTTAACCATAACTGCTACAGAGAATGAACTACAGACCTATGATCCCAAATATCGGTACTCACAAGCACCTCTCATGCACATACACACAATCGCATATACTCATATTGCTCAATCACACCACTACTCAATATATGCATTTTTAAAACCCTCTATATGGCAAGTGTCGCTTTGCTCACCCTTAACTCTATTGTTCTCTGGTATGGAGTTATATAGGAAATCCATGGCACACCTTGCCCTCTTGCACAAAGCACTTTTCCCATTATTGTTGTCCTTCAGTCTATCCAATTCGTTAATTACACGCCACGGAACCAGCAACGTCGGTTGTTCTACATAACCTGAAATATTTACATGATTCATAAAATTTTCTAATCATAAGATTGATGATGGTGAAGTGTTCTCGCACAGAATACTATTCCTCACATAATACATGCTGGAACGCAGCAATGCTGTTATGGTGACAGATTTACAATACAAGGAATGTAGCGAGCAAGGCAAACTAAATTCCACCTTTTATGGCCTTGAAATTGAACCAAGAGGACCAGAGAACCAGAGAACCAAGGACCTCCTATATTTTTCAACAAAATTATTAACCGCTTTAAATTTTCAAAATCATCAAGTTTTAGTGTAAGTGCGCATCTTAATTTTATACACTATCTGATGACCTAAGATCTGAAACATAACCACATATGTATAATGCAAGTAGTTCAAGAAAAACTAACCTTTGATATGTGAATTTAAAACATTCTTTATAAAATTCAATTCATGTAAAAATATGTTTGTGTCAACAACTAATACAAGATTAGTTTTCATTGTTTTGTTTTCATGTTCACTCATTGTAGTTGTTTTTGGTTGCAAGACCTGAAAGAAAGTAATCATATGAAATTTTAAAAAAGAATCTAGACAAAAAAAAAGATCTCTAAACTAGATCAGAGCACATAATAAGTCTAGAATGGGCGAACACTTCCCCTTCATTTCACATGATATTAAATAACAGTTAATAGTCAAACCTGTATGGAGGTGGTTACAATCCTCAGATATGAGGAACACAATTTAAGGAGAAAGTGGTAAAAGCCTAGGTCAGAATATTCTGGCACTCAAATCAGTTAACAACCTAAACAAAGTAAGGTGTAGCATATTCACAATATGAAAATAGTAGACAGCCAGGTGGCATTTGATAAAGATCCTATCAATCGAATTAATACAAGAATCTCTATGAAATAAGCCAAGTGCAGCTGCACCCTGGAAGCAATTAATTGATTAGAAGCTATCACTGATAGATAATTATTTAAAGTGATGACACACCTCAATAGCCTGATATAAATTGAAATGTTTAGGAGGGAAAGGATTGTTCCTTTTCTTACATTATGTGCGCATGCAAGCCTACTCTCAGCTCACCTTTTTTATGACACTGGGAATTTTAAAAGATTCCTTGCTTATAGAGAAGGACAAGGTTATGTGAGGCTTCTAACCACTAAAACCCCACTCGATAATCTCCCTCAATGCATTAGAAGAGGCTTCACAATCTCCTATGGAACATACAGGTGCCCACCTGCACTTGGACTAAAACATCCCATGGAAGGGCAAAGCCCTTCACAGCACCCACACTATGCTACGATAAATACAAGACCAACATGCATTTGCCTAAAGCTTGCTTTATTAAGCTCAGAATGCACCCACTCTCAAAGCCCATGGAACCGAGAACCATTTAGTTGCCTTGTACCATAGGCAGGAAATACATTAGTCCTATTCTTAATAGCACAAGACTACACTGCTGACTCTCAGCACACCTAATAGTCACCAAAACTTTAGTATCCTAGTTATATTATATTTTCCAATGTAGAAAGTCAAAAATAATTTTGTAACTTGAGAGAAGATCGCTATCCACCATAAGTGCAATGTACCAAATCATAAACATAATAGTTATCATAGTAAACTTACAACTTTTGTATCCTCCACCTCCATTGGTTCAGAATTATTTCTATCTTCAAGACAGTCCTTAAAAGAAATGTCTGTCTTTGTTTTAGACACATCCACACTTAAACTTGTACTTAATGAGTGCATACGTTCTTTGGCAGAATAACTCTTCCTTACACCTTCCTCTTGATGAACTGTCTTCTTATATGCAAGCTTTGATTTAATTGCAGACACTAGTTTAGTTGCCTCTGAGAACTGTGGTGGTGTGGAGATATGCTTACTACATGGATATTCGGGCATTTGATTATAGATTCCTTCTTCTATGTCAGCGAAAGTATCTCTCTGTTTCTCTTTGTTGTTGTATTCTTCAGATAATTGGGACTTTATTGATGAAATTATTTTATTAGCAGTAAAAAATTGTGATGGTGATGATGTTGATTGCAAGTTATCATTGCTTGGAGACTGTGATGTAACTGTACATTTTGAATCGTTAACATTTGGACTTCTTATTTCAGTTTTTTGTATTTTATTTGGAATTTCATATGTACTGGTTTCAGGGCTTCTTGATCTCTTTGTTTTGGATGTGGTGTTGTTATCACGCTCCAATTCTAGTGATAATCGTTGTCTTAATTGCAAAAGTCTGTTATTGGCCAAGTTTTTTTTTAGTCTACACTTTTGTGAATGTAAATCCTTACTTGTGTTTGCACTAGAATTCAAGTAATTTTTTCTATCTTCGTTTTGTAAGACATTTGAGCTTTTAGTCTCTTTTTGGATTGATTCTGAAAGTTTTACAAGCAAATAATAACTATAATATGTTTTTAAGAATTTATTTATTATAACAAGTGACTAAATAGGCATTATGTTTATGTGATGGTAAGTAATAAGCCTGCCCATAATAACATAGCACTAGTTAAGATGACCACATTGCCCTTGTCACCTTGGAAATAAGACTTTTAATCTAGTTACCGAGTAACTTCAATAGCTAACACTCCTTTAATACCAGAATAGAGTTGAGTACAAGATATGTAGACTCATTACCCCAACTTCAGAAACTACAGCACCCCTCAAACCAGAACACGGTACTATCTTTGGTAACAGGGACCCTACCACCTTTTGGTTATAACTTATACCTTTTTCATTTACTATTATAGCAAATATGAGAAAATAAACAATGCACTTAATAAGTATTCATCATTTCACAAAGCATTTTTTTACCAATACAAAATCAAATATAAAATGTATATTTAAAGCAAACAGCTGTTATAGGGGTGTAAGGAGTCCAGCATAACAACTCACAGGACCCAAGACAACCTCACTTGCTAGTGGTGCACCCTGCTAATCAACAGACAAGGCTCTAGCTCCCACCATCTCTCTTTGGGCCTGGGTGGTGGTAGATAGCCCAAATCCCTCCATATGAACCCCTATAAATGACAGTCCCTAGGCTCAGTAGTACCAGAGCCTTTGCACATTGTTGATGTGGAGATTTTTGGAAGAAGCATATGTCCAGCAGTGGATGTCTATTGGCTGATAATGATGTTGAGTTAGCATACTACTTGAGGTACTACTAAATACACATTCCATATTTTTTTTAATATTAAAAATTATTGCATTTACTGCCATAAGAAATGTTTTTTGGTCCCTTAGTGACATTTTTAAGTGTTGCAAAATGTACAATGCAATATTTAAAAATTCAGTAATGTTTTTTAAGATTTTTTAGAAATTTAAGGAGGGTAATTCACAATAACAATTTTTAGATAGCTGTTCAGCTGGACTGAAATGAAGGTATGACATAATGTAACTAATTACATCACAATGTATTTTCATATTTTTTCAATTATTGAGTCTGTACATAATGGTTAGAATTTTGCAATTGTACCACTAAGTTAATTACAACATTATATTAAAAAATGTTTTATCTAAGGTATTTCCATTGTTTAATACTATCTGTCTGGGACTAAAATTTAGGTTTAAAAAGAAAACTTCTCTCACTACAAGACATCAAGCAAAATATGATGCCTTTTGATATATATCCCCTTAGCAGTCAAGGGCAAGCATGTAATTGATGATTTTCTAGTTGTCTTCAACAAAGTAATGAGTAAGCATAAATTTTTGTGTCTTTCAATTTTTTATTATACTAATACTTTAAATCACTAAACACTTGAGTATCACTTAAATGCAAATGATGTATATCCAAAACATATAAACTATAGTAAATTATTTAAAAAATATAAGTAACATGTTAACTTTTTATACCTTTCTTAATTTTCTTTGCATTATTTTCTCTTCTCGCTTTGTGGCATCTTTTGCGTATTTCCTCTTTTTTATTTTTGTCTGGAGTAAGGTTTTTTTCAAAACGGTTACTCTTTTTACTGCTAGTAGGTGTGTCCAAAACCTTGACATTAAAAAAATAAAATAAATTACTTGAAACACTCCGTACAAAATTAACTGAAAGAACAAAATAAATGCAAATTTGGTTTACCTCAGGCTCAGTCCAATACGCTTTACCATTTTTTTTGTTGAAGTAATACTTTCTACCCGGACTAGACTTTGATTTACAAAGTACCCAAACGTCAATTAAATTCTTAACATCCTCTTTATCTGGATTCATGATAAATGCTAGTTTTCACTACAAAAATACATTATTTTTAACATAGTCTGGAATGAAAGACTACTATAATTGTTAAGGCTGTCATTTGTCACAGCTAATGTCTAACTGAAGAAATCAATAGTAGAATCGATGCTACTGTAGAAAAAAACAATCGATTAATAAATAAAATTTTTAACGATTTCTATTTATATGAAAGAAATCACTTCGAGCTACATAATTTACGTACATGCCGTATGCATTTTTAGCATTATTATTTATGCAATTTTTTTAAATTACAGTACAAAATAAATAGTTTAAAAGACTATAGTTTTGCGAATGGCTGTTCACTCTCAAGCAATTAATAAATAATTAGGGAATTAAAAGAATCTGTGACAATAATCCCTGCATAAATTCAGAATGGCTTATTTCTTTAATTAAAAACCCTCTGGTACACAGACTCGGGGATTCGTTATTCAAATAAGATTTGGAAACAAATAAGAGAGCACGTATGTGTCCCGACTCGTATTAATGAAATAAAAGTTTGTTTCTCCTTTAAAGGAACCGCAAAAAATATGTGCATTAGAATAAAATTAAAAATACTGCCATTTAAAATTAAACTAAAACAAATCACTTATTACCAGGCGAACATCATGTTACCACTTCGTTGTTATGAAAAATAAACAATATATGCATGTGGTTGAGATGTATGAAAAGTAAGTTTGTTTTATATAACAGTTTTGTTTTAAATACATATGCACACACAAAAATCGTGACCATCATCCGATAGACGTCCACTCCTGGATATAGGTCCCCTCAAAGATCTTCACACCGATCGGTCCTTTACTGCACGTTTCCACACACATTATAAATATATATATATAAACGATTGTACGACATGTGAATCATTTTAAATATTATATAAATTTAGTATGCTGGCAAATTGAACGGTCATAGAGAATATAAATTTGACTTTCGACTTGGAATGTCGTTGAAGTTGTCAAAAAATTACACTGACTTATTAGAACTTTATAAATGTAATTAAAATAGATTTGTATTTAACAAATTTAAATTATACACTTGACATTGGCGAAATCTATAAGGAAACCCAAAATTAATAATAATAATAATATAAGAAATTTAAATATTATAAGACTACACTCGAGCACTATGGAGAGAATTATAAAGATCAGTAAAACGATCAGGAATAACTGGAAAAAATCGGTTGTTGGTGTGATTGCACTATACTACGGAGGTGCGACAATAAAGGAAAAATATGAGTTAGTAATGTTATTATAAAATTAATCAAATATTGGACATTTACTAAAGAGATATTTCTTTAAATTATTTCTCTTTTGGAATATTTCTTTTAGAATTAATGTACTGATGCGCGCCGCATGTAAGGAAGCAGTAAAATACGGCGATTCCATAATACCTATGGAAAGAAATCCAACTTTGGTTACTGTTATTCTAAACCCCGTAGCGAACAAACGTAAAGCAAAACGAGATTTCGAGAAATATTGTGAGCCATTACTTCATTTAGCTGGTTTGCAGGTAAATCTTACAATTTTCTTATTAGCTGAATTCATATGCATAGTAAATCCGCGCATTGTAGTAAATATGATTTGTCAAATATACGATTTTGAAGGATGTTTCAAATATTTGTGACATTCAGATATTCTTGAATAGAACAAATGAAGACGCAAATGTTCTGGTAATATCTTTACTTTACTAAAAACTTCGAACAATCTTGTGATAATATACTAGCTGTAATAATAGTATAGGTATTAGTAGTATTCTAATATAGGCAAGTCTTACTAGTGGTAGGCCTTTGTTGCTGAAGGCCACCTAGGCACATACCACCACAACTCCTATATCTACTTCTCAACAGTAAAATGATGACATTACTGTGTTCCACTGAAGGGTGCTGAAGACAGTGTAATTATTGGTGTAATAAAGCTTAACATCTTATTTCTCAAGATGATGAGCACTATGTAGTGCTGTATATATATATACCTTTCTAATTAGCACCATGTTGTAATAGCTTACCATCAGGTAAACAACCTGCTTGTCTTGTTGCTTCATAAAATAAAAAAAAGTTATAGGACTCCATAATGTGCATATGTTAATGCTGCTAATTTGCTTCTAGTCTGTTATAAAGGGATTTGGTTACTTTTTTTTTCCAGGACTTTCGTTTTTGCTGAATTTGAATATTATTTTTAATAAATTTTTTCTGAACTTCCAATTATTTTGATCATTAAGTCATTTGAAAGACCTACTACTCATGGCATTTTAATTGATGCTTAATATGATGTTAGGTGGATGTTATACAAACAACATCAGAAGGTAGCGCTAAAGAAATTGTTGAAACTCTGCGAGGTACTGAGGCAATCATTGTTGCAGGCGGTGATGGTACATTCTCTGAAACAGTTACAGGTAAATGAAAAAAATTGTTGAAGAGCAATAAAATATATATATATATATATATTTTTACATTGTAAATGTTTCTTTATAGGTTTATTAAGAAGAAATGATGATGCAAATCAATTCCCACTTGGAATCTTGCCTCTGGGTCGTACTAATAATCTTGCAAATAGCTTATTTGACGGTGGAAAAGGTGTTGAAAGAGTTAAACAACTAATTGAAGCATGTATGGCGATCATTCAAGGAAACACTGAATGGAAAGATGCAATGAAGATAGAACCTTTGGTACATGATGAAGAAGCACTGAGTAGACCAATCTATGCTATGAGTTCAATTGAATGGGGCGCATTTAGAGATACAATGGCAAAAAAAGATAAGTATTGGTTTTATGGGCCACTAAGAGAATATGCATCATATATTTTTAATGGATATAAAGAATCTCTAAACTGGAGTTGCAGTGGAGTAATCAAATACACACCACCTTGTGTCGGATGCAGCAATTGTTTGCGGAAACGACCAGAAATAAGGAGGAAATGGAGTTTTTTCATGTCAAATACACAAACCACTCAATTGGAACCCACAGTTGTTGTCAACCCAGAATGTGCAACATCACAGGAGTTATGCTTTAAGACAAGTGACTTCAAAGTGCACATCGGGAAATTTGGTCCTGATGAAATTCCTTCACTTAGTATTGGTATTGGAAGAAATATATACAGCTATGTGGAATTCGTATCAGAAGGTTGGAGACGAGTCAAAGGTTTTAGTGAAAATATTAAATGCATTGAAGCAAGGACAGTGGAGTTGATACCGAATGATCCAAAACCAGGAGTAGTTGTTGATATAGATAAGGAGGAATTTGAAGTGAAACCCGTTAGAATTACACTGCTGCCTAATATTGTAAAACTCTTTTGTAATCCAGATAAAATGATAATGTAAACTTTACAATTTATATTTAACTAGTAAAATTTAGATGGCACTGTTTTTTTTTTATTTTATAAAAGCCTCAAGTAAATAACAATTAAGAACTTTGGTTTAACATTGATTAATAACCTACGGGACTTATAACGCGTTTTTATGACAGTCTACTAACACCATGGGGTGGGCCTATTACGTACCATCAGGTGAACACCCCGTTCATCTGGTCGCTTAATTGAATAAAAAAAATTACAAGAGTAGATTTCCCTTATGGTTAATAGTCTGCTCCTAAATATGTGCGCTAGTTAGGCCAATATACAAAATATGGCGTTGAGCTCGTCACATTGAGACACATCTCATTCACTGGTGGTAACTCTGTTCACGCACGAAGGGAACCCACTGGATGTAAGCAATGCGGGACCGATCGACGTGGAGATTTTTGAGGGGTCCTATGTCCAGCAGTGAATGAAGTCTCCATTGCTGGAGACCGTCTAGATAGGCACCACCGCTTCAATCTCTGCCGCCAAACAGTACCGCGTTCCAGTTTGAACGACGCTGTAGTTAGTGAAATTACTGCGATAACGGATTTTGTGCCTCAAGGCTACGAGCACGTGGTGCTGATGAAAACTGCTAAATTAGCGCCACATTGTTATGGACGGGCGTATCACTCGCCATCAGGTGAACGTGCCTCATCTCGACGCTTCGTGGAACAAAAAAAACTTGAGGTATATAAAGAAGGTAAGACCACTGTTTTTTTTTATTTAGATAGATTTAGAATTAAAGCATAATCTGTCTCGTGTACTCCCAAACAAATAGGGCGGCTGACACGTGCACATTCAGGGAACGGACGACGCCATGTTGCGGTATCTCAACGCAGTAATCCATTAATGGAAGAAGATCGCATGGGACGCCTTCTTTTTCATGTCTAGAAAAAATATTTTTTATGTTATTAAATATTGCATTGGTTTTTTTTAATTTAATAAAACGACGAGACGAGCGGGAAGGTTACCTGATGGTAAGCGATACGCCCGCCAATAGCAACGTGGCGCTAGTTAGGATGTTATACACAATTCATTGTTCTCATTATCCCAATAATTTCATTATCTGTAGCACCCTTCAAACCGGAACACTATTGTTTGCACAACACTGTTTGGAGGTAGTAGCTAGACGGTCTCCGACGACAGAGACCTACCACCAGCATGTTTTGGATAGCATGTACATAAGCGTTAACTAAATATTACATTTATCAGAAGCAGTAGTATGCAAATTAGTGACCCAACTTGAAGAACGGTCCTTACTGATGGTAGAAATATATTGCCGGAGATTGCATACGTAGGTTAGGCAGGTCGAAGATCGACCAGAAGGTGCGCTGTAGCTGTTTCAACGCTGCTAACGAAAGATAATGCAGTGTCAACATCCTAAGTATTGCTACATTGTTATGGGCGGGCGTAACCCTTACCATCAAATGAACGCCATACTCGTCTTGTCGCTTTAAAAAAAAAAATCTCGATTACATCATAATAGTAGGGGTACAAGAAATAATATATGTTATACTTACCCAAGTAGCAGGAGCGACTTCTTGGGAAACCTGAACGTTTGGAGCTGACAGCTGGAGGAAGTTTGTTCTGCGGCTACTATCGAGTAACCTTCAGCCTTCTTCTCTATTAAATAACCTTTGATATTGCCTGGTCGGATCTCCTCCACGTCGATCCAACGTTCCGCTGATACGCTACAATTATTTAGTGATGAAACACATATATATATATAAATATATATATCTATAATTCTTTTAACTGCCTCCGCAGTGCAGTGGCTGATCCGTTACTAACACGGAGAGTCCCTGGTGTGACTCCGGTGATATGTTCTGACATGATGTGCAGTTTCGTTGGTGCCAAGGTTTTTTGATCTCGTCTGACCAGCTAGCACTTTAAATCTGTCACCATAAACAAATTGTTGTTGTTCTGCTCACAAAACATGAGATCGAGAGTATTCTTGTGATATTCTGCATTGTCACTTGATACAGTGTGATAATGAAGTAGTCATGATAAAAAAAAATGTGAGTAAAGATTTATTGAATGAATTATATATCGACGGTACTTCACACCGAAGCTTCTAACTTTGTATAAAGCACAGGTCTGATCGTGTGTGGAGTACTGCTGCCACATCTGGGCAGGTGCTGACAAATATCAACGAACTGCTTTGGACTTTAGGTGATAGTTGGTGAACATGAACTAGTAAGTACTAAACTTGATAGTCTCAGTCACCGGCGTAGGACAGCGAGCCTCTCGGTGTTTATCTCCACGTTAACGTGATCTCGTACATTATGACGAAGCGTTTTGCTTTGACCTTCTTAAAGCGAACAGCGAAGATTGAAACAGTCTGCCAGTGTCAGTGTTTCCGTCCGGATATGATGTGGGAATCTTTGTGTATAGGCTACTTCTTGAGGCTAGTAATCTTTTGGAGCTATTAGCCTCAAGTGGCAATGGGCAGAACACATCGTTCAAAGAACTAACAGCCGATGGGGCACTAAGGTCTTCGAATGGCGACCGCGTGTTGGCAGGCCCCCCACTAGGTGGTCCGACGATCTGGTGGAGGTTGCAAGAAGCAGCTGGATGTAAGCAGCGCAGGATCAATCGAAGTAGAGATCTTTGGAGGGACCTATGTCCAGCAGTGGACGTCTGTCAGCTGATAGTGAGACTACTTCTGGACTAGTGTGCTTTACCAGAAAGACAACATCGCCGCTAACCACCAGATGGGATTGCCGTCTAGTGCTAATCCATACAATTAAAAAAAATATGTAACAATATCATGTTTTATACCTTAGACCTTGGAACTGCTTGTCTTGCAAGTGACGTAAGCTGTTTATGACGTAGGTCTTAACACCGAAAACTTCGCTGGTGCGCGCCAGACCACCCAAGTTTGGCAGTTTATCGATCAGAGAAGCCACCACTATAAGTTCACCCTTTTTGCTATTCTGTTAAAACGAAACTATTACATTAGTAAATTGCACAGATTAAAAATTATTCATTGGTACTCTTTGTGTTCTTCAAAAACCATTTGAAGCATGGAGGTGGAATTTTTAAAGAGAAACTTTTTTTCGAACTGTGCCAATTGGATTTTATAAAATGAAAAGTGTATCGGAAGATTATTTTTTTTTATTTCATTAAGGGACGAAGCAAGTGTGACGTTCACCTGATGGTAAGCGATACGCCTGAACATAAAAAATTTGCGTTAGTTGGGATGATATACATTGCGCCTTTAACCTTGATATATGGGTGTAACGTCTCATTACCCCAGTAATCTCACTATCTACAGCGCCCTTCAAACCCGAACACAGTTATGTGTGGCGTACCTACATAGAGGGTCCACCATATTAGTAGTAA
Organism: Ornithoptera priamus; assembly: GCA_029034505.1. Classification (NCBI taxonomy): domain Eukaryota; kingdom Metazoa; phylum Arthropoda; class Insecta; order Lepidoptera; family Papilionidae; genus Ornithoptera; species Ornithoptera priamus. Next base: position 133,697 of record JARDWD010000267.1, on the reverse strand, counting down.
ACAGATTACTCTACACTAGTACATAGATTTATCATATTCACATATTGTATTTTGCGCTGAGAGTGTAAGGGATCTCGCACAACTCACGGGACCCAAGCCAACCTCACTTGCTCGTGGTGCGCCCTGCTAATCAACATACGAGGCTCTGGCTACCACCAACCCGCATTAGGCCAGCGTGGTGGAAAAGACTGAAACCCCCCCACACACACACACACATGAACCCCTACAAACGACGGCCCCTGGTGTTCGGCGATGTGGGCAACGCGGGATCGATCAACGTTGGAATCTTTAGGGTAAGGTTAGAACGTCTATCCGCTGATGACGATGATTTTGCGCTGAATTAAATTAATATTTTATAATCTAAAAATTGATGAAATTTCCACGCACCTTATCCTTGTTTTCGTACATATTAATATCGCTCATATTCCTCCATGGTACGTATTTCTTTTGTATCGTACCAACCAGCTCCTGATCGTTGCATGCTTCTCTCATGTCTCTGATGGAAAGTTCACAAATAACGTCCTGTATCTTTTGATATTTCGTCCACTCCGTTTTAAAGACGCTGCTTGATACTTTCGCGAATGAATTATCATCGATTTCCTGCAGAATATCCATTATGAAGCCCTTATCTACTTTTTCATTGTTGTACATTTCGCAATACCTCGGTAGAAAGTAATATATGAAGCTCGGAATGAAATCAACGACTAAATCGAAATCGTTAACGAAATAGTCTTTCTGGAGTTTCACGAGACCTTTGTCCGCAGCGCTATCGTTAAGAGTCCTTCGTATAACTTTAATGGTGAACTCGTACTTATCCGATTTACTTTCGTTCAGCTCGTGTAACTTCGTGGCCAGGTATTGAGCGTGTAATCTCAAGCTGAAAACTTGGCCCATCGTATGATAGAGCAGCGTGTCCATTGCGACTTCGTACTCTTCGATATTCAAAGGTCCGTGTTTAATTTTATATTTGATTATCCAATATAATATAACAAACTGTGAAGTTAAAGGTATATTTTTCGATTTCATACTTTCAATCATTTCCTCGGTGATTTTAAATTCCTGAAACATATTTACTTTTGTAATATTAATAATATCCATTAGATTACTATTAGATGGTGTTCAAATATTTACTGCTGATAGATCTCGGATGTTGCCGGAGACCGTCTAAGTCAGTGTTTCCAAACGTAGGGCCCTCGCCCCACAGAGGGGCAATTTCATTGTTAAGGGGGCAATTCGAAAATGGACTCAACACTAGTTTAACCCTTTCGCTCCGGACCATTTAAATGCAATGCTAGAGTTCGGTGCCAATTTTAACGAGAAGAGCACATTCTTAAATAATTGCAACAAATTTTTATACAATTAAATATTAAAAATTATGTATTTTTAATATTAAAGAATTTGTTACATTGAGGTGGAATTAGAATTTTAGAAAGACTAAGGTGAACACACAACAAACAACAAACAAGCAAACACAAAAAAGTTTGAGCAACAATGGTCTAGGTAGATCTGAAAGCGACGAGCACAATGTGGTGCAGTGTATAACAAGCAAAGTAGCACCATGTTGTTGTAAGCGGGCGTATAATTTACCTTCAGGTGAACATTTTGTTCTTCTCATCGCATCATTAAATAAAAGACAGAGGAGGCTGTTTTACTACATAAGGGTGGGTAGCTATTTGTGTTTACTCGGTGTAGTGACGATTACAGGGCGTTCACCTGATGGTAAGTGATACGCCTGCTCATAACAACGTGTCGGTAGTTAAGTTGTTATTAACTGCACCATATTTCGCTCTGAGACATAAGATGCTAAATCTCATTATATTTTGACTAACTACGACTCTCTTCAATTAGGAATACAGTAATGTTTACACCAGTGATTCCCAAAGTGGTCTATATCGACACCTAGGGGTCTATTACAACCTGCAAGAGGTCTACGTCAACGAAAAAAAATTTGGTGGTCCATGAAATGAAAATGGGGGTCCATGATAATGGATCTCAACACATACACTGATAGTACCTATTTACTTACATCATACTATCCTATAATATCAAAACATATACATTATTTATAAAAGTACCTATATTGTAAAAAAATATTATATATGTTTATAAAATTGTGTAAGTTGGAGGATGTTGGTAGTTTTAATATAAATTCAATTAATAAATGTATAAATTAACATGGGTTTTTACTTTAAGTTTTTAACACTAATAAATTTTTCTCTCTGCTCCACACACTAATAAATTTGGGTTCCTTAGAAGAGATCTCCATTGTGTTGTCACCAATATAAAATGTGAATAACATTTTAATATTCATAGTTAACAGGACATGGATCCGGGTCCACAATACCAGTATCAGATAAGCTGAAGAGTCACTATGGCTTTCATCAAAATCAAGAGTATTCATAGTATAAAAACCATGAATTCATAACTCACCTTAAAACTGAAGTAGAGAGCGATGTACCATTCTAAACAGATCCTCACACTCGGTTGATGTGGGATGCTGCCTAACAAACTCATGCACCAGTCTGCAGTGCTGTCTATGTTTACATTTCTAGATTTCAGCAATATTAGAAGCAAACTTTGCAATGCTGACAGCAGAGTTCTGTGAGACTGCGAGTTTCCATGGTAACGCTTTTTGTTTGTAAACATCAAGTTAACTTTATCGATGAGGAAACTGTTTACTGTATTTAAAATTTCCGGATTCTCGATTTTGCTTAAAGTACAGTATGATAAATACTGTATGTGAAAATTTAAATGAATGTCGGGGCTGTAAAAAAAAACCGAAATGAGTTATGTAAATTTTACTGGTGGTAGGTGCTACATTGTTAACCATCAGGTCCTACTTGTCTTAACCCTTGACAATGATATTATTTTATTTATTTTCCCCAATCCTATAAAGATGCAATTTAGATTAGGAACTAAAATTATATAGAATAGTAATAAATAATATTAATTAATTATATAGTTATTATTTTTATTTAGAATAGAAATACAGACACAAAATTACCAAAGTAGTTTTCTTACCTTTTATTATCTGTGGAGTACTTTGATTGATTAAGGATTTCAATGGAAAGATTGTCTATGATTCTGAAATAGAATAAATATACTAAAATCAAATAATATACTAAAATAAAATAAATATGTTGTAAGTAAAATGTTATTTAGTAAATGTTGTCAATTATAAATCCTACCTTTGATCTTTTCTAGGAATTGGTGAATAAATTAAAACCTCACATAGGGCACAGACAATGGCACTGGATACTGTTAAATTTTTACCATTGATCTCCCTTATCAAAAAGAACAATGGGGTGTTTTTCATCGGACCATATTCAATTATCTTAATCCAGTAAGATAAAAACAGTTTTTTGTTGGCAGATTCGCACAATAAACTATCATCAGTTAATATTTTTACAAACTCTTCTATACATTTTGCATATTGATTATTGGATTTTAACTCTTCAATCTCTTGCCACATTCTTTTTAAAAATAATGATATATCAAACTCATGTAGTAATGCAGGAATCCCCTGTTTCATAATTTTTAAAATCCATACAAGACAACCGTAACCACCACGGTCTGCTGCGTTATAAATAAAATCAATAATGTTTTTCTTAAGAGTTTTAGCAATTGTATTGTTAGTTTTGATTAAATTATATAAAATTTCACAGTATTTTTCATATAATACATTCTTAAGTCTACCACTTGTTTCCTTAATACTACCTTCCTGCAATTCCAATGTATTTAAAAGAATTATAAATGAGTCTAAGGAAAATATTTCATGTTTATGATAATCATTCATTAGTGGGCTTATTATTAAAGCACTCAATGTATATATAGACAAAATTTTTGTTTCCAAAGCAACCTTGCTATCTTGTAACATCAGAATACATGCTTTATATACTTGTAAAACTGTTTCTATTGCATTGTAATCGCATAAAGTCGTAATCATTGTTTTCAATCCTCTAAAGAGTGTATTGATCTCCTCCACGCTCAAAGATGTGTCGCTCCATAACAGGCATATTATGTATTCCAATATAATTTTGTATGAAGTTGCAGTAATTAAATTGATATTTTCTATTGCTGGATTATTTTTTCTCGATGTCTTGCTGAAAATGTTTGTAAGAGAAACAACATCTTTGAAGCAACTAATTTTGTCTGAAAATTGTCTCTGATTAATGTCTTGTATATTTAGGATCATTCTATTGATCTGTGTCAACAATTCAGATACTTCTACAGGATGTGTTTGGATGTAGAAAAGACCAAAATCAACATTTTTTTCAGCAGTCTTCATTAGTATAAATAAAGATTGTATATCATCAGGTGTAATTAAAGTATTTTCTTTTATGTACATTAATAGTGGATTACTATTTTTACTGTCTTCCGAGTGAGTGTCAAATTGGAAATATGAATATAGATTCAAATACTCTTTCCAATCAAATCCTCGACAACAGTTACCAATTAAATGTGAGATGTTTACATGTACAGCCTTACGCATAAGAATATTATTGCAAGGTATTTTTAATATATTCAAAATTGTTTCTGATATGTTTGACTGATCAAAACTATTCAATAAATCTTTACGCACACTTGCCATTACTTCACTGATGTGAAATAATGGTACTGGCAACCATTTTATTCGAGGCATCATTTTCAAAACACACATAAGAGTTTTGACATCAGACAAGACTATACACAGTGTGCTTTTTAGAACAATGTAATCAGTATTTTTATCAAAGATATATGTATCATTAAGAGCTTCTAAAAGAGCCTCTACATCATGTTCTTTATGCATTTTGCCTTTCAATCTATGTTCAATGCTTTTTAATCGGACCTGACTGTTGTCATGCTTTAAACCAAGATTTAAGATGCAATTTAACCAACAATCAGGCATTTCCTTTAGAGTTTCAAGCAACCTTAAGGAAGGTAGAACAATGTTGCTCTGCTTTTCTTCTATACTATCCAATACAATGAAGAAATTGCTCCACATAATTTTTTGAATTTTCTCATTACTGTAGGTCCATTCAAATATAACTCCATTTTCCTGTGATTTTACAATCACATCTTTTTTAAGAAATGATAAATAATCCATAGCTCTTTTAGCCAGATAGATAGACATCCTTCTGTGCATTGACTCTGATGTTAACCCTGCTATAAGAAATTCCCAGAATTGTCTTTTGAACACTATTTCTGATTCTAGAGTTACTACTCTGCTATCTATACTAGGGAGGTAGTAATCAGACAGGCAACTCAGTGTTTTTAAAGCAATATCAATCTTGTTTTTAAACTGCATAAGTAGTTTCCAAATTTTATCTAAAATATTATAACCATAGACACCTTTGAAAAACAGAGGAACTGTTATAGTTAAAAAATACCTTTTTAAATCATCTTGGCTGCTGTATAGAATATTTTCCAATGATGTTACTAAAAATGGTAGCAAAAGAACTTTTTCATTCTTTATTACAGCTTCTAGTATACTACTAGAAATTTTTAAATTAAGTAATACTTTGGATAACTGTTCTTCTTCCATGTTTGACAATGTTTTATGGGGTTGAAATGGTAAATCGATATTACACAAGATTTGTTGCACTAAGTGCTCCGACTTTGATACTAAAGTATTCCGATTAAGAGATAATACAATATTAACTATTTTACATATATTATCTACATTATCCGGTTGGACATTTGTTAATAATTTACTTACAAAATAATATTCTTTAGCATTATCACAATCGGAGTCTTCTCGTAAATTAATAAGTTGTTTGTACCTCAATAAAAGTATTGCATTACTTAAATGGTTACCGGTGAAGGTAGATCGCTCCATTATTGTGGTTAATCGACAATCAATAACTTCTTCATCAATATCAAGTAAATCCAGAAAGGATAGTAAATTATCACATTGGAACATCTTAAATTATATTTTTGGAATTCACTTTATCATGATACAGTTATCATCCATGTGTTTTGTTTACGTTAAATTCCGATGTTCTGACATCACTTATGTCAATGTCACATTGTAATGTTTGTAATCGAATCGATTATTTATGTTGTATCAGTTTTCATTTACAACAGTTTTAAATTATTTACATTTGAAAATGGAATGACCGTAATTGTACTCAATTCGTTTTATTTATAATTTTATTCAAAATTATTTAACATTCCATTCACACAGTTAAAATTAAGGATGCAAGGGTGATTATTTTTTTTTATAATAAATTTGCTCCTCATAGACATTAACATATTAAATATAATGGTTCTGAATTATTTAATTTTACTTTACTGAGTTAAATGTCCCGTTAGTTTAATATTTTTAAATATTGATATAAGATTCAATTAAATACCCCATGATATCGTAATTAACTGCTGTTTTAGATATCTGCTAGATTTGTAAGTGCCGCAACTTTTCATTTAACTAATTCAGTTTACAGTTATTACAAATGCTCCAAAAAGCTACGGAATGTTTGCTTCTCAGATCCTTGTTCTTTTTAAAAAATAATGTTCTCTATGTGTAAAACACTACAATTGATGATCAAATCCTTGCAACGTTTGCCGGTATTTAGTAAATAATACTAATTACCGATATTATAAAAAAATTCTGATGATTATATTGCTTTAAATATTTTTCAAACACATTTAAGAATTTTTTGGTTTAAACTATATTTGAAATCGATTTAATCGGTATCAATGTTTGGTGTATTATATGTATATTCTGTTTTTATGAAAAATACAATTTAATTATAAAACGTCGCTGGCTCTTGTTGACAGTTGGACTTGGCACAGAATAAAAATCATTAAAGTCACAAAAAATAGGAAGAAAAAATCTTCAGACGTCTGTTTGTAAAATAATTTGTGTGATTATGTTTAGGTGTTTAAATTAGTTTCCAATTGACTTCGTAATATTAATCGCACTTTTACTCTAGTTTTGCAGTTTAACTGCTATAAGTTGATAAAATATGGAAGATAATTCATCTACCGATGACGAAGTTAACGATTCACCTTTAAGTCCAAAGTTAGGTGGAAAGAAGTTAAAATTAAATGATGGAAGTTCTCATGATAGTGCCAACGGGGAAGGTAACTATCCTCTTATCTATAAATATTTTTCTTGTTAGTTTTCTAATGACGATAATAATGTATACTTTTGTCTTTTAGCCTCGGGAGGTAGTAATGATAAAGAAGAGGTAATTGATAGTGGTATATCAGCTGACAAATCTGAAAGTACCAGTAGCGATGACCATTTGTCGATCTCGGGACCTTCGAATGAATTGATAAATGCAGGTACATCTCAAAATATGATGCAGGCTATATTGCTCAATATTCGTCAGCCCAAACGCGAAAGGAACTATAGAAAGAGAAAGACTCCGGACAGAGATTCTGATACTAATGAGTCCTCGAGAGACTCTGATGATTTTTCAACTGAGGAGAATTTTCAGCCAATATCAATAGACTTAGGCACTATGATTAGTTCCGAGGAAGAGAGTGAGAGTGAAAACTTGCAAGAACTCTTTACTCCACTTTCTGAAGGGTCACCAAGTGCGTAAGTATTGTTTTTGCTATGTTGAATTTATACTATAGTTATTTATATTTTTTGAAAACATTTAGTAGGTATTCATATAATAAAAGTTATTTGGTAAATTATTCCTAAACTTGTAAAAACATGTTGATTTATATTTCTTGTCATGTTTTTTATCTGTTTGTGTTAGTCAGGGTATAGTAACTCAATTATGAGATTAGGTTCATTCCAAGCTCTTCATTTGTACAGGTTAATAAGATATAACCAAGCCTAAAAAATTTTGTACCTAAAAAAGAAGAGTTTTAGTAGTATATTATTTGACATTAAAATTAAACATAGTTTTAGTTTTCATCAAAACATCTAAACTTTTGTTAGTCTAAATGTTAGTGAATAATTAGAACTAAACTTTAATAAAAAGATATATACAAATGATTCCTTGAAATGTTTTCAAAATGCTTTATTATTAATGTAAGTCCAGCAAATCTGTCACTTGCTCTTTCAATCAAGAAATCAAATTGTCATTTTGCAACATAGGTTCAACTAGAATTACAATATCTTATTAAATAGCAGATAGCATTATGAGTAGATAGGGTAAATTGTATTTCTATAAATATTTGTTTTTGTTAATAATTTTTTAAGACATTAAACATTAATTAATATCACAAATTTTAACATCTTTGCATTTTAAATTTCATAGTAAAATTAATTAGGCTGATTGAACTCTTTAGATCTACTGCATTTGTAACATGTTCTACTATTTACTTTTACAGGATACTTTTAATTATTTGACAATATTTACTATTATTGAAACGACACATTTGTTGTAAATATATGAAGGGTAATAATTAAATATTTGGTGTAGATAGATCTTCATGGACCAAATTTAAGATAAAATTATCTCTATACTTTGATTACTATAACAAGGTTTGTGGTTATGGTTTTCATAATCTATTATATTGTAGAACTCGGTTTTTACCAATATTGAATCAACGGCATAAAATTTTTAGAAAGTGACACTTAAAACATTAATCATTATAATAACCTCATAGTCTCAACTGTTCAAAAAACATTTATTATATATATGGTTTTCTGTTCATATATTTCGGTTAGAAGCTTGAATACACTTTTGTTTCTGTATTACTTTGGAATTTTTGAATAATATCAAATAAATAAAGACATGGCTAAGTTCATACTTATTTTTGTATATCAGATTTGAAAAAAGCATTAATTACAAGATAGCATACTCTCACAATTAACTGATGGCACTATTGAGATTTATACTGAATTGTACTGTTATAATATCTAACAATATGATCATTTTCATGATAATAACAGTATTTTTGCTAAATCCTGGATCGTATGATTTAGGCATAACTGGGTCTAGTCATAAATATAATAGTTTTTTAGATAACTAAAAAAGTTATAGATTCCCTATAACCCTTACTTTACAGAAGCTCTTCCACCAGTAGTAGTACTTCATACACCAACTATAGTTTTGATAGTGATGATATGGTCAGGTTTCAATCCGTGGACACAAGTGAGGATGAAGGAGTTTGGTCTAGGTCTAATGCTGTTATCGAAGAAGAGGAGGTATCTGGTACTCCACCAGAAGTGCTATTGAAGCAGAGACCAAAGCATAATTACATAATTTTGAGAGGTAAGTTGAAATATGATATTGTTTCAGATTCCCTTGAGTCATATAAAATTTGGTTAATTTAAAAAAATATATTAATTATATTTAATGTACTCTTTTCTAATATTTCTATGGGACAACAGTGGAGAGATTAGTTGCTGTCTGCCAATGATCAAGTCATTAACAATACCGTTATTAAGATAGATTTTTTTTAAAACAACTTTTAATCTCCACCTATGTCCAACAGTGGACATTTCTTAGTTGAAATGATGAACCTCACACAATCAAAAGGTATACTGTTGGTAGGTCTCTGTTGCCTGATACCATTTGGGTAGGTACTACTGCAGCTCCTATTTCTGCCTCCCAACAGTAATGTGTAAACATTACTGTGATCTGTCTTGAAGAGCATGGTAGCTAAGGTAATTACTGGGGTAATGAGACTTAACATTTAAGATCTTAAGGTGACAAGCACAATGTAGTGCTGTCTATATCTCTTTAACTAGCTCATCCCCTTTGCTTCATAGAATAAAAAGCAAGAAAACAATGTACCATGGGCTCAATATGATGTAGTGTAAATAATACAAACTAGCAACATTGTTATAGCTAGAATATATAACTATTTTTTTTGTAGCTTTTATATATTCGAAAATTCCTTTTTTTTTAGAAATAATTAACCGAGAGATGGGGCTGACATTTCCCTGCGGCAAAACGACGCAGACCGATGTGATGTTTGAACAGAAGTTCTACGGCTCGCTTCACGCCGTCTACCGGCTGAAGAAGCTGCATCATCTTCATAAGCACAGTGGATGTGTTAACTCGATAAATTTTCACCCGGAAGGTACGAATACTTCAATAATATAAGTTAGTATTTAATGGAACTGTCTTATTGTTTTTCTTGGTGACTTCATTATAAAGAGCCGCAACATTGTAGCCTACTACAATGTTGCGGCTACATTCCTGTCCAGGTTTCCACCAAATCAAAAGCTTTCTCATAGTCCTCAAACGCTAGGCAAAGTGGCTGGTTATACTCCTCGGTCTTCTGTATAACCTGCCGCAGCGTGTGAATGTGGTCTATGGTACTAAAGCATTTACGGAAACCGGCTTGTTCGAGAGGTTGGAAGTCGTCAAATCTACCAGCGAGACGATTCCTAATGACTCTCAAGAACAACTTATAAACTTGACTCAGCAGCGAGATGGGTCTGTTGTTCTTCAGCAGAGTGATATCACTTTTTTTGAAGAAAAGAACCATCACGCCCCTGCGCCATGCTTCGGACGTCGTGCCCTCGTGAATGATGGAATTGAAGAATCGCTGAAAGATTTTCAGTATCGGTGTCCCAGCTGTTTTCAGGAGTTCTGCCGAGATTCCGTCGTCTCCTGGTGATTTGTTGTTTTTAATTTGTCCAAGGGCCATACTAATCTCGCTCAGGCCGACGTCCAGAGTATCTTGCGTGTAATGTCGAGTCAATTTGGCTCTGGTATCTCTAGCCAATTCGACAGGTGGTATCGTCGGCGTATCTAATTGTTCGTAAAATTCTTCAACATCTCTTAAAATTTTGGGTTTTGAAGAAAGATACTGCCAGTTACCGTCTTCTGTCCGGTCAGCTCGCTCTGTCTGATAGACAGATCTGTTGCGAACAGCTTCGTGCTTTTATTTTGCTGCATGGTGTTAAAGTGGCACAGGTCGCATTTCTGACATTTAGAGATCTGTCTATTAATCTGCCGGTAAGCACACGCGTCTACCGAAGACAGCAGTTTAATTTCCTGTCTTTCCTCCATGACCTTGGGAGTATGGTCAGAGAACCTCTTGGTGTTTGTGCGATGAGTAGTAAAAAACTTAGAACCGACCGTACGGACGGAAGCCTGTCGTTAAGTTCGTCCGTTGTCTGGCAGTAAGCCAGGCATTCAAAACGGTTTTGCAGTTCTAGTTGGAATTTCTCGGGATTTTGGATATGACCATAAGTAGGTCGGAGTGCGGACTTCATCAGTCTCTCCCTTTCGACCTTGATGTTTTGCGACACCAGCGCCGTACACATCATTAATCCTTCGAGCTGTTTCTGCAGCACTGGTGCTGGTACCACGGCAGAACTTGTACTCGTAAATATACCGATATTTCATGTTTCCCATTGTGCGGTAATAAGCGACGCCAAAGAAAAAAATAATGAGGAAAAAACAAATGAATGACTGTGTCCAAAACTCAAATGTAGCAGCTAAATAAATTTATAAATTTGAATTTGGAATTGTTAACCAAAGAGGAGATATTTCAGATCAAAGTGGTCAGTGCGACAAAACGCTAATTTCATATGTAAGGACCTAATATATGTCGTTTCGTTGACATGACGCAGTCGATCTCGTTTCTCGTGAAACCGTCGGGGCTCAACCAAGTCCATTTCCTGTGGTTGCGTTGGTAGTTCTGAGTATAAAGTACGCTACCCTAATCGAGACACTTTCGACATTTACAATGTTGTTAACGAGGGGCTTACGGACGATGAACCCTACACCGCCCTGGGACTGTTGATTGCCGTCTCGGTAGTAGAACAAGTTGCCAGATGTAAGGATTGTCGTATCCTCTCGCTCTCCTCGGACTTCTGACAACCCTATAATATACCAATGCAGCTTGCTCACTGCTTCTTCCAACTCAATAATCTTTTCGTCGATCCTCAAGGTGTGTGCGTTGTACGTTGCCAGGTCTAGTCGTCGGGGTTGGCAACGGAATCTACTTAGGAGATTCTTAGCATGCCTTTCCCCCTGCCATTGTCATAACCGCTGCCAGAGACAGAAATAGCGGGGCCGCCGTACACCAGGGGCTGTGTTTGTGTATTGTGTACCATATAAGGATTTTGCTAATAATCACCACGCATGCCAGGCGGGTTGGTGATCGCAGTGCTGACTTCATCGTACCGATATCGCTGCTGCCTGATTACGGTCTGTAGTTGAGTGAGCCAGTGATGAATGGTTATATCGCCATTAGTCGGTCGCCAGAGCCTCGTTGGTCAATCTGCAGAATGCACCATCGGCAGGTGAGGTTGGCAATTGAGGAGATTGGCTAGGACTGGGTCTCCTTCTTACACCCCATTGCATTTGGCATGCGTGGTGGGAAATAGCTCAAATCCCCCTTACGAACTTTTACGAATGTGGAGATCTTTAGTGGAGGCCTATGTCTAGCAGTGGACGTCTAACGGCTGATGATGATGATAGGATTAAGGTAAATAAAAGTTATTCCGCATTGTTTCCTCAGGCCATCTCCTGGCGTCGGGTTCGGACGACACGAACGTGGTAGTGTGGGATTGGGCGCGGAACCGGGCGCTGCAGACCATCAAGACGGGTCACAAGTCCAACGTCTTTCAGAGCAAGTTCCTACATTTGAACGCTCGGAGTCAGCTGAACATCGTAACTTGCGCTAGGGATGGCCAGGTAATCGATACACTGCGCAAATATGCCGCCGTATCAGCTTTGCTGTGGTCAGACTATCAACATATGAGGGCTAGAGAGAAAGCAAAAGCAGACCACTTGTCACCATGGTCTTTGCATCCATGGTCACATTATCACTTCATGTATTAGGCTAGTGCGTTTTACGACTGGTAGACCTACCAACAGCCTTTTACTGGTGATAGGTCACCGTTGCCAGAAGTCCGTCCAGGTAAGTACCATCACAGCGCCTATTTCGGCCACCAAACAATACTGCGTTCCGGTTTGAAGGGCACTGTAGCTTGTTTAATTACTGCGGTAACGAGACTTGACATCTTCTGTCTCTAGGCGACAATATGTTGCTATGAACACTATCTTGATTGGGGCTACGTTGTTATGGATAAGAGATATCATCAGGTCAAGGTCGTGCTATAAAAAAACAACCGTCACTACACAACACTTAGTGGGACTGTAGGTAATTTTCCTATTCAAATAAAAATAATGTGAAACTGAGATCAACAGCATGGTGCATCACCGTAGACTTTCTAGTTACCACAGTAGTGTGGAAACATTATTGTGCTCCGGTTTAAAGGGCGCTGTAACTAGTGCGCGTCTATTTCAATGTGGTGCAGTGTGCATCTTAACAACAACAATTTCATGGGCAGGCATTATCAATAATCACCAAGTGAACTTCTATATCTGTTTATTTAAAAAAAAATACAAGTCACTTTCTGTGGTGCCTTTCTAAACAGGAATTTATAAATTCTGCTTGACTAGAGAAATGATCACTGCAGTTGTGTTTACATAGAATGTTCAGCATAGACCTTTATTTATTTTTTAACTTCATCGCGAGGCCAAGACGGCGTGTGTCATAATTGAGCTGACTGACACTACATCCACACGGTGTTTCTTCCCTCATCGCTTTACGCTTTACAGGGGAACGATTTCAACACAAATCTGCGACATTGTAAGCTATAGCATTTCCTCTCGACAAGATGACCAGCGTAATTTTTCCATTTAAAGTTGGTATTGTTCGGCAGGTGCGTCTGGTGCAGTGTGCACCGTGCGGGGGTAGCGCCGGGAGCGGTGCGGGTGTGGCGCGCCGCCGGCTCGCCGCGCACGGGCGCGCCGCGCACAAGCTGCACGTGAGCGCACGCGCGCCGCACGAGGTGCTCTCCGCCGGCGAGGACGGGCTCGTCGTACTCGTCGACGTACGCGCGGACCGGGCCTCCAGGTCAGCAGGGCTCCATTGATATCCGAATAAAACTAATGCAAAATATTTCATACAAATTTACACAACTATGCCATAAGTTACACGACCTCAATTTTTATAGTGTTTACTAACAATCCTGTCTTGACTGGGGTAAAGCGTGCTCATCCTCTTGTTTCTTATATGTCGATAGCTGGAAGAAAACAATATTATTCACATGCAACTTAAGTACCAGTTTGTCGCCGATAGCTTATTTGTTTCTTTCGTAACAGTGCCAGCCAATAGTGACGTTGCCGCGCAATTCAAATAGTCCATATACTGTAATAGCATGCACGCAATTATTATTGTTAAATTCAATATCCATAACAATTAAACATTGATAATAATTAACTTTTAATGTGAAACTGCTGTTCATACACACACATACACATACATACATTTTCACTGATTTAATTTAATTTTCACAACAAATAATACTAGAACCGCGGCCAATTCTGTTGACTACCGGTCGAGTGTAGTTATAACGGCATATTTACAATATGATAGTGGTTGCTAACCGGAAGAACCAAAACAATCCTACCACCAACTAATAATCTTCAATAGGGTAGCCAAAATCGAATTAGGGACATTTGTGGACCATGATGATGTTGTGTACAAATATATCGAGAGGTCGCCTGTTCACCAGATGGTATGTAACGTAACAAATAATTATCTGTAGCTGTGTTAACGCTGATTATAAACCGTCCTTTTACATAATTAATTTATAAGCACCAATTTTCGTGTTTCAGGCTTGTGCATGTAAAGGAGCAGGGTGCGACAGTGCCACTGTACAGCGTGGCTGGACACCCAAGTGCCGACCACCTTCTGTTGGCTGGACGCGATCGCTACCTACGCGTGTACGACCGCCGGCATCCGCAGCGCCCGCTCGCACTCTACTGCCCGAAGCACTTCGTGCAAGTTAGTGACACCTTCTTACAACCATACATTTCGAAGTGTATATTGGTCACTATATAGAATCTTTATTGGTGGCAGATCTCCGTTGGTAGAGACCATCTAGATAGGTATCAACGCAGCGCCTATTACAGCCGACAAATAGTTGTGTGCAAACATGATTGTGTTCCGATTTGAAGGGCGCTGCAGGTAGTGTACTGGGGTAACGAGACTCAACATCTTACGTCTCCGGCGACGAGCGCAATGTGGTGCAGTATATATCATCGTAATTAACAACACGTTATTGGCACACGTATTATTTACCATCAGGTCAACGTCCCGCTCGTCTCGTCGCTAAATTGAATAAAAAAAATGCGAAACTGAATGTACTTAATAAAATATCTTACTCTATGAAAGTAAAATCGAAATACTCTACGCTAGTCCAATGCGTGTGGGGGAGTGTCGCATATTCATAAAGGTCATTTAAATAGATCACATTCTTTATTATCCTTTTCTTCTCCCTAAGCTTAAACTGAACGTGGAGCACCACCGCACGAAAAAATAAACTGTTACACCGGTTCATGAGCATTATAAATGAAAGATCTTGAAGTTAACTGTGAAAATAAAAACTTGTTTCAGGACATCCCGAACAGGAAGAAACTGCGAACGTCTATGATGCACTTGACTTGCGCGGTGTATAATCACGACGGCACTCAACTGCTCGGCTCGTACAACGATGACGACATATACCTGTTCGACGCGAAGGAGGACGTGTACGAAAAGTAAGTAATAGGGCATCGCTTGAAAGATAACTTAATTATGTATGACAGCAACATTGATAGTATGCTCGTCATCAAATTGCTTCCGTGCAGCAGTTACAGTGCCTTGAATTGTAACACAGAGCCCACCAGCTCCAGGGCCACATATCTTTATTTATTTATTTTGATATAAAAGTTACAGCTATGTACAGAGTTGTCCATGGTACGTGATTCCCGAACTAGGAATATTTCCTGTATTTCAGGAACCAATTTCCGTTACAGTATCATACATGTATTATTATTTTTTTATTAAATTACAATAGCATATTGTGGTTTGGTTGGTGTTAGGATTTTTTGTTACTACCCCTGGCCGAGTTCGGTTTGTAAATCTACCGCTATATTAATATAAGGAAATAAATTAACTCGTATCATAATAAGGTGTGCTGGATGGAACTTACGGATGTAAGGGTTCTCGCATAACAACTCACGGGATCCAAGCTAACATCACCTGCTCGTGGTGCACTCTGCTAATCAACCAACGAGGCTCTGGCTCCCGCCAACCCGCACTGGGCCAGCGTACGAGCATACGGCAGCCTCTAGTGCCCAGCGGTACCGGACGCTATGTTGACTGTATGTGGAGATCTTTGAGGGAGACCTATATCTAGCAGTGAACGTCTATCGGCTGACGATGAACGGAACACACTACACCGTCTACGTCCTCGTTGACACCATGTATCATGAGTAATGTATTGAACGAAAAAGTTATCAACGGCTGTGTGTGATGAACGTTTTAGGGACAACATAAAGGAGGATTTGGAAGGTTTCCGGCGACGATACAGCGGGCACCGCAATACCGCCACATTCAAGGGCGTTGCGTTTTTCGGGCCGCGCAGCGAGTACGTCGTGTCCGGTTCCGACTGCGCCCACGTTTACGTGTGGCACACGGAGAGCGAGGCGCTCGTGCAATGGCTGCATGCGGACTACAATGGAGTTGTGAGTACACTTCTATATCGCTGGATGTGCAGGGAGTACTGTGCAAACTTTACCGTATTCGGATTTGTAGTGCGGTGTAGTATTTATTTCCTATTTCACGAGGCGATAGGAACAAGTCGCTCGGCTGATGGTGAGTGATACTCTCACCTGCAACAATGTAGCTCTACTTACAATGACGTGCACTTTACATCATTGTGATAGTCGCCTTAATAAATAAGAAGTTAAAGCACATTACAATTACACTTGCAAGCATGTAAAATTACTGTTATTAAATTATTATAAAAAAAAAACATTAAAATATATTTAACTTGAATAACGGCTAATTATATATAAAAGCAGGTTGAAAAAATTTAATATGTGATAAATATATATGATACATAAGATATATCTTTTCTAGGTGAATTGCATAGAAACACATCCACGATTCCCCGTGATGGCCACCAGCGGCCTTGATAAGGACGTAAAGATCTGGATTCCGAAGAGTCATTCCGATCCCGACTATGATGGAATGGAGAAGGTGAATGTATATCCCGTAGTTGGTTACCCGTTTGAATGGCCTTCCAATGAATTTGAGTAGTTAATAATCGTTACAATCAATGAATGCTATCCGTCAAGATGACATGATGGTGAAAGTAGATGCATAGTAGATGGCCAAGCAGTGGCGTGCACACGTTATTTTGATCCTATGTGAAAACGCTATAATTAGTGAAATTTATGGGATGAGGTCAATATGAAGCGCTATATATAATTCATGAGTAATCACTTACCATAAAGAGGGTCTCGTGGCTTAAAATCACAGGATCTTAAGGTTTTCTCTCACAACTAAAGAGGAAATCCACTTAAAAGTATCCACCACGTTGAAAAAAAAACATGGTAAAGAAACCGGTGCGTTCCGAGAACAACAGCATTCGTGTAGTTGTAATAATCACCCTCGTCGCTCAATTAAATGGAAAATGGCTTGTTTTCAGGTAATCCGCGAGAACAGCTCGACGCAACGCAGTCCGCTCTTTAACGATTTTTTACCTACACTCTATAACGCGTGGCGCGGCGAGAATCGGCTGTTCACCGACGACGACTCGCCCGCATTCGGAGGCAACATAGAGTTCGACGGGAACGCGTGCACAGCCTTCTAAGCGGCGCACGCGCATTCTGTATGCGGCAGCGCGTAATGAACGGCAATATTTACCGGAAGTGAAGTAAACTCATTAGGCATTAGGACGAAAGCTCTATCTAAATTAAAACAAAGTTGGTGTTGCCAATAGTGTAAAAATACTAACATTACCTATATATAGTATAGTTTGTCATTTTTGAAATAACTGATACGCTATAATAAAACCTTAACCACATATTATGGTAACGAATAAAAATTTTATTATTTAATTGGCACATATCGTGATGAGTATAATGTAACATTAGACACAATTACATCACACTTACATCGCATAATACTATCTATCAAAACAGGTTCGTACATTTTAATGGAAAATAAAACCCCATTTAGTCTAACAAAATTTTTATCAATTAAATGATAATTTATCTTTTTAATATTTTCTAAATGTAATGAACTGAACATTTACAGGTCCAATACAGTCGATAATAAAAAAAAAGAATAAATATTACATTGGCTCACATCTTCCTTTGTAATAAAGAAATTTGAGAATCGAAAATGGCGAAACGTGAAACAATTAAAAATATCTGTGTATATAATATTTTTCATATTACTTCCTAGAATATTCACAAAAGGTTTACTACCTTTACAACGCCATGAGGTTACGATATATGAAGAAAAGTTTTTTTTGATATATTATACATTTACATAAACGTAAAGTCGCAATTTTATCCGTACATTGACCATGAATAAACCTCTCTCAAATTTCTTATTTATTTAAATAAAAAAATTACACTACGCAAGACATATTTCAAATCTTAAAACCAGCTCGTGTTCACAACTTTGTATCAATTAGTTGTCGTCAGGGTTCATATATGAAAATTTTGAATTTCAAATTGTTTTTAACATGGTTAGATAAGTAATTAATAATTTTTCATTAAAACGGTCAATACAATCTCTCGTCATCAAAATAAAAAAATGTGCACAGTTTTTAATTAAAATATGTTTTTGCTTTTGTGTTTCAATAAACTTTTATAAACTAAAAATAAATCCCTGGAAGTTACAGAAACTATGCAAAGCAATAAAATATTTAAAACATACCTACATTTTCACTATTGTAATAGACAAATGTAGTGCAATTAATGTATATTAACGCTTTGTTACATATTCCACTATAAACAATGTTTGTGTAAACAAATCCAACCATAATTTTTGTTATATAATGAAACATAATTTAATAAAAGTTTAATTGCTTCAACTAATTTAGATTTCCTAATGGTATCATGGCTTAATGTTTGTATTTGATACAATATTCTTTAAGTTCATGTAGCAACATTTTTATAAAAATTAATGTTGACATGGAACCTATTGAAGAGATATAAGATGAGAGTTCTGATTCGGATTGCTGCATACAAACTGCCGCCCTCGATGTAGACTAGGATTAACTTGTTGTGTTTTCTTCATAGATATAATGTTTGTAATTTCACATAAATCTGTACTCACTGTTTCACTTACTGTGTATTCCATTGTTATTTTTCTTTTTATATCAATAATAATTTAAAAGATATTTCGTTTTTTTTTTTCTAATTGTGGAATATATTTAATGCCTGTGATATATATGTCATTAGTTTTTTTGTAGTCGCAAATATAATGAATACTTACAGGCGTCACTATATCATCACAAGTATATTTTGCGAGTACTTGTGTTTATAACGAGAGTAATATCTAACTTATTACATTATTATTTTAGACTACGTCTTAGTTAATACAAATGTTAAATTGTAACTAGTAAATGTTTTGATAATAAATCTATTAATTTAAATATGTATCGTTTATGGTGTTAAATTCAAAAAAAAGCCGTAATAAATTCGCATTTCTTTTTTTTTTCCAAGTGGAAATTATGTCAATTTAAGCATAAACATGGTACATTAATGTTTGTGAAGAAAATATATTTGGGTGAAATAACATAAATAGTTTTAATTTAAACAGGATTTTCAAATAGAAATAAAAAATATCTCGTATCGGTAAAAATTATCACTCCTAAATTATCACGATTTTTGTAACAAAAAAGTGATTAATTATATGCTAGAAAATGTTACTAGTAATTATCCTTTTTCGTTTGTTACCTTCTATACTTATGACATTATACGGCCCATAACATTTGTAAGTTAGTTCCAATTATGTAAATAAATGATTATTTTACTATGTAAATTTTATTTTTCTCTTCACCTGTGTGTACATTTATATTAATTGACTTAGTTTTGAAATCAAAAATATTAAAGTTTGATAAACCAAAACATTGATTATAGCAGTATAATATAAACAATGCTTAAAAATACTAAATAGAGTATAATATTATTTATTTTATTTCAGTTTCCCGCTATTTTATTTTCATTGATACCAGCGCCACGTAGCGTTGTCATTAAGAACAATCTGAATATAGTGATCAATATTTCCTTGTTTTATTTAAAAAGACTTTGTGGAGTAGTAATATTTCAGTAGTAAACCAAATTTTATAGGTTTTAACACATTTTAAATACACTTTTAAACGGATATATACTATAAGTACGATTTAAAAAAATCGCCCACATGCTAGTCAAAGCTTGTTAATGGCGGACATATTCTCGACCAATCACAAGCTCGGCGTGCGGAAGCCCGCGCCATCTTCGTTTTCAAACTCATCTCCATCGCGCCCGCCCGCTCACTCGATCAGTCAGTCGCGCGTCGGTTTGGAGTAGCCGTATACCTAACTTACTATTTCTAGTAATTAACACAAGAACCAGAACAATCATGAGCACCAATGAAAATAACAGTGAAGTGGCCGTTGACAAGGTCGGAGATGAGAAGACTGGGGATGCGAAAAGTGATCTAAAAGGAGCCAAAAGGGCAGCGGAGGTGAGTGCACATGTCAAACTAAATGTATTCACTTTAGTCGCTCGCCATTTTATTGAACGCTTGCAATATAGGGTAAAGCCAATACACGAACCGTTCACAAAGACTTAGGTATGTTCCACGTGGTTATAAAAAGTGCATCATTCGAGCGTTAAGCATTAGGAGCCGGCGTATTTTTGGACGTCATTTCTAACTACACACATTTGCGTGTGAGGTAATCGATGAGTCAGTATTACTGTAAGTTATAACTTTCAATATATAAATACGAAATAGCTATTAAGATAATTTGTCTGCACTCTTTCAGCGGCTACTAGTTTTGTTTACCCGTTTTCGATACAGGCATGACCTTGGCGGAAAAAAAATATGGCGCGGGAACGTACGCTTGTCCTCGATTATATGGTTATTATTAAAAAGTACATGTTAAACGCGTATTTCTATTAATAATTAGAATGCGGCGGTTATTATTGATTTTATCATGCGTCCGATTGCTATTTTTGACTAACTTTCATAATTCCGCTTATGATCAAGTAGCGTGACGCTAAATGGTAACATGGCCGGCGAACGTCAATGTGTGTGAAGTGGTGCTGTCATGAGTAGTGCACCAACGTTTGTACCATTCCTTTTAACAATAAATAATACTGAATTCCAAACACCGCGATGATAATATTTGTTCAATATGTAATGATTGGAAATACTTGCGTCTGTACATGTGTTAATATTTTGGTTATGTGTTACACCGAAATCAGTAGTCAATGACCCGGCATCATTTGCATGTAGGTGTCTCGTTGTGTAGTCAGTCTAGTCGACTTTCTTTGTTCCGACACGTTGCCAACTATAATAAAACATTATTAAAAAAAAGTATTTATTGTAAAAGAGCGGGAATCTCAAAACATCGTGTTATAATATCTTGGAAAACTGAAATCATCCGTTCGCTACTTTTAACATAAATCGTTTAGAACAAGAGCGCAGTAATGTAGTGAAGCAGTAGAGAAATGAATAGTTCAATAAGATGGTGTTAATCTTAAGTGGTATTGCGGAGTGGGGCCTTCTTCGAAAATGGTGTTTTTCATGTCACCGCGTCTGTTGTGGCGTCGCGGTTAGCGTTCCGTTTAAAATTGCCAGGGCAAAATCGGCTGTACGGCGCCGGTCCCGTACTTCGCCTTTCTCTTCCCCCCCGCATTAATAACCCACGCCATATTATCGGCAGGCGTATTTGTCGCCTGCCGATGTACACTATTATCTTCTGCAGAATAATAATGCGTGTTAAGCTACAAAATCCAACCAGTCCGTAGTTTTCGCAACATTAGCTCTAACGGAAGGAAACAGAAATTGGACTACAGCCAGTTATCACTTGTTTGATCATGTGAATTTGGAAGGCACGCTGCGGTGTGATGCATAATAATACTTTAGCCATATATTATTTTTCCCGCCAAATAATACTTAGTGTTCTTTGTTATAGGATAAAGCCACAGAGGCGAAAAAGGCGCGAAAAGAGGAAAATGGCGGTGGAGATGAAGAAGCACACAGCGAAGAAGACGATTTGGAAGGAGAAGGCGACGGGGAAGAGGACGACGATGAAGAAGTAGACGAGGGCGAGGAAGACGAAGAAGAATTGGAAGGGGAAGAAGACGATCTCGAAGGTTAATTTTATTTATTTATCGTAGTACAAATTTTGATTTAGTAGAATGGAGGGAACTCGGAAACTGTGATCTAAAAATTTTATGAACTCTCTATTATTTAAATTATGTTGATCAGAGTAATACTTTTCTATAACGGTGTTCGTTTTTGTTGCAGATGAGGAAGTCGAGGAGGAGTTATTAGGAGAAGAGGATGAGGACGATGCGTAATACGCCTTGTGCCTCCTTAAGGACAATGTCATTGTGAAGTGTTAGTGCACGTGACGGCCCGGACTGGCGCGGCCTCGCTTCGCCCCAACTGTTACGGTGCACCCTTATATCGGACGAAGTACGACGTACCCCTCAGCCCCGACTACTCCCCCTCTGAGCGGCGTCGCTTCACTACAACAGGGGAAACTAAGAATTAGAATTGAAATAACGCAATGAACATGTTCCGTACGTTAACGACGCTAACATCGCGCAGAGTATTGGCGAGTTAATAATTTTTTTTTGTCCTATATGAGGGTGCACCGGCAGCGACAGCCCCAACTAGTGGCGGCAGTTGGGAACACGCGGGGCCGGCGACGCTCCCACCTAAAACGGGTGCAGTTTTATTTAAATGACAAAAAAAAAAAACGTAATTAAGTCTAATCCAATGCAGATTTTCAATTTTTTACAATGTGTTATAAGTTCGGAAACGGAAGCTGTCCACATTTCGCGGCCTCCGCTGCTAAACAATTGAGAACTTGGTAGAATGCTGTTGAATTTTGTCATGAAATGTACAAATGTGTTTTTTCGTTTGTTTTTGAAAGTAAAACATTATGTCTTAAGTGAAATTCGCTCTGTATTTAGATATATGAAACCTGCGAGCCCGTTGTATGGTGAAGTTGTGATATTTTTCTACGAAATAGCACCTAATTCAGAGCTGCAAGCGTTTCTTTCTAAGGAAACCGCATGCTGTAATAGTGGTAGAGGGTGAGCAGTAAGTCGCGAAACCCGATCGCTCATCTTCTTTTCGTCTGCGAGAGGATTGTGTGTACATATTTAGAGTAAGTGAAGCCTGGCATTTTGTATGCAGCGATGTAACATGTGCTCCGTTGCATTCGGAAGCCGATCCTTTTAATTTCATCGAAATGTTGTTCTCCCGCCTCACATTTCCGGCACCGGGCCGTCACGCTGGTCTCTGAACTGCCATCGAACCGCGAGGATACAGTTCTGTTTTTTTTTTCTTTGTCATTGGCGAAATGTAAGTGGTCGGGAAGTTTGGAGCCGGCGCGGCGGCGCTCCCCCCGCGACCGCCGGCATGCAGGCCGCACCAGCGCGACGGCGTTTATTAGGAAAACATCACAATTTTGCCATTATCTCTGCGCGCGCGCCCTCCCCGCCCGCACCCCGCACCCATCACCCCACAGCTACCCGCTCCGCGCGACTGATAGAGCGAGCGCGTGGCGGCCGTGCGCCGCTACACCGAACACCCGGAGCCGGCCTGTAATTTTGTCCATACTGTTAATTAGGATATAGAGCCTTCAGTTCGGTGTTCCAGTTTCGAAGTGTGGAATATAAGAGATTCCTAGGTTAAAGTGATTTAGTAAGTAGGTGGTTACTTTTATAAAGGGACGCCCGCGAGGTCGGCGGGGGCGGGCGGTCGGTCGGTCGGTTGGTGTGACGGGAGGGGAGAGGGGGTTGAGGAGGTGCGCGTCAGTGTTTCCCCTCCCGCGCGCGTGGCCTCGTTCGATTTGCCGCGCGCCGACTCGCCCCTCGAGCCGTCTCTCCCCGTCCCCCACCTCCACTCGTGGCGGCCCGCCGGCGTCCGGCGCGCGCCCGTACCGCGGCGCACCGACGCGCGCTCCCGCGTGTGGAAAATAACCGCTACGGAGTGGTCCGTTGCCGCTCGGTGCACCGCGGCGCCGTCGGCCGCGCGGCAATGGACGCGCCCGCCGCCCTCTGCCCGCCGGGCCGCTGTTACTGCGGGGCCCCCCTTCACCTGGCGTGTCGGTAGCGGAAACGGTTAACTTTTTTCACCAGACGCGGCGCCCGGCTCAGACTGCGGGGTGATCCAAGCATTTAGACAAATGCCCCGCTGCCGATTGCGCATCGATGGGAGCAAAACTTGTTTTCATTAGCATCAATTGACATTGAAAATAAAAATAAAAATGAAATTTGAATTATTTTATGAATTAATCCTATCGTCCCGCCTTTCGTTCTATTCGTGGTAAGAATGAGCTGTCGCATATTGTGTACTATGTACGTCTGATGTGAATACCTTAGTACGATTTTATTTATTTGTGATGTTGAACACTTATTGATTTTCTACTATGGACGAAATGTAAATACAACCGATTTTAAGTAAAACGTTATTTTGTTTCTCCAGCTTATTTATTTGTCCCTGTGAGAGTTTAGTCGCGGCTGATGGAACTCTCCTAGCGCAGCAATTTCAAAGATAGCGCTTAAAAATATTACGCAACATTTGCATGTGAAGATACAAACTACGTATGAACGTATCGTAGAAGGAAGGCGACGGCAGATTAATGTATATATCAGTACTTGTAATGATGACCTTAATTAATACTTTTATATCTGTAGTAGAAACGTTCGAACTCTGCCCGTTCTCATATCAAAAGATCCCGAAGTTTGGTTATGTGAGGTATACGACTATAAATGGTTAACGCTCGACCAATTTCCTTTAAATTTTTAAGCGCCGTTACAACCAAACAAAATTGTTTAAACTAGGTTACGTCCATGCAATACGTACATTTATGCCCGCACCCTAAAGAATCTAAACCTGCCATAATTACTAGGGGAGCCAATTGAGGGAAGTCACCCTATTTTTGTTATGGCAGTCCAATATTTGAAAACGCGCACAGCAATTTGTAAACTTTACACTGAAATAATATGCGCTTCGATAATGTCCTCTTGTTTAAATATAATATAGTCGCATTCCTCAAAGACAATTTAACGGTAGTTTTGTAGTTTCCCATTCGCGTTTAATTATAATAGCATGTGGTGACATCTATTTAATAATAATAAAAATATCGCTGTCACTAGATGGCGGTAAAGTTAATCTAAATGCTGTTAAAAAGGCGCCCATTTTAAATTTAACACCGTTATGTTCTTTCATTATCAACAATCCATGCCTTTATAAATTACATAAAAATAATAATTATTTCTCATAATATTAAAGGAAATTTATTTCATTTATACAAAATAGCTTCAGCAATAAATATAATATAATTAAAAAATAAACTTTTAATTGCGTTAAATGTGCGTTGCCTTTTTTAGAGGAAAAAAATAAGAATGATTAGTTACACAGCTTTGTGTATATTTCAGTGCAAACATTTTAAAAGATTTTAAATCACGCATCAACTTCCGTTATGTTTAAATTAATGAAAGTATACTATTCCAATGAATGCTTTGGTGTTTTTTTTATAATAAAAAGAAAATTCTTTTTTATAATTTTGGAAATCAGTCATAAACACAATGAAAACATTAATAGTTTTGATGTTTATCAAAGAGTTATTATCAAAATTGTTAATAATAAGGTCAACTATGTGAGTATGAATTCTAAGTACGTAACGAAAATTCAATAATTTTAATGCCAGGTTTATCAATAGTAATTCTTTAAATTATTTAATGATCTTTAAACATCAATTATCTTCTTCCTCACCAAAGATTAAAAAAGAGTTTAAATAAAATGAACAGTTTTCGCTGTTTATTTAGCTAAGTACCACATTAACATAATTTAATAAAATAAATTTTGACAGAATGACTTCGTTTAACTTATACCACAACGTTTAGATTGCTTTGAAGCTTCCATGGTCACGAAGGACTGATGTAGATACACGATATGATGTCTTAGTATTGTATATAAATAATTTTATTAAATGACTAGATTAAAATTATTACGTTTAGAATGATACGGTACAAATTGAAACAAAATAAATTAACAGCTTTACTAACTCTTGCTGCAGTACTCTTTCAACACTTCCAAGGTTATTTGTCTGATCTACTTATTAAAAAAAGTACTACGTAAACTGTTGTGTATACAGTTTCATAATCATTTTAAATAATCTTAAATATTTTAACCCCTCTCTTCATAAAAGTGGAACTTTATAATGTAGTGAATTTTTTTTTTATTTTGCAAATAAAACATTAGAGATTGTTGTATTGAATAAAAAATAAATAATGTTTGATATTTTTATGAGTTGGTAATAAAATAATGCAAATTCATCAAACTAATATGAATGTGTAATATATGCATTACTTTAATAAAATGTTTTTTCTCCTTTAATTAATATATATTATGTTTTCGTATAAATTTAAACGAAGTATTTACGAACGCCTTTGTTAAAATATACGGGTCATCACTTCAACAATTGGTTATGTGACCAATTGATGTTGGTTGTGTGTTTACTCTGTTCGCCTTTGTGTTTGTGACCTACCGATTTTGGTCGGATTGAATGATTCAACAAGCGACAACAGTCTACGGCGCTAGTTAACTCGTGTACACGGTTAGAGGAGAACGTGTTATTCTCCTTCAATACACAATCGTAATAAAAATCGCTGGATGTATTTAATAGTGAAGTTTAAATTTTAAAAAATATTTTTATATAAACGCAATATTAGTTTTATCTATTTGTACGTTTTGTATGAAAATGTGATACATAGTGCCGACTGAACTTGAACTTTTCGTCGTAATTGATCCAATTTGCGAGGTAAACAATTTTTTTATAATCCTATAATGATCCACATATAAGCTTTCAAAAAATAAATGTTTATATAAATTAATTAAATGAATTATTACTAATAGAAACGATTCATATATAATTTCTAAGTAATAATTTAGCGTTTAGAATTTTTCCACGGTATAGTATAAAAGTATATGAAACTAACAGCAAAGTTTACAAGTGAATTTATTATAATGTTTAAAAGTTAAATCTTGTTACCCATCTATTTAAGTTTATTTGGTTCATAAGTTTTTAGTTATTAAATACATTAAAAAGGATACAAGTGAAATGGAAATTATAGATAATTTTAATTTAGGTTTTATTCTTAATTTTAGGTAGAAACGGCAAATTGAATATTGGCTATTATTTACTTTTGAATGATGTAGTGAGAAATGAAGGCAGGTATATGTAAAATACGTTGCTTGTGTGATCACCAACCAGATTACTTCCACAGCTTCAAACCTTTATGCAATTATAAATAAAACAGCGTGGTAACTAAAATTGCTTAAGTAGCTTTACGATTCTAAATTTTAGAAACTTTATGTATTTTATTATTCCTTGTCGGATATGTATTATAGTCAGGTACATATTTATGTGCTTTATACGTATTTTTTATAAATAAAATTTTGTTTAAGAATCAATAAAAATGTAAGTGTGACTCCTTATTTGTTAGTTTCACGACTTTCAAAGAACCTAATTTAAAAGTTTTAGCCTCTAAGTGATGATTATTAGTTTAATTTAATAAAACAAGGTTTAAACCATAATTCTTACATTAAAATTTGTGTAGAAATAAGTAAGAAATAAAGTCATCGAATGTTTTTGAAAATATTTATAAAATGAATAACTCCGGAAGCATTGTTTCTGTATGGTTTATTCCACACATAGATATATAGGATACGAGCTATACTTTAGCCCACATACATCTTTTACACCTATTACCTTCACCTGTATATAGATGATCCTGATTTATCTATTTAATTATTTATTTTGACTTTCACTTTAGCTCCTTGTATATTACTCTCCATTTCTCCACCCCTTCTCTATTTTATTTTTGACCTTTACACATTTTATTATTTTTTATATGATGAAGAAGTTTACGCCGCAAGATTTATTGACATCTACTGCAGCTTCATCCGACTCAGGGCTCGCGGATTTGGTATACGCGAGCTAAACCAAAACACAAAATCTAAATATATACATATATATGTAGATAAAGTTATACGTAAAACGGGGAGGAGAAAGGCGTGAAGATATTGGATATGGAAGGGTTGAAGAGACGGACAGTGCAATTAGGGGAGTGCAATCAAGTATATACATAGATAAATATACATATGAATTTAAGACGCGGACGGTGCGCGTTTGATGGCGGCAATGACTATGAGGTCATCGGAGGAGGGCTCATTTTATTATGTTATATATATCTATACATACATTGTTCTTTATTTTTGTTCTTGTGTACGTAATCTGCTGGTTCTTATTCCGATGGAGCTGTAAAAGTCGTTAATTAGACCGACAGCATTAACACTGGTCCAAGGTGTACGACTAACTATTACTCAATTTATGTTATAATATTATAATTGTTTATTTTGAAATACATTCACAATCAACCTTAGAACTCAAACTTGACTGTTTCCTCGTCACGGTATAATATTATCTATCTTCCATACGAAATATAATCGTCGCTATCGGATGGCACGCTCTGTTTATTTTGCAGCCCATTTAACAAAATTATTATATATATATATCATCATCATCAGCCGATATACATCCACTGCTGGAGACAGGCCTCCCTCAAAGACCTTCACGTGTGTAGGGGTTCATACGTGAGTATTTGGGCTATATCCCTCCGCCTTTACCCAATAGTAAATGGTAGGAGTCAGCGCTTCGTTTGTAGATTAGCAGGGTGCACTACGAGCAGGTGAGGGTTGGCTTGGGTACTATCAGTTGTATAAAGTTGCAGTTTCCGATCCCACTACTGGCTGTAATATAAATTTAGACTTGAAATTTGTTAGAAATACTCCTTAAAAGCAACCGCAAATGACTTTTTATAGCAACCGTTACCATAACAACCGTATTAATAATAACAAACGAAAGCGTTTACGATAGACGATTAAAAATAAAATTTAAGTATCTATGAAATTTAAAAAAATTCAATATTCTATAACTATCTACAAAACACTCCGCGTCGAATGCTCATG
The DNA here is from genome assembly GCA_029034505.1 of Ornithoptera priamus. NCBI lineage: Eukaryota > Metazoa > Arthropoda > Insecta > Lepidoptera > Papilionidae > Ornithoptera > Ornithoptera priamus. The sequence goes on along the minus strand of JARDWD010000267.1, from coordinate 104,726 downwards.
TTCCCGTGTCGATACGTTCACCAGATTTCACGTGATTGGCGAACACCCGTTTTTATTATGTATATATATATATAGTGAACTTATGGCATTTTCTGCCATATAACCATTTACGTCAGTGTTTAAGAAATGTAAAAAGTTGAAGTAAGGAAGAGAATAAAATTTCAAGTAAATACTATGTGTCATTACATATTTTATGTCTTCCGGTTTGAAGGGCGTCATAGCTAGTGAAATCACTGACGTAACGATACATCTTATGTCTAAAGCTGTGTATATCATCTCAACTAGCCCCATGTTGCCATGGGCAAGTGTATCACTTACCACCGGACGAATGTCTTGGTCGTTTCTTTCTTTGGTGAAATAAAAAAACAAGTTACCGCCTAGTTATTAAATAAACTCAACCCAAACACTACCACATGACCGCCTCAAAATTGCGGATCTACATAAATAACCTCCGGGTCCTCTGTAATCATAATTAATGTTAGTAATATCGGAATAAAATCAGTATTGATTTACGTAAATTTCTAAATTTTCCCACTGCTGGGACTCTGGGTCTTCACTCACAAAAATAATAAATACCATTTACCCATGACCAGTCTAACGCAGGTTGGAGAATACGAAGAGATCGTAACTCCTACTGATGTTGATAAGTTATTGCCCCTTATCAAAAGTACAGTACAAACGTTACTGTGTTCTTGTTTGAAGGGCGCTGGACCTGATGGTAAATGATAACCTTAACCAAAACAATGTGGATATTATAGACGCACCCCATTGCAAAATGTTAAATCTCGTTATCCCAGTAATTACACTAGCTACAACGCACTTCAGACCGGAATACAGTACTGTTCATCGGCTGCAACAGGTGCTGCGGTGGTATCCACCTAGATGGTCTCTAGCACTGAGAGACTTACCACCAGTGATAGCTACAATTTGATCTCTTTTATTAAGTACTTACGAACTTGTGGTGTTCATTGTAGTATTAAAAACCATATTCTTTATGGTGTAAGATCCATTTCACAGTGCAGCGTAATTTTGAACTTTTGTATGAGGTGAAGGAACCATCAGAGATTTTACGTAACGCGAATGTCGCGGCCTTGGCATCAATTTTTTTTTTTCTCTCCGTTTGGTAGCATTAAGAATATTCGACGTCTTATGCAATTTATATAGCGATCATATAAATATTTATCAAGTATTGTAGGAATCTTGACTTGAGGTGCGGAGAGCAGGGACTAACACTTAGAACAATAGTAGTCCCTTTTTTAGTATTACGGAGATTCCGGGAGATCCAGTAATTCGATACAATTGTCTACTCCGTGATGGCTTATGGACCTTAGGCAATGTATACAAGGATATACGATCCTTATCAGGACTTGCGCTATGACAAACAATAGCGTGATCTATTGTTCATGGTGACGACATCTGTTGAGTTGTTTCTTCGTTCGTTTTCTTTTACTTTCTTGAAATGCGATGAGATGAGTGGGACTTGCTCGCTCATAACAATGTTGCGCTGATTGGGATGGTATACACAGTACCACGCTCGTCGTCTTGACACCCCAGTCTCGTTTCGTTACCCCAATTTCACTAGCTACAGCATCCTTCAAATTGGAACACGATAATGTTTGCACCTATCTAGACGGTCTAGGAAAGATTGATGATGATGGGATGGTAATCACTGTTGGCAGAAGGAAGGCCGACGATTTGGTGAAAGCCAGGGGAATTACCTAACTGGATGCGGGCATCGCAGGATCAGTCCCTGTGAGATCCTTGAGAGAATTCTGCAGTAGCGAGTGTCGTTCGGCTGATTGTATTGCTGTTAATAAAACAGAGGATTTAGACAATTCCAATTACTAGACCTTAATAATACTTTCCACATTATCAATCTGAATAATGACTGATTAAAGTTCATTGTCCTTATCTACCTTTTGCGAGTTCTTAGTGTCAAGTAAGCAAACGAGTGATCTATCAGATAAGTAATAAACTTAACTCACAAATAGCAGTAATGTGTTTACAGTAACCTTTATTACTTTACGTTGTTCTCGTTATTGCTGTTTCTTACTAGAAACTTTAAGAACGTTTCATATTAATATTAATTTAAACCAACCCCATCGGTTAGAATTAATGTGACGTAAAAGTACACAAGCAATGGCGGTTGGCTAGGGGTGATTATATCTTTGCTGGGAACGGGAAACTGTTCTGAACCAGCTTGTACTAAAATTAACCGTTTCGCTATTGCTGGCGGTAATATGCGAATTAGATTTGAAATTTAGACTTGAAATTTGTCAGAAATATTTCCGCCCGACAGCAACCCGCCGCACCCTAAGATTCTTCCCGTTATTAACACCCTCGCAACTGTTTTTGAGGAAAAGAATTTTATAAAATCCATTCCTATCTGACATTTAAACGGCATAAGCAATATCTCCACCAAATTTTGAGTGTTTACGTGTAATAGTTTCATAAGCCAATGAATCTAATATATATATATATATATATATATATGTATAGACAGATATACATTGGCTACAAATGAATTTGTTTTTTTTTTCACTCAACTCCCAAATTAGAGTTATTCATTTTAGAAATCAACTATATAACAGTGATTGTTTTTATTAAGTAAAACCTGTTTTTCTTCAAAAGAAATTGTTGATAGCGTAATAAATAGATAAAACAGTATCGATTTATCTAGATAAATACAAATTTCACAAATGTATTGACAGGTAAGATAAATGCTAAATGTCCTTACGAAACGTGTCGCCATCTTGTTAACACAAACAAAGGTACAGTTTGCGAAATGGCGCCGTCCTCGGTGTACTATTGTTAGTTTTCATATTTTTCCTATAAATAATGTAATATCTGTTGATTGTTTAATATTTTTATTAATATTAATACCAAAGTTTAATTGTAGCATCTTAACGATACTTAACATATAATCAATGATGAATATTTTCAACACAAGAAATGGGTAGTCGCACTTGTGCGATGGAAGCTCTGGGCTTAAACAATCATCTTTGATTACCATCACCACATTGCACAGGTCACTTTGAGTCACGAAAGTCTCAATAACTCAGTGGCGGCACAAACCTCAACTAGATCAGATTGAAGTACACACTATCTGGACTAATAAAGGTTACTGTGATCTCTAAGTTTTTTCCGGTATTTTTATGATCGTCTTGCGTGTTTGAAGAAGTAGCAGGATCATCATTGGGAGCAGAATAAATGTGGTAATATTTTTACTGGTTATATGCTGGTGGTAGGTCCCTATTATCGGAGACTGTCTAGGTAGATACCACCGCAGCACTTACTTCTGTCACCAAATAGTAGTGTTCAATCATGATTGTGTTCCCGTTTGAACGGCGTTGTAGCTAGTGAAATTTCTGGGGTAACGAGACTTAACATCCTATGTCTTAAGGCGATGAGCGCAATGCGGTGCAGTGTACACCATCAAGACTAAAGCCAGATTTTTATCGGCAGGTGTATTATTCACTCATCGCAGGGAGCCACTGGACTCAAATATCTCAAGACTGTGCTTTGTGGATCATACTACAACAGACCTTTGTCCAGCTGTGGTCGTCGATCGGATGAAATAATCATGAATCATTCACCATCCAGTGAACGTCACCGTTGTCTCGTTACTTCCTTGACTAAAAAAAAAACTAGACAAAGAGCTAGTCGTACTATCATTAGAAATCAGAGAATCATTAAAAATTTCATATTCCATTATATGTTCATCATTAGTTTGTGACGCTGATATACTACTGCATCATTATTGCACAGGACTCATGTCGAAACTGCAGCGGGGTTACGAAAATTAACGCAATGATCTCCGGTCACTATCTTAATATCAATAATATTAACAGATCATCAAATATAAATTATTGGAGTAAAATAATATGTCCTCATCTTCTTTCAACATAAGGAAATGATTCGAGACAAAAGATCTTTTTTTAATATTTCATAATTATCAGTCGATAAAGGTCACTTGTTGGACTAAATAAATAAATAATTAATGACTAAGTAAATAAATGAATAAAAGAATGAACGTAAGAACGAATAAACGTATGAACGAATAAATGAATGAACGTACGTACTATTGAACGGATGATAGGATAAATGAAAGAACGAATGAAAGGATTAGTGGATGGAGGTATGAACGAATTAATGAACAAATAAATGAAAAAAAAAATACTTTCATTGCTGAACATAGGCTTAACTTAAAGAATATTTATATTTCATGAAAAATTTGTAAGGCGAGTGATTCGCCAGCCTATAGCAACGTGGCGCTAATTAGGATGTTATATATACAGCACCATATTGTGCTCGTCCTATTAAGACGTAAGATGTCGACTCTCATTATCTCAATAATTACACTAGCTACAGTGTCCTGCAAACCGGAACACAGTAATCTTTGCACAGTACTTTTTGTCGGCTGCAATAGGAGCTGCAGTGGTACCTACCTTTTTTTTTTTTTTGTTTCGGTCGGGAAATCTTCGAAAGATACCCTGCTTCTGGGGGAAGTCAGGGTTATGTGAGATTTTTACTCACTAAAACGCCCTTCGGTGCTCTGCATCAGTGCATTCGGAGAGGCTTCGGGATCTCGTATAGAACGTACCGGTGCCCCTCTACACTTTGTGTTAACACATCTCTGAGGAGGGGCTTAACCCTCCTAGGCTGTCCCACACAGATTCGCATGTTGAGCGATAAGGGCCCCCACCTTCAAGGCCTGCGAAACTCCCAGGCCCTTTTAGTCGCCTTCTACGACATGCAGGGCTTACCTTAGTCTTATTCTCACTAGCCCGAGACTACAGGGCTGACAGTGGTACCTACCTAGACGGTCTCCGGCAACAGAGACCTAATACCAGGGAATTGCTGTATGTGAGCACCATTGAAAAGCTATGTAGTTGTTGTTCTTCCTCGTGTGGATATGCATCGATTACAATTCAATCGATGCGCGCCGCCCGATGAAGCATCGACATTGGCATTGCCCCTCTTCCGTGGGACGTGGTCAGCGTTAGAATTCGTCAGTTGAAGGAAATCAATCGGAAGTAGCCGCAGTACTCGCAGAGGACGGTGGATACCGTCCAACCCTAAGGAACAGAATAGAGCTTCCAGTTCATCAACATATATTTAATAATTGTTATCTCGTTTCAACACGAAGATTAGAATTGAATGATTCGCCGCAAAACGTAAATGGTCTATGACTACACGGATGGTAATTATTTCACTAATTTGGCTTTGTGGCGTAAGAGGTTGAGGCTTATTACCCCAGTAATTTTAATTAGCTACAACGCTAAACACAGGCACATAGTATTGTTTGCACACTACTCTGATTGCCGGCAGAAATAGTAGCTGCTGCGGTGCCCACGTGACCAGTTTCCGGCAGCAGAGGTCTACCACCAATGTTAAGGATATCAGCTTAGTATTTAATTTCATTTAGATACAAACTGCAGCAGCGTGTATTTCTGCCGTCAATGACTAATGTAAAGTCCACCTTTACGACAGTAACAAATAGGACGTATCACCAACACCAGGTCCACATCCAGAACTTCATTTTGTTATTGAATTTCCGCTAAGTAGTGTATAAGGATGTAGTAGCTATGTTTCAAGAATTCCTGGCGGCAGTAATCGCTGCTGTAGATCTAGAGGGCGCCAGCAATAGTCTGTTACCAGATTTTATTGACGATCTAAATCATCGATCATTAGATGTTTAAAGATTTGACTTTGAGTCGTCTCAAGAAACTTGTTTCTCGCTACCGGATCGCGGTGCAACCGTGAGATTTCTTTCCACGGACACTTTCACCAGTTTCTCAGGTGTTACCACTATCTGGCCATGAATGCAGTAAACTAATCGTTTAAGCTAATTTGTAGATTACTACGCTAAACTTACAAAAATATCCTAAAGATGACGGACTTAATGCCTTATCAATCTTTGGATCATTCTCAAATTGTTTTCCCGCATGACTTTAATTAGCTGGACGCGACATCCGGTTTCCGTCCACGTATTGAATGATCCTCACTAACTCTACATGTGTACACGGGCATCAGATTCCGTTTAGTCTTCGAGTGTCAGGTGAGAGCGCGGTCTGTCCGTAGCGGCGGCACTCTTGCGGTGCTCAAATATTACTGCGTTCCGGGTTCAAGGACGCTGCAACTAGTGTAATTATTGGGTAACGATAATCGACATTTTACGTCTCAAATGATATGGTCAGCAGCTATTTATATTGGGCAAAGTTTCTTGAAAACGAAAGGAAACAAGTCATGGTTGAGGAATATCAGGGAATGGATGGCATATGTGAGGCGTACGAAGTGTTCCGCCGAAACAGGGACAGAAAAGATTGTATCATGTTGATCACCAACCTTCAATGATTGGAGAGGCACTTCAAGAAGAAGATGTCTCAAAGCGACGAGCGTAATTTGGTGCAGTGTATAAGATTCTAACTAGCGCCACGTTATTGTGGGCAGGCGTATCACTTACCATCAGGTGAAGGCCCTGCTAGCTTCGTCGCTTCAATTGTAAAAAAAAAATCGTCTGTGGTTAGGCAACAGTAAGGTCGACCTGTGGCCATGAACAAACGAAAATAATTTCCTTCTAAAATAATTACTTCCGGTCCTCTGTGATATATCACACTCGTAGGTTGTTTGAGGTTATATATAATAAAACATTTTTTTTTTTAATTATAAGAGATGGTAATATCTGATTTAGTCCTGGTAGATAACTCTACTACAATACATTTATGAACATCCTATGGCTCCAAGAAAGGGCAAAGGGCGTCCACAGTGACTCCATCGCGTTCGGTCTTGGGATTCACCCTTAAGTTTATTTCACTTCTTCTCCATCTTCTTAGCCTCGTCTTTTTGGATCTCTTCGCAGAGAGTGGCCAATCCACTTTCATTTGCGACGGAATCAGAGCAGAGCTCCAGGAATTTTTCATTGGTGCCAGTGCATACTGAGAATTCGCCGAAGACAGCAGTTGACAAAGACCTTTACATATATATATATATATATATGTATATGAAAACAAATTTTGTATTGGCTTCTGAGAAGCGGCATCGGAATATGAACCAATTGTTTTGATTAAGCTCAGCTGTCGCCACTCCATCAAGTACTCCTCAACGCTGAGGTCAGGCTGCGAGCGCAGTGATGACGGAACTGTAAATATTATTGACGTCCATCTCCATAACAACCGTAAGGTTAACGTCAGAATAATGAAGTTCTCATGTATGCATAAATACGTAAATAATTTCACGTGTAATAATAGTGTACTAATTAGACATCCTAGAACATTTCAAAGTGCACTTGATGGTAAGTCTGCCCGTAACAATGTGATGGTAGTTAGGATCTTTGGATATTAAATTTAGCTATAACGCCCTTCAAACCGTAACACAGTACTGTCTGTAAATTACCTAGACGGTCTCCAGCAAGAGACTTACCACCAATAAACCTGTTTGCTTTATGACTCGATGATATATAAATTCTAGTTTTACTTCCGGATCCGCTCTTTCAGTTACCAGTTGAGTACAGTAGCCGTTGTACGAAATGATTTCTCTACTTGAAGGTAGAAAGGTTTCGCGGTGATTCATCATCAGCCGATAGACGTCCACTGCTGGACATAGGCCTCCCTCAAAGATCTCCACATCGATGAACACTCATGTTTTTTTTATTCTATAAAGAGACGAGACTAGCGAGACGTTCACCTGATGGTAAGTGATACGCTTGCCCATAACAATGGCGCTATTTAGGATATTAGACATTTCACCTTGTGTTTGTCGCCTTGAGACTTATGTTGTCTTATTACACCAGTAATATCGCTAACTACGACACCCTTCAAACCGGATCACTGTAATGTTCGCACAATACTGTCTGTCGGCTGCAATAGGCGCTGCGGTGGTACCTACCTAGACGGTCTGTAGCAACAGAGACACTACCACCAGTGATAGCTATCGGTCCTTCAAACCGGATCAGTGTAATGTAATAAGAGTTGCGGCAGTATTTACCCAGACGGTGTCCGGAAACAGAGACTTTTTTTTTGGGCTCTAGGGGGAAATCTTCCAAAGATACCTTGCTTCCAGGGGAAGTCAAAATTATGTGAGATTGTTACTCACTAAGACCCTGTCAGTGGTCTGCATGAGTGCGTTCGGAGAGGCCCAGAGACATTGAAGGTGAGTCTAGATGTTCTGTAACAAGAGAGACCTATCACCATCAGTAGGTATAACAGTAAAACTTACCACATCCGTCTGTGACGGTGGTAAGATACTTATAGTTGTGACTTTACTTTTTTATATTAATCTGTGGCCCAATGTTATCTAGTCAGTGACACCAAGCACTGCTCTCGTGGACCTGATGACCTTTAATCTACAAATACTTGCATAACATTATTTTTGTTGTATTGGCTTTAAAATAAAAAGTTTACTGCAGAGTCAGTCTAAAGAAGCCGAATAATTACAATAGCTACAGCGTCCCTCAAACCGGAACACAGTAATGTTTGCACAGTACTGTTTGACGGCAGGAATAGGCGCTGCGGTGTGTCTACCTAGACGGCGACAAAGAGCTATCACCACCAGAATTATATTTGAAATTTGTCGCAAATATTCCTTATGAACACCCCCACCACTCTCTTTGGGGAAGGAATTTTGTAAAATCCATTCTTAGCTGATCTCTAAGAGGCAGAAGCGATGTCTCTACCAAGTTCTGAGTAATTTATCCTGTGTGAGAGCAACGGAAAGGACTATCTATGCTCCGGGTTTCCCTGCGTGATCGAATCAGATATGAGGAGATCCGCAGGAGAACTAAGGTCGCCCGTACCGGCAATGAGCAGGACACATCGCTCGAAGAGCTGACTGCTGATGGAGCACCAAGGTCCTCGAAAGGCGACCGCGTACCGGATGACGCAGTGTTGCCAGGCCCTCCACTAGGTAGTCCATCGATCTGGTGAAGGTCGCAGGACATGGATGCGGGCAGCGCAGGTTCGATCGATGTGAAGATTTTTTGAGGAAGACCTATGCACAGCAGTGGTCGTCTGTCGGCTGATGATGATGACCCCGTGTCATTGTTAGCTCTGGATATCTCCTGCAAGTATAAATATTTACAAATTCCTCTTTATATAATAGCGCCTGTTGCAGCCGACACAGTACTGTACAAACATTACTGTGTTCCGGTTTGAAGGACGCCGCAGCTGGTGTAACTACGGTAACGAGTCTCAACATCTTATGTCTCAAGGCGACGAGCGCAATGTGGTACAATTTACACCATTCTAATCGGCATACTTATCACTTACTATCAGGTGAACATCTCGCTCGTCTCGTCGCTTAATGATATTAAAAAAAAAAAATCAGTTCCAGCATCTTGTTCGTTGTGAAAGACCTGAAGAACTGTACTCGATATTGTTAAACAAGACACCTCTTTTTGTGTCGCGTGTTAAACACATATATTATATACTGTCATCAGCCTCTAATTACCTGATGGTAAGTGATGCATTCGCCTATAACAGCGTGGCGCTAGTTATGATGATATTCATAGCACCAAATTGCGCTTGCCTAAGACATAACATGTTGTCTCATCACCTCACTAATTACACTAGCTACAGCGTCCTACAAACAGGAACACAGTAATGTTTGCACAGTACTGTTTGTCGGCTGCGGTAAGAGCTCCAGTGATACCTAACTAGACGGTCTCTGGTGATCCCGAGGATCCGTTGGTACACTGCGCCGTATGTCAGTTGCCATGAAGGCAGCTTTATGAAGCAGAGGTTTACCAAGTACCGCCTGTATGACCTGATCCAGCTCGTACGAGCAAAGTTGAGGGAGAAGGAGCTTGTGGTGCTGGCATCATTAGATATAGAGGAAGCCTTCGACAAAGCCTGGCGGCCGGCTATGCGGTGTAGACTGGCTAAACTGGCTGCCCCGTGGGCCTGCTTACTGTGTTCCGGTTACCTGACCGGAACACAGTAATCTTCCGCTGCAATAGGCCGCTGCGGTGGTAAGGACCACCGCAGCCGAGACTTACTATCAGTATATTTAAAGTGTTGACGTTGTCAATGTTCGCAGATGTTGGTTGTAAGCCTGCTTGCGTGCGTGTCCATGGCGCATGCGCTGCGCGTGGGCGTGGGCATCGCAGACGTCACGGGCCCACCTGCTGAGGTTGGCTTTGTAAGTAAAATTAAAGCTTGTCTAAGTTTATTTTACATATTTTAATATACATATTCAATTATGTATATAATGATTTTTTTTATATCATTAAGCTACAAAACGAGCGGAACGTTCACCTGATGGTAAGTGATACGCATGCCCTTAACAACACGGCGCTAGTTACGATGTCTCATCACCTGAGACATAAGAAGTCGATTCTCGTTATTTCAGTTATTACACTAACCACAGCGCCCTTCAAACCGGAACACAGTAATGTTTGAACCTCTTTTTTTTAACGCAAGGGAAATCTTAAAAGATACCTTGCTTATGGGAGGAAGACAAGGTTATGTCGGACTTCTACTCATTAAAACCCTCTCGGTGATCTCCCTCAGTGCATTAGGAGGGGCTCCGGAATCTCCTACGGGACGCACCAGTGCCCCTCAGCTCTCTGGCTAAAGCATCCCACGGAAGGGCAAAGCCCTCCTTAGCACCCACGCTGTGCTACGGCAAATACAAGACCACCATGCATTTGCCGTCCTTCTAGGGCTCTGACGCCTGAGGGCTCCTACCCTCAAAGCCCATGAAAGCGACCTTGTATGACAGGCAGGGAATACTTTAGTCCTACTCTTAATATCCCGATACTTCAGGACTGGCAACAGAGACCTACCACCAGTGAATCAAGATCTATTGAGGCTCTAGAATTCTAGGTTTTCCCTAGGAGCTAGGACATGAAGTTCTTCAAAGGGCGTGGATAGGTTTCCGCAGGGTCGGCAACACGCCCGATGATACCTCTGTTACTGGGGGTTATTCTTACTTCATATAAGTTTGATCCCCAAGGTATATACATAAATGCTTACACAACTTGGCACAGTTACCTTAGTACTTAGCTGGTGACCTTAAAAAGGCAACTTGTTTGTACTTATATAGGCGAGTCGATTCAATTCTGCTATTCCAATGTCCAGATCAATCAACAAAATACAATCCTGCTGGTGGTAGGCCTCCGTGGCCAGAGATAATATACGAAGGTACAAACATAACTGTGTTCCGGTTTGAAAGGTGCTGTAGCTAGCGTAATTTTTAAGATGACGAGACTTAACATATGTCTCGACGCGACGAGGGCAATGCGGTGCAGCGTATACCAAACTAATAGCGCCATGTTGTTATTAGCACGCGCAGCACTTAAAATCAGGTGAAAGTCCCGTTCGTCTCGTCCCTTTGTTGAATAAACAATCACTGAGATGTTTTTAGATTGAAATCATCTGTGACTGGAATACAACAATTATTTGGTATTAATATTAAGAAGGTCGGAGAAAAGAGGTTACATGAAATAATTTAACTCCTGCTGGCGCCATCTACTAAAAGCCTTTGGAAAATTTTTGTTTATTCATTACTCTACATAGACAATATTTTTTTTTATTCCAATTATATTAGCGGGACGATCATCTGATGGTAAGTGATACGCACGCTCACAATAATATGGCGCTAGTTAGTACGGTATACACTGCACCGCATTACGCACGTCGCGTGAGACATATGTTTAGTCTCATTACTCCAATAATTACACTAGTTACAACACCCTTCAAACCGGGACACAGCAATGTTCAGCAGCAAAAACAAGCGTTGCTGTTGTACCTAGTCGGTCTCCGGCAACGGAGATCTACCACCAGTAAATTTATTTATTCAGTTGAAGTTGTATGACAGAGCATATTAATTATATCCTGGTGGACATTCTCTTCCTTGTTTTATGTCCATTTTAGTACTTTCGTAATTTATTTCTGTTTTGCTAATAAGAGCTTCCGTGTGAACGGATTTCGAACGGAGTAATTAAATTACCAACAGATGGCGTTGTAATAAATTTGCATATAAAGCTTTGAATATTTTTTAAATGGCCTCTAGATGGCGTGTACTAGATTTACAGTAAAGAGTACTGGAAAATAAATATATATATAAACATTATCATCATTATCAATTGCTTCTTAGCGTTTGTACTTGTAATTAAAGACCTGTATATTTCACTAACTCTTTTAATTACCGCAAAGGTTGGTAACACTGCTATACTAATGTTAGTAATTACAATAATAAAGTTTCTATATTCCGCCTGTGCGTGCGACCGCACGTGAGAGTTGAACAGAGTGCAGCATCAGTCGGGTGTTGTCTATACGTACAGCGTGATGGTAAAATGTTGCCATCCTGAAAATATACAGATTACAAAATGTATAAATTAATACACTATTACAATATGGTTGCAGACAGGATCAAACTTATAGTGTAAAGGATAAGGCACAGTTAACTACAAAGGGCAGAACGCCACAGCCTATTTTTGCCCACTGTTAAGCATCATCATGAGCTGACAAATATCCACTGCTGAACATAAGTCTCTCCTAAAGATTTCCACATTGATCAACCCTGCGCTGCCCGCCGGCTTCGTGACCCTTACACAGTCAGTGTGACCTCCTCTACCGCCTCGTGCAGGAGCTGCTGTTGTTGGTGATAAGTAGTAATGAGATCGTGGATAGTAAATCGTGTTCGACGAACAATACTTTTGCTCTTAGATGTTCACAGCAGGTTTACAATAAGGTGGTACTCAGACACAATTCTGATACACGTCCACTGTTGGACATACGCCGTATGGGGGATCTGGTCCATTTCCCACCACACTGGCCCAATACGCGTTGGGAGCCAGAGCCTCGTTTGTCGATTAGCAGGGTGCACCACGACCCGTTGAAGTTGGCTTGGATCCCGTAAGTTGTCGTGTGAGACCCCTTACACCCCGTTAAACATAGAACTCCCCTATCGATTACCAGAGCGACCGATCTGATGTCGCCATCATCCAACGGTTCCGGATATTATTTAAAGAATGCAATAGTTGAAACTGCAATATTATCGTAATTAATCAGTTTAATTAGTATTATATAACAGTTATCTATTGCCAGGTTACCTAGTATTTTTTTTATTTTGCTCTTTCAGATGGGTTACGCGAACTTTGAGCAAACTGGGCATGGAATCCACTTGCGCCAGTTCGCGAGGGCGTTCGTGTTGGCCGATGATGGTGGTGGCAGCGCTGGCGAGAAAAGGATAGTGTTCGTGTCGGTGGACGCTGCCATGATGGGCAACGGCGTAAGGAAGGAGGTGTGATTGTTCTATCCTTATGCTAAATATACTATTATTATTCTGCGTCTACTTTCTTTTGTCTATATTTTCTTGACCTTCTCCAGGTTTTAAAGCGTCTGCATAAACGATTCGGAGATCTGTACACGGAGAGTAACGTGATATTGAGCGGCACGCACACACACTCCACGCCCGGTGGCTTCCTCATGGACTTTCTCTTCGACCTGCCAATCCTGGGCTTTGTTAAGGAGACCTACGTCGCGTATATCGCCGGCATACTTAAGGCAAGTCTCCAGAAGGATAGACTTTATTTATCGATGTACAGTTAATGTATAATTATAATAGTGCATCTCAAAATTTCCCTAAAGATGAATCGAATATCATAGCAACGATACTAGTTGGTACATCATCTGATGATCAGCGATATGTCTGCGATAATAATCTAGCTCTAGTTAGAATATTTACACTTCTGTACATTGCATAACACTTATTGAGGAAACATGGGGAAATGTCTAGATTTTATATAGGTATCCTTATTCGCTTTTCTCTCTCGATTATATGTAGGAATTATTGTCTTCCAAGCTGATTGATACGTTGCTGACGGTAGTTTATGTTTACAGAGTATCTTCATAGCGCACAACAACCTTCAGCCCGCGCGCATGGAGTACGGGGAGGCGGAACTGCTCGACGCGAACATCAACCGCTCACCCTCTTCCTACCTTAGGAATCCGCCGGAGGAGAGGGCCAAGTGGGTACCGTCGCGTCCACACAGTGTTTAGCAAACTAACGCATGCAACGTACAGGATTCTAGACTACATTAGAAGGGAATAGTGTTGTGTTAGTCCGTTGTAAAAATCTACCTGCTTTTATATAGCAGAAGTGGGGGGTCTACTTATGATCGGGAGGACGTTTCCTGAAGCGTGTTCCTAAGACTAATCCTACAGTACAAATTTTCTCCTCACGGTATGCAATGAAATTATTAACCTATACATGTTTCCTTCAATTCTAGATACAAATACGACGTGGATAAGACCCTGGCGCAGGTGCGCTTCCTTAGCAAGCAGGACAAGGTGCTTGGGGTGATTAACTGGTTCGCGGTGCACCCAACGAGCATGAACAATACAAACCGGCTAATCTCCTCGGACAACGTCGGCTATGCTTCCATACTTATGGAGAAGGCGCTGAATGGAAACCATACGCTTCCAGGGAAGGTGTGGTATTGAATCTTTGATTGTCTGTTGTTAATGTATTAAACCCAATTAATGGCTAAATGCGAAGCCCAAGGTAGAGAATATAGGGTTCTCCAGCACTTGGTTCTCTGGTCACAATGAGGATAAGAGGTCGATTAGAAAGTTGCTTTACCAAGAGAGTAAAACAGGAAGAGTACAATGGTATATAAAGTATTGAAGATGGAACATCGTGTGGGTTTAGCTTCGTGAAGCATGGTCTGTGTGATATGAATGTCGCTGATAGGTTTCTTTGTGCGCTGTAGGGGAGAGTGGTGTGCGCGTTCGCGTCGAGTAACCTGGGGGACGTTTCGCCGAACACGCGGGGTCCTCGCTGCGAGTTCTCCGGGCGGGTGTGCGACCAGCAGAGCGAGCTGTGCACCGGCCACAAGGAGCGCTGCTTCGCTTCCGGCCCGGGGAGGGACATGTTTGAAAGCACCAGGATCATCGCCACGAAGCTCTTCAACACTGCCATGGTCAGTGTACTGCAAAAAAACTTAGGAATCTTACACACTTGACTTAGTCATTAACCGTTACTTGTTCCTCTTTGATTGGTAAGTATCTTTGGTGATCTTCTTTCTTCCTAGAATTATTGAGCAAACTAAATTCCGGTTGCTAAAAAAAGGAATGACGTAGGTAGTGAAATAATTTGAAGTGGAACTTCGTCGTTCCTCGACTTTGAAATCTACGCTTATCCTTAAAGCTTTGTAAGACATACATTTTGCAGTCAGTCCTGAGCAAGCCGGGGCAGGACTTGACGGGTCCGCTGGGCGTGGTGCAGCAGTTCGTCGAGATGCCGACACAGGCTGTCTCGCCTTACGACCCCGTTGCGCAAACTTTTAATACTGTGAGTATAACATTTTGTACTATGATAGTATTAGTATAAGCTTTATCCTAAAATTGGTCAATGAAATAAGCAAAAGGGTTTTCTCAGATTATTTAGACTTTAGCGCTAGCGATAAAATAGTAGGCGGACATCGGTGTCTCCAGATTCGAAGAGTAGAGGACAATACCTGGCAGTGTGTAATAACTCGTGAATTTCCTCATTGTTTATGGGCATTTGAAAATGTTGAATAAATTCATCATCAGCCGACAGAAGATATCAAACTGCTGGACATTTGCCTCCCTCAAAGATCACCACATCGATCGCTCCTGTGCTGCTCGCATTGCCAGGCACTAGGGTCCGTCGTTTCTAGGGATTCATATAGGGGATTTGGGCCATCTCCCATCACGCTGGCCCAATACGGGTTGGTGAGAGCCAGAGCCTCGTTTGTTGATTTTTCGTTACTTGATGAACTAAGTTTACCACAAAGATGGAAATTACCCGTAGTAGGCTTGATCGTAAGCCTCCCCCAAAAATATAGATAGGTCCAGAGTCAACATGGCCGTCGGTACCGCCAAGCATTAGAGGCCGGTGTTTGTAGGAGTTCATATGGATGGGAGGGGGGAGTGGGGTTTGGGCCATTACGACCACGTTAATTACCGTTAATTTCATCGAAATAAGTAATTTCATAAGAAATATCTTCACTCTACTTTAGACATTCTGAGATGTATGAGTGGAATATAGTTGAACAGTATCCATTATAGGAGGACCATGTGGTGGGGTCTGTTTCCTCCACTATTGTTAATATTTCATACCTAGCTTATGTCGGAGTGTTTTATTATATGATAACCTTTGATACTATATATATCATGCATTATTTATTTATATATGTCAAATGTCGCGCGAACAAAGAAGATAAATACGAAGTAAATCCCGATTAGTTGCGTTTGAGATGTGTACTGAAAATCATTCATTTCGTCTCTGCCTTTTGATTCGATTCTCTGCTGATTGTGTGCTGCAAAGATATTCGATGGCCGATTAAGAAAATGAAATACGTTGTGGTGATCAATCTTGTTCTGATGTTCGCAAATATCCAATGCGGCGTTGTAAAGACTCTGGCGGACACTGTCGCTGGAGAAGTGAAAAAAGTTGTAGGTGCCATAGAACAAATTGCCGTCGAAAATGCTGGTTCAGCAAAGAGTGCCTTAGATCGAGCGATAAACATAAATTTAAACACATCGCAATTAGTTGAAAACAATGTCAAAGATACTGTGTCGACTGATATGAAAACAATCAAAGCAAAAAATTTAAATATAGGTCAACATAATCCTGAGAACACTCCATTACAAGTGAATGTCGACATTAACGTTGTTATTAATTATAATAAAAATCCCGCTAGTGATTCAACAACAACAGATAATAATAATGATGGAATTATTACAACAGATACAGTAGTTACTCCTGTGACTAAGATGAATACAGCGTCTGATATAACAGAAGGAACGACAACAGATTTGGATATTGACGCGGTGACTGAGGAAACAGTTAACAGCAACGTCTTATTCCCGGGACCAGTATATAGACCAAAAACAACTTATACGGACAACGGAGTTGTGGTGTTGGAAACTGACAACAATGTGACAAACCTTGACGAAGTTCTATTCCCGGATAGAAAGAATAACGACTCGGACGATGTAACAACCGGTTGTCCGTATGGGATGATCATGACGGGGAAGGGGTACTGCTTGAAACTAGAGAAGCAGGAGGAGAAACTGTATAGGATGAAGATTAGGTCATTCCGCGATATTATCGGTAATGTATGCCTGACGGAACAGGAAAGGGCACTGAATGACTCATGTCGTAAAATGTAAACTTAACCTAAAAAAAATAATATTTTGTCTATGGATTTGTAAAAATATTTCTTTTTGTGTTTTTGTCATTTCTAGTCTATATTAAGGGTTTAAAGATTAATAAAATATTACACCTATTTTTGTTTTAATTTAGCAGCAGTTAGTTTACTGCTGACAGATCTTTAATGCTCAAGTTGAAAGCCATATTAACTACCAGTTCAAATTCGTGTCCATGTCGTGTCGTAACATGGAGTGGAGCTGGAGGCGGTATCAAGTTATAATTTCTTTATCTTCCATCTGGTTCCGTACAAAAACACACACGCTTACGATTGCTGATCAGATTTCGACTACTCTCCTATTCAGACTGGTCACAGTCTTACTGTCCTCCTTGCTTGACGATGAAGTTACAGTAGTTTCTCGAAAGGCTGTTGCCTTACTTATTCCCGTTGGCAGTTACTTAAACTGCACTTCCCAAAGATGGTATAATGCCATGACGAGCTATTGCGCGGGACTGTTTAAACTCCTCAAAAGAATTATTAGCTTTGCGCATAGTTTTAGTGGTTCTCAAATGTTTTTTTTATCCTTAGGTTTAGTTGTTTCCACGCCATACTTTTTTTATTATAGCGGCAGAAAGGTCAGGAGGGGCTCCCGGATCTCCTCCGGAACGCACCAATACCACCATGCATTTGCCGTTCTCCTAATGCTCGCTTATAGAGCTCTAAGGCCCCCCACCCCCAAGGCTCGGAACTCGAGAACCCTTTTAATCGCCTTGCACGAAGGCAGGGAAGACCTTAGTCCTATTTTTAATAGCCCAAGTCTATAGGGCTGGTCTTCCATCGCCATCCTAGTTCACAACTGTTAAATGCTGAACTTTCCAGTAGCATTACCCGCGCAATAGCAATAACTGACGTCTGTCCTCTGATGATTATGATGATGATGAGGTTTCCAAGTACTTACGTTTGTACTGCTATTAAAATAGCCATTTTTGCACATCGATGTTACGGAATAGGTAAACGGGCCGTTGAAATAATGAAAATCTAGCACAGATGCTGTTTATTGTCACAGCATCCACATCTTCTTTTCTACTGTCTCTGCGTCACGAACACTAGTATTCGTTCTATCACAGGCTGTGGAAGCGGTCGTAGAGACATCCTTGTTACTAGGTAGGCAGTTGGCTGCTGCGCCAAGAAGGAAGTGAAACCTATTGAAATTACTGAAGTAAGGGAGAAGGATAGTACTAAAAAAAACCCTTATACATGACAAATTTTCAGACTCGTATGATTAATTATGAAATACCAACGTTCTCAGAGTACGAAGGTGTCCGGCTGCTACCCGGCGATGGGGTACAGTTTCGCGGCTGGCACCACTGACGGCCCGGGAGTCTTTGACTTCACCCAGGGCACCACCACGTCCAACCCGTTATGGAACGCGGTCCGGGACTTCATCGCTGAACCCACCAAGGAAGATGTAGCATGTCACTCGCCAAAGCCTATACTGTTGGCGACAGGCAGGGTAACTTTTAAACGTTTGTATTTTTATGATGCTGGTGGATGTACCTTACAGGTGACGTCTAGATAAATCACCACTTTACCACATACATGACTAGTATCTGATTTAAATACAGGAGTCAACGAGTGAAGACTATTTCTTAATAACGAAGCTGTACATAGATGGTCTAGAAAGATCTACCATTAGTAAAAGAACTGGACGGATGTGGTGTAATAACTCGGTATTGTAATTTGCCAACACCACAGGCAAGGTTCCCGTACGAGTGGCAGCCGCGCGTGGTCTCGTGCACGGTGGCGCGTGTGGGCGGGCTGGTGGTGGCGGCGGTGCCGGGCGAGTTCACCACCATGTCGGGCCGCCGGCTGCGTCAGGTGGTGGCGAAGGCCGCGCCGGGCGCCAGTCGCGTAGTACTAGCCGGATTGTCTAATATTTACGCGGATTACATTGTCACACCCGAAGAGTACCAGGTAAGTACCAGGTTTGTCTTCTATACGATGGCGGAATTTAGTTTAATAAATACACAAAAACTAGTATAAAAGAAATGATAGATATAAAACACTTTTTTAACAAAATAATCAAATCTTTTGTATATTGTTTGTTTGGTCCATCATCCTTTCCGTAAGGATTATATTGACACCGGAACTGCACCTAATCTGTCTCGTCATCAAAGAAGCATATCCATCATCGCCTTGTTCTTCAGTAAGAGTACATAACATCGTATTATCTATGGCTGTTAACATTGTATATAAAATCGTTTTCGTCCGTGTGCGCAGGCGCAGCGTTACGAAGCGGCTTCTACGATATACGGTCCGCATACCCTCGACATCTACCTGAACAAGTACACAGAGCTCACCGAGGCGCTGGTGAAAGTAAGTCTCCAGTTCAGTTCTTGTAGCTATTCCTACTCAGTAACATTTTCGGACTCGTTGAGGTTAACTACATGACTATAAATTGCACCAACGACTACTCCGACTCCATTTTACATAATCTCTATACTTCCAGGGCCACACGTTGGAGCCGGGGCCGAGTCCTCCAGACTTCAGCGATCAGCTGATCACGTTAGTGCCGCCGGTGCTGTGGGATGCCGCACCCTGGGGCAAGGAGTTCGGTGACTGCGTGAAGCAACCGCAAAAGTACTACAGCTACGGAGATACCGTCGCCGCCACTTTTGTAAGCTTGCTGGTTGCCATCTGACTGAAATGTCTAATTTGTAGTCGGGTTCCTCATCGATGATAAGTAAGGATGCCATGATAATCTCGTAAGACACATTTTCATGTTCTTCTCTCGGTGAAGATTAAGAATATAAAATTGCAATGGCTGTGATGGAGAATCTTGTTATTCTGTAAGCGGGTGAATAATAGCATGCATTATTGGGGATAGAACTGTACTGTGGAAATAGGGGTGTAAGGGGTCCCGTACAACAATTCACGGGATTCGAGTCAACCTCACCAGCTCGTGCTAATGAACAAACGAGGCTCTGGCTCCCACCAACGAGCAATGGGCCAGCGTGGTGGGAAATGGCCGAAATCCTCCCATATGAGACTGAGTGCCCGGCAATACCGGAGTCAAGGACCGATTGATGTGGAGATCTTTGGGAGAGGCCTATGTCCAGCAGTGGACGTCGATTGGTTGATGACGATGATGGAGATAGAACTGGGGGATAACGAACCCGTGTGAGATCAGAGGAGCGGTGAGTTTTCAAGAAGTTGAGTTTTTAAGGAAGATGACATTTCCTTGCACCGGTCAGGTGTCGGGGCACCCGCGGAACAGCGTGCGCCACGAGCGATGGTACGCCGCTGTCGAGCGGCTGGAGTCGGAGCAGGACGACGCGTGGAGTGTGGT
This sequence comes from Ornithoptera priamus, assembly GCA_029034505.1. Classification (NCBI taxonomy): domain Eukaryota; kingdom Metazoa; phylum Arthropoda; class Insecta; order Lepidoptera; family Papilionidae; genus Ornithoptera; species Ornithoptera priamus. The sequence goes on along the minus strand of JARDWD010000267.1, from coordinate 84,255 downwards.
CGCCACCGATGCGGATTGGGAGACCAAGTGAGTCGATGTTACAGGTTTATGCTCCAGACCTTACTGCTTATAGATTATAGTCCAAGCAAGCCTCATAATTTAACCTGGCCCTGTAGCACAGTCAACATTTATAAAGCGAAGGCTCCTTTGCGTTCCATTTCGAAGCTACTTGTTGAGGAGTTTGGTTGCTAGGGTTTTTGGATCCTGCCTAACCAGTTTCCACCCTTACATTGCAAATCTGTTCCTTCAACAGCATGCTGTGTTTTTAGTTTTTTTTTACTTATACATCTTACTATCTTCTGCCCGAAAGTAAACTCCAGATCGTGTAAAGTTAATGATTGCTTTCCTAGATATATCTGGCAGCGAAACTCTAAGATCCTTGGCACCAGCCACGCGGAGATCGAGTGGGAGATTCCGCCGGGCACCAAACCTGGAACTTACCGGCTGCACCATTACGGCAACTACAAGTACATCCTCGGCGGGATATACCCGTATCACGGTTTCAGTGACAGCTTCGAAGTCACTTAAGATTGCAGTTGCACGTATTTTTGAGTGATTAAAACCCGACCAAATTAAAGAGTCGATTTATCTTTGCATGCGTTTTTCTTACTCAGGTACTTTTTAAATTGGCCGGACTATTTTAATCTAGTTTTCATTTGTATCAAAGTCGATTTAAACGAAATTGTTTTTAGCTGTTATAAAAAAAAACCTTTTGTGGGGGATTATTTTTACGTGGGTTTTTTTTTAGTTTTAATTTTATTATGATGAGATTTTGTGATATTTGAATTATGATATGGATTCATCGTTATCAAAATAAATCTGATAGATATTGAAAGTTTCCTCATCATCAGTATACAGATGTCTTAGCTTTACGTAAGCCTCACCCAAAGAAAAAGTGCGTACAAATAAAGTATTTCACCTGATGGCCAGACGTGGACGTCTATTGGTTGATGGTGATGATTGAAGCTGTGTCTCATTTAAACAGGTGAAGTTCAGATCAAGTGTTAGCGCATAGAAATAACTATAAACACACAAACGTATACGTAAGTTTACGTGAACAATAAGTTATTCATATTTACCATGACTTAAACTTAGTAAAAATCTATATATTTATATACATCTGAATGTTGGCCATTGTGTCATTAAAAAGGGTTTTCTTTTACTATTATAATTATAAGAAATCCTTGTAGAGGACATTAAGTAAATAAGGACGTAGGTATATATAATGCAAAGGAAATATAGCTATAAGTAGATCTAGATTAGATATTAGGTTGCCGTATCTGTACCTAAGATTAAAAACTTTTTGAACACTAGTCGCTCGCTTGTTTATTTATAAATTAATAAATAAATATTTATTTATCTCATGGTTACCTTTTAGATATAAATCGAAACCTTTCTCAAGGCTAATTAATTAAATTATCCATTTTTAACAATACGATTTTTATTTCCTGTTACCTATATCTGTTTCCGGCCACACAACGTTTGAGGCACAGTTTGGTATTTTCTGCTATTTATTTCTCTGGATATTATCTTTGAAAAATATTTTATTGGTAATTACACAGAAAAAAAAATAATTATATTATTTTTATTTACTATAAGCCTCCACCTAACTAAGAATAGGATAAATACGAATACAAACAAAACTCTTAGCTGTACGAGCGCTTACCTTTGCCTTTTCTATTAAGAGGGAAGAAAACATAATAAAACGCTGTGTTCTCTGGTCTTTATTTCTTTTGAACAACAACAAAACATAATTCGTCCTTGATAATTAACATTTTCACAATATAAAATTAATTATCTGCATGTAAACAACGGTGTATTAACAATTTGCATACATTTATGAGTATTTATATACTAGCTGTTCCTCGGTCCGCTTTGCTGGCCGTAATATAGAATTACACTTGAAATATTCTTTGATAGCGACCGCAAGTGATATTCCATACCAATCGTTACCATAGCAACCGCATAATACCAAAGGAAAACGTTTATAAAAGTAAATTAGCAATAAAATGATAAAGGATCGATGAAATTCTAAATAATAAGTGGCCTATAACCATTTGCAAACCTTTCCGCATCGAATGCTCATGTTCCCATGTCGACACTACACTAGTTTTCACGTGATTGGCGAACAAAGAACCTATTTTCATTATATATATATATATAAATTTGTGTTATAAAAATAAATACGAGATAGTGTTTGCAGCTCATCTCCATATTTTTAATATACTCCTGAGTTTTGATGGAGAGACTACTTGCAGGCATTAAACATTACCTTTCACAACTTCTACAATTATTATAACATATAATATATATATATATATATATATATATATATATATATACAATAACATAACTATTTTTTATTTAATTTATTTGTTTAATAATTGAAATATTTAAATATACGACCTATTATTTTATATTGTTATTATATCAAATGTAATGGTAAGCTATAGAAATAAATTAATGATGATAAGGTAGTAGTTATTATTTTTGCTACCCCTATAAAAACTTTATATATTTATAGACGCGTGGGATGTTCACCTGGTGGTAATTGGTACCCCTACCCATAACAATGAGACGCTCGTAAGCTTGTTAGACACTGCAGGACATTCAGCTCGTTACCTTGAGACATGCGATGTTAGGTCCCGTTACCCCAGTGATTTCATCAGCTACAACTTCCTTCAATGTGGAAGGCAGTAATGATCGCATACCACTGTTTGGCGGTGTGGCGTGTATCCATCATCACAACAGTACCGGCGTGACGCTGCTCTGGACAGAGGTCCTTCGTTATTCCGTCATCATCCTCTCACCTGGCACTCGAAGACTAAGCAATAGAATCTGTCGCTTATATTTATAACAAATGCTGAGTTATCAATTTGTTTATTTATACAACACGTTGGAGGAAACAAGTTGCGCTTTCAAGTAATCAATTAAGTATAAAAGACTGGACGTCTTGCAGTAGAGATCACAGATCCGGGTCTATGAGCCCAGTGTCAGATAAGCTGTAAGAATCGCATTAGGTTTCAGCGGACTACAAAGGAGTTAACTGTACATACTAATATTTAATTTCTTTTACTATAGTAAAGTGAATTTTAAGATATACATAGATACTGTTTGAAGCACGCGATTTATTTACAAGAACTAAACTTCACAAACCCCATAATGGTGAACCGACTTCAGCTGTAAAAAACGTCCACAGCGGCAGAAATAAGAGCTGTGTTTGTACACACACCTAGACGGTCTCCGGCAACAAAAACCTACCACCAGTGAGGATAGTTCATCATGACATCGGATACACGTTGAATTGAAAGACAGCGAAATTATTCGGGTAAAGCGACCTAAATTCACAGCATCAGGACCAGTATCTGTATGGTGTATAAATCCTAATTAACATCACAATGTTATGATCCGGAATTTACCATTAGTTCCTCTAGGTCCACGAGCCCAGTATCAGAGTAGCTTTAGGAGCCAAAATGACAACCAAGCGCTCAACATCATCAAATAATTTACCACAACCCAAAATTAGGACAGGGCATGGGTTAATTGTTATATCCAGTTTATTCCTTTTTTTACGATCTATTTAGTCGACTTAATTTTTTTTATCTGTTTCATTATTGTCATCAGCCGATAGTCTACCACTGCTGGATATAGGCCTCCCCAAAAATCTCGACATACAGTCAGCATGGCCTCCGGTACCGCCGGGCACTACGGGCTGTTGTATATAGGAGTTCATATGGGGGATTTGGGTGATTTCCCACCACGCTGGCCCAGTGCAGTTTGCAGGGTGCACCACGAACAGGTAGGCTTGGATACCGTGAGCTGTTGTGCAAGACCGCTTACACCCCTTAATCTATTTAGTTGACTTTCTCTTCATATATAAAGAAATGAATAAGAATCAAACTTTAAATCATACAATCAAAAATTCTTTCCGGCTGCCTTACAGCGAGTTATCTTATCTGAAGTATCGACTGCGCCATAGTAAAAAATCTTTTTTTTTTATATGTACCGTTAATCTAAACGCCAACAGTATGTTGGTTTAAGTAACAGCTTGAGAAGCATAAGTAGCTGGTTCGAGTGCGACGGACAATTGTAATAATGATGATGATTATGAATTTCGCTTGTCTTGCTAACGTTGTTGGATTAGCAGATACCAGAGATTATGATATTCCTTATTTTCTCTTGATGGCGTCAATTTACTGGTGGTAGGTCTATGTAGGTCTTGTAGTCTCAGGCTAATAAGAATAGGACTAAGGTAAGCCCTGCCTGTCGTAGAAGGCGACTGAAAGGGTTTAGGAGTTTCGCGGACCTTGAGCATAGTTCAGCGATGGTGTCTACGAGGGTTATGCTCCTCTTCAGAGACGTGTTAACACAAAGTGTAGAGGGGCACCGGTGTGTTCTACAAGACATACCGGAGCCTCTCCGAATGCATTGATGCAGATCACCGGGGGGGCAAATAACTCTGACTTCCTCTCAGAAGCAGGGTATCTTTCGAAGATTTCCCCCTCCAAATAAAAAAAGGTCTAGGTAGGTATCACCGCCGCGCTTATTGCCGACAAACAGTACTGGACAAACATTACTCTGTCGCGGTTTGACGAGCGCTGTATCTAGTTTAATTGTTGGGGTAATGAGACTCAATATCTTACGTCTCAGGCGACTAGCGCAATATGGTGCAATATATATCAGCCTAATTACCGCCACGTTGTTATGGACGGGCGTATCACTTACCATCAGAGAAACGTCCCGCTCGTCTCGTCGCTTAATTTAATTAAAAAAATCAACGCAGCGCTTATTTTTCTCGCCAAGTAGGTGTGTAAAAATATTAACCTGTTCCTTCTGAAGGATGCTGCACCTTGTTATATTAGTGGTAACATAATGATTGTATGAAAATGCTCCTTCATCTGCCACAAAGCAGTTCCATAAACTCATTATTATTAATATCTTATAGAGTGACGCAGGCTTCCGGAACAGTTCACGGGATGCAAGCCACCTTCATCAGCTTGTGGTGTTGCTAATCAACAAACAAGGCTCTGGCTCCCACCAACCCGCATAGGGTCAGCGTGGTGGAAAATGCCCAAATTCTGCTATGTGAATCCCTACCCGATCGATGTAGGAATCTTTAGAAGAGGCCTATATCCAGTATTGGACGTCTATCGGCTGATGATGATGATGAGAGTCAGTGTTCTGTTTATCCTAATTATATCCATATTTTTTTTCTCTTTATTGTAAGACCTTACAGCGAGGTATATAAAAGGCGGGGTTAATTCCTGTTGGTATTCACCACCAGCCAAGCTTCGGTGACGTGAAATGTTGTGGTGGGAGATAACTTACTGACTTAAACCATATGGTTTAAGTCATTAAGGTATCATTTAACAATAGTAACAACATATATACATATAAATAATACAATATATATATATATATATATATATATATATATATATATATATAAATAGATAACACTAAGATGTCTGTCTGCTTAAGGGATTATTGAATACTTTGTCAATGAAAATTGAACAGTTCTCCGTTGGTGACCTTAAGAGCATTGTGCAAGCTGAAAACGTTTTAATTGGATGTCAACTCATCGACTTGATAACCTAGATAAGATAAATATTTCCATAATCTAAATTAGTCGACTAGAATTTTGGTTTTCGATTAAATTCCCTACTGGTCGCGATGCGAGCGGGCGCACTAATCCCAAGTTGATAACGATTGTATCGTGAAATTAATTCAGTTGATGTTAATAACTTAATTTAGGACAGCTTGTGTTCTCCTTAAATTGTAGGCCGAAGTGTCCAGATTTAGATTTAGGTAAGTCTTTTGATTTTTGTCACCCTTAAGGTAAAGATTGAAAGGCTGTAAGTCCTTTCGCTTTCGATGACGGAACGATAAGGGGAGAGTGAAATGTGTCAAGAGCAATTAATTTTTATTTGGTGGACGTGGATCAATGGCCTTGGCTCTCTCTCTCTATTTTGTCATAACAACGTGGCTCTAGTAAGAATGGTATACCCAGCACCACATTACGCTTGTCGCCTTAAGATATTAAGTCTCGTTACATTAGTAATTTCATTAGCTACAGCGCTCTTCAAACCCGAACACAGTAATGTTTGACAACTAGTGTTTGCCGACAGACATAGGCACTGCGGTTTCATCTGTCTGTGTACACGGTTTCGGGTAACGCACACCTACCACCAGAAGACTGCCCTGTGATAATAGATCAGGAAGCCCAATTGTCAAATGAGCCATCAAAGATATTAAAAAATCGAATACAAGTTGTTTGTCAGAACTTTTCTTCATACCGAAGACTACAGGAGTGACAAGAGTTCTAGCGTACTAGGCCATCGCAATATATACAGGGTGGCACATTTTCTGATAGGAGGATTACTTTTGCGCCACCCTGTAGATCAAAGCTAATATGAAGATGTCCATATTGAGACCAAGGTCCTCTTAAGCTTCTATGACTTACTTACAAACGTTGAAGACAGGAAAAGGAGGAGTCCCCAAGCACACCAAACTGGCGAGCGGTTTTGGTGTCAAAATCTAAATTATTTAGATATAGTTTAAATAAATTTTTAGTTTACTAATATTTTATATCGCAAAAAGAAAGAATGGGAAAGTTTCTTCGTATTCCTCTTGAGATACTTCCATTTTATTCAGTAGCGGTGCATTTAGTGAAATCATCTAATTTTATTGTTCCTCCCCTTAAATATTAAAACATTGGAATCTTTAGAAAGATTAATCAATTAAGAAAGTAAATCTATTTGAGGGTAATCGAAACAGATCACAAGTTTGAGTCTGTTTAGATCCATTCCGCCTTGTGTTGCAAATGATCCTCAATTCAGACTTTTCACCACAAGGTTTGTGGAGTAGGTTTTGTAAAAACAAACTGAAATCAAAGTGGAATAAGTTTTTGTAAGTTTTTACTTTCATTCTAAAATTATGATAACTTGGTAACAGATATATTTGTTGTATAAATATCTGTCTAGATAGATCTAAAATTTAGTATCTTGTGACGGGGCATAGGTACTAGTTATTAATATGTTCTCAAGGTTAGAACTTGTTAAGAATGGATGTTTTTGTTAGTGTCAGATTGTGCATCTTAAATTTAAACCTTCACGACGTTAAATTGTTAACACATTAAGATTACACCAATTTTCTCCAACCGATTGCAAAGTCACTGTTTGAAGATAACATTCAATGATGCTGATGAATTTTCAGAGAATGGCGTTGTCGTTGACGGGCAAAATCGTCATACCAGTACTGGTGCTGGCTGTCATAGGCGCGATGATAGCACTCATAGTAATCATAGTTCGAGACGGGGACTCGGGTACGACGGAGAAACCGACCACACCTACGACTACTACTGTAGACCCGTCGACTGCTACGACTACGACGTATGAAACGGAGCCCGCTGAAACGACAACGACCAGCGCGGGGACGTCTACAACCAGTGAGGGTACAACGACAACTAGTGAGGGTACGACGACAACTAGTGAGGGTACGACGACAAGTAGCGCGGGAACAACTTCGTCTACCACCAGCACCACGGAGGGGCCCGAAAAGGCGATCAAGTACAGTGTCGGTGTCGGAATAGCCGATATGACAGGACCTTGCGTCGAGATTAATTTCGTAAGTTTCGATAAGTTAATGATGCACGTGTACTTGATAAATAAATATAATTATGTCGTAAGGTTGATGATTTGTAATCATCCACCCACCCGATGAATATATTTTAAAAACTTACGACTTTCCCATGCAACAAAAAAACGGGACTGGATAGTATGTTCACTCTTCACCACCTTGTTCTCATCGCCTTAGGACATACGACATCTCTTTACGTGGTAAGATTTCACTCGCCACAGCTACATCTCGTCTAGTATAATAAACGAATATGCTCTTATTTGGCATCAACATACAAAAAAAAAAATTCAACATTTGCAAGAGGTGAGCAATGGGTTGCCAAAATTATCAAGTACAGAGCTGATTATGAGGAAAAACCTAAACATAACCCTGACTTATCTTTTAGAATGCTAAAATAAGCGTATTAAACAAATATCTCCAGGAAATCATGCCTTGCTTTGAGAGTATCTCTCTTCTTCTCCTTCTCTCTTCAACTTACTCGTGCAAATTGTGCCGTAAAGGATCGACCGATTTCAGATGGGTTATGCAGAAATTTCGCAGTCCGGTCGGGGTCTGCACCTTCGACAGTACTCCAGGGCGTTTATTTTCATCCAGGGCAACACCAGAGTCGTTCTGGTTACTGCCGAGGTGATATCCGTGGGTATTGCTGTCAGGCGAGAGGTAACTTATATTTTTTTATGAAATCTAACGTAAAAGTATTAATGGTGACAGACCTTTGCAGTACTCGGTAGAAATAAAACTGATGGGATTGTTAATCTGCTTCTTGCTGATGGGAAACTGCTCGGAGATAAAGAGATGAAATATTCCCTGGAATACGCATGCAAGAATAATTCAGTTTTTTTGTTAATTTTCCAGGTGGTGAAAAATCTGCAGGCGTTGTATGGCAACATTTATAACCTTAATAATGTGATTCTCACCGGGACACACACGCACAGCGCTCCCGGCGGCCATCAGGTCGACTTCCTGCTCGATATCACCATCCTCGGTTTCTCTCAAGAAACCTTCAACGCTTATGTAGTTGGGATCACTAGGGTTAGTTGGACTTTGTTGTTTGAATGTAATTAACAATAAGGGCTATTTTTAGCTTCAGAAAGCTGGATCAAGTCTTTAGACAGACTTCAACGACGTCGTCCTTCTCTTTCCAGTAGCAAAGGAATTTCTAGCTAATCCTGTTTTGATGTTTATCTGGTTAAAGAGCGTGTCACTTAATGTTCATACTTAGTGAAATTTTTAAATCTTTCTCAGAGTATAGTTAGAGCTCATGAGAACGTGGTACCAGCACGGCTATTCTTCGGGCAGACGAGTCTGCTGAATATAAAGAAGAATCGTTCACCGTTTTCTTACAGCAACAATCCCGCAGAGGAAAGAGGACGGTAAGTAAACTGATAGAATGGACTCCCACCGGTTCATAGTTTTTATGCAGATCTGCGTCTTTTGTAGTAATATCTGAAGTGGAAACTTCAAAACATCCCTTGAAGGGAATAGTTTTAATAAGAATAATCTTCTGGATTATTAAAGCAAGTAGATATAAATTCGCGAAGTCGTATAAAGTTTAATTATCCCACAGCATCCCCCAGGTCTTCTCAATGCGTTCAAAATGAACTTGTCACATAGGATATAATCTGTTCCATATAATTCTAGATACACTGACAACACAGATGACATCCTGACCCAAGTGCGCATCGAAAAGGAGGACGGCAGCATCCACGGTGTGCTGAACTGGTATCCGATCCACACCACCAGCATGAACATGACTAACCATCTGATCTCCTCCGACAACCTGGGATATGCGGCTCTGCGTCTGGAGCGGGAACTTAACCCCCAGAGCATGACCGGCAAGGTGAGTGTATAATGAGAGGAATACAAAGTCATAATAACTTTATGTAGATATATATAGATATGAAGATCTTCGCAGACACTTTAAGTTCATCAGTGGACCTCCATCGGTTAATGATGGTGATGACTGTAATGAAAAGCTATTGTACTATAATAATTGTGGTCGTTTTGCTCAGCCGGACATCGTGGCGGGATTCTTCGCTTCGAACCAGGGTGATGTTTCGCCGAACACGAGGGGTGCTCGCTGTGAGTTCAGCGGGGAGCCCTGCGACAACCATTTCCTCCTATGCGGTGAGAAGGAGAGGTGCTTCTCCGTCGGTCCCGGAGAAGACATGTTCGAAAGCACCAGAATAATAGGAACAGCAGTTTTCCAAGCAGCTTTGGTAATTATAAAACCATTGTATAATACGTATAAGAAAAAATCTCCAATTGGGAGACGAATTACTTATAATAAAGAGACAGTACCAATTTCTTCTCCATCGGTATCACTTTGGACACGTGTGGTCGTGGTCATCACTTCAGGTGTTGGTGGCAAGCTTTACAACACCACTCTTCTCTGATTGCCGTCTTCCTAGTGCAACAAACAGTAACAACAGCATAATGTAAATTGCTGTTGGGACTGCTGCTGTATGGTGCTAGAATTGAAGGTTTTCAAACCTTTCCTATTCCCAAGCTACCTTTCGCAATCCAAAACTTAATAACCAATGCTATCTCCATTAACAGGATGTACTTAACAGAGCAGGCACAGAGCTGACAGGGGATATAGGTGTCGTGCACCAATTTGTAAACATGGCGGAAGCGGTCGCTCCGAAGTATAATCCTGTCGCCAGGAAATTTGACGCTGTAAGTTATTGCAATTTATTCGTTTGATACTAATCAAAAGAATATATCATCATCATCATCATCATCAGCTGATAGATGTCCACTGCCGAACAGATCAAAGAATATATATAAGATGACGATCTTGTTCTAAAAATAATATATTACCAATTTGCAAATGGTGGATTTCTAATTGCAACTTAAAAACTCTTTTAGGTTCATTTTACTTTAACTGCTGAAGGGTTTCTCAGCTTTCCTTGGAAGAAGGTTTAACAGGTGTTTAACAATTGTTATCATCACTCAACAGGGTGAAATTGTCACCGGATGTCACTCAGCTTTAGGCTACAGTTTCGCATCGGGAACTATCGACGGGGCGAACACATTCAACATAACACAAGTGAGTCGCTTGTTTGTAGGATTATTGATATCTATATACATATATGGATTATTTATGTATTCTATATCATCATCATCATCATCATTATCATCATCAGCCAGATGTCCACTGCTGGATATAAGCCTCCCTCAAAGATCTCCATATTTTGTTAGAGTTCATTGAAGGGAATTGGGCCACACTGGTCCAGTGCGGGTTGGTGAGTGATCAGAGCTTCGTCTGTTATTCAGCAGGGTGCACAGGTTATCATCATCATCATCATATCATCTATACACCATAACCATTACATTTTATATGAAGATTTATCTACTATATTAAATAAACAACTACTGTCCCAGGGCACACTGACGGGAAATCCACAGATGGACTCGATCTTGGGAGCGATAGCGGGGCCCACGCAGGAGGATATTGAGTGCCACGCACCCAAACCCATTCTTCTAGCCACAGGAAGAGTGAGTACCATAGATTACTAGTTTAAAACACAAAATACAAATATCCGTAGGTAGTGTCAAGATAATTTCCTTTTTAAAGTTTATGAACTGTTTGAAAAAATGTCTGCATCCATGTTCCCAGACCGTCTCCCCAGTACCTTGGCATTCGAAAATAGCTTCAGCTACCCTGATCTTGCTGGGCGGTCTCGCTGTGGTTGGGATTCCCGGCGAGCCCACCACGATGTCGGGCCGCAGGGTCAGGGACGTGGTCGGTGAGGTGATGAGCGCGCGCGGCCTCGAACCCAGGGTCGTCGTATCCGGCCTCACTAATGAGTACATACATTACATCACCACATTCGAGGAGTATCAGGTAGTTTTTACATATACCTTTTTAACTGTGTCTAATATTTGAATACACAAGTATATAATACTTTATTTAATTAGCACAACTATAAAAGATCATTATGGTCAAGTGTGGGTTGGCGGGTGCCTATTCTCCATGATATCTGTTGTTATTTTGGCACATATCGAGGTTCTCCTTCTCCGATCGGATCCACGCCACGTCTAGCCGTATACCATCACCGTTTCTTAAGATAATTCAACATGAGTTATTTTCCCACAGATCCAGAGATACGAGGCGGCCTCCACCATCTTTGGTCCACACACACTCAACATATTCTTGAATAAATTCGCTGAGCTGACTTCCGCTCTACTTAATGTTAGTATTAGTCTATATTATGAATGAAAGAGTCCAGAATAGTAAATATCTACAGCATGGTATCCAGCGTTTTATGACATGGCTGAGAATGATCATTGGAACAGCATCTTCACATCAGAAATAGCCGTCGTAGTAACCGCATAAGGAATTTAATATGATAAGTAACTTGCGTGTGTTTACTCATGTGTAGTAATCTATTTATATCACATATATTTTTATGATCTTCTTCTTCTCTTCTCTTCATTCAGCAACTTACATTTTTCTAGCTTTTTCTACATTTATAGATCCATATCTATTCTATAGTCTGACAAAAAAATGATTTTTTGTTATAGGGTAGCGTTGTCGACCCTGGACCGGAGCCCGAAGATCACAGAGCGAATACCATATCGCTGGTCCCACGCGTAATTCTGGACGCCACTCCTATGGGGAGGAGCTTCGGAGAAGTGCTGGAGCAACCCTCTTCGACTGTAAGGGCGGGAGATCTCGTTAGTGTTACATTTGTAAGTATATATTAATGCATTTGTCTTTTTTTTTAATTAAATCTATATAAGATATAAAGAAACTCCTCATATGATGCTTGCCATCAGGTCGGTCTATTGACTAGTTTGTATTATCGTAAAATATTCCTTCAGGTCGCTGCTAATCCCCGTAACAACATCCGTCAAGAGTCCTCGCACGCTGAGGTGGAGAGGTTAGTCGGTGATGAATGGATGACAGTCGCCACTGACGCTGATTGGGAGACAAAGTGAGAATTACTCTTGGATATAGTATGTACTAATACATTTAGACAAGGTTGGTCCGATCCTGACATGGAGATAAAAACATAAACAAAAGATGAGGAGATGGCTTATGGTTTAACACTGATGACCACTCCTGGATACTCGCCCAAACTCTTTGCAGTAGACCTACTCGATAGACCGAAGTATATTATCTTACTTCTAATCCTGTATATGATGGTGTAGTCCAGGTGGATATTTTGGTCAGAGCGGCGGGAGCAGCTGAATCGGTTTGTGGGGAACTTGACATATATTGGCTGGAATTGGTTGAGAATAATATAGGCAGTGGATGATGATGACAATGTTCCAGGTTCCATTGGGAGCGTATATCGATGCTGTTCGGCACCAGCAAGGCGCGCTTCGAGTGGCGCGTGCCCACCGGCGTAACGCCTGGCCTTCACCGCGTCGTCTACCGAGGCACCTGGAAGAGTCTCATCGGTTTCCTCACCCAGTTCACCGGTGTCTCTGACACGTTCCAAGTCGAGAGCTGATCTAGTTTTTAGGATGTAACATATCGTACCTGTAGTAATTTTATAAAAAAAAATATTGTAATTTTTCTTTATTGACGTTATTTTAGTAATGTAAGGGGGTGTGAGGGGTCCCGCACAACAACTCATGGCACCCAGCTCAACCTCACCTGCTCGTGGTGGTCTCTAATCAACAAACGGCGCTCTGGCTCCCACCAACCCGCATTGGGCGAACGTGGTAGGAAACGGCCCAAATCCCTCCATATGGATCCCTATCCACGGTGGCAATCTTTGAGGGAAGGCAGTGGACGTCTATCGGCTGATGATGATGATGACATTAATTTGAATTAGACAAAGAAGAACCACGGTGAAATTATATTTCAAGATTTCTTTATTATTACTAGCTGTTACTTCTCAGCTGGTGTCTATATGGTAACATGTTGCCGGTTAGTACTGGTAACGACATGGGGGGTTCCTCAATCCGTGTCCTAAAGCGGAGAGTAGTTAGTTAGCACGGTGTTGTGAACATCCTAATGTACACCTTATTGCTATCTAATACCCATTTCTACTGGTAAACAGTAATGTATGTAAATATTACTGCAAAAAGTGTAATAAAAGTAATATAGAAGGGTATCAAATATTTTCTTTAGATCGATCGCTAATCTATTTTTTTTCTCTATCCCCGCCAAAAAAAGTGGAAGAATATGATGTGGAACTGGATCAGCAATTTGTGAAACATGATAAGGAATGTATCACCACGAACTTCTTAAGGTCGGCAGACGTTTTACAAAGTGCCTAGGTGATATCAGTAACCGTTACGTGTCAGAGGAACAAGCGAATTATTACCTTGTAGTGTTACCATAAATTAAAGAGAATGAGGATAAAGAGGATGAAATAGGATAATTCAGATGGAGAAAGGTTTTATTTTACATTGGCTTTACTGGTAATAGCTGTCTGTTGCTGGAGACCAACTAGGTAAATACCACTACAGCGCTTTTTTTTGTTTGACGCGGGATGAAATGCTTTTGGACTTACACCAACTAAAACTTCCTCGAAGTTCCACCTGTGTCTCTTTAAGGCGGAGCCATGGGAACAACGCTTTCGCACATTTCCTGCTAGAGCCGGCTGCACCACGCAGCTTCATCTCGGAGAGAGGGACTTTTCGCCCCATTCACCAGTGTAATGGCCGCGTCGGAACATACAACGCGCCCTTCTCTCGAAGGAATCGAAACGAAAAAAATTTCCAGACTTCTTAAGGCGAGCCTGGTTTTGGGCTCCACTGCTAACCGTTATACAGCCGTGAAAGACAGGGAGAGCAGCAAGTCGTAATACCGACACTTTTCTCCCTTCGCGACTCCACCACCACTGCGAAGGGCAGAGCAGGCCTGCCAACGCAGCAATAAGAACCTGTTCAGAGGTGCCACCGCAGCGTGTATTGCAGCCGACAAATATTACTGTGCGAACATTGAAATTACTCACACTTAAGATGTCTCAATCCGACGAGCTAAATCTGGTGTGGTTCCTAGTCGATTATGTCGTATGAATTATAGACATTGAAATATATACTTTAAGGCTTGATGCATTGGATTCAAATTTGATTGTGTTAGATCTTCCCAGTAGTCTACAGTTTCCTTTTGCAGACCGAGTTCATCTATTGTAGTATCAGTTAGTTCGCAGTTTGCATTCCACGTATTAACTGTACAAAGGTTATATTATATATTCCTTAGTTATTGTATGTTATTGAAGTCTATATATATATATATATATAATAATAATAATAATAATATACTTATTTAATAATATACAGCGCTGTGCAATTGTTGATAAAAAAATGATATAAATCAAACATGTTATCATCAGTTATTATACAACAGTTTGTTATTGTTAAGTGCACGAAAGGAACGTGAGTAGCGAAACGTCGTAAGTTACTTCGTTGATGCTCATATTATGCCAAGCCAACCTGACCTGATCATGGTGCACCCTGATGATCTATAAACGAGGTTGGCTCCCACCAACCCGCATCTGGGCTAGCAATGCAGATTGCTAGGATTTGGTGCCCAGAGATGTGGGCAGCGCAAGACCAATCGATGTGAAGATCTTTGAACGAGGCTTATTTCCAGCAGTAGATGTCCAGCCGCTGATGATGATGATTTCCTTTTGCACATTACGATTGTTGAGTCATATCTCCAGCAGTAGATGTCCAGCCGCTGATGATGATGATTTCCTTTGACATATTTCGATTGTTGAGTCATATTTCCAGCAGTGGATGTCCAGCCGCTGATGATGATGATTTCCTTTTGCACATTTCGATTGTTGAGTCATATTTCCAGCAGTGGATGTCCAGCGGCTGATGATGATGATTTCCTTTTGCACATTTCGATTGTTGAGTCATATTTCCAGCAGTGGATGTCTAGCGGCTGATGATGATGATGATTTTGATTGTTTGTTTAATTGTTAACATTTACGATCTGATATTAATTATGGAACTATTATGGCATCATCCATCATCATCATCTTTACCCCATTCTCATTGTGCGTCAGCTCCGTAAAAACTTAATAAAGAAAAGAAAACAATCAGATTGTTATTGTATGAGTTAAATTAAAACGGTATAAAATCGGTATTAAGTAACACTTACTTTAAGTACTAAGTTATATATATGAAAAATAATGTTATCGCGTGTACCGATACATTTATTGTGTTTGTTAGTCAGGGGTCGTCAACTTTAAACCGCCGCAAGTGCCCGCGTATAAAGATAAGATTGTTTGGAATAAATTTATCTTCCTCGCGTTCATTCTCGCTCCTACTGGCATATCATCAGGCAGTAATCAGTCAGAATTAAGGTATTTTTTTTTATCAGTGCTATTAAATATTATGTGTTGAATAACAAGCTAATTTTGAAGCAATTGAGGGTAAGTGTTTTTTTTTTTTCACTTCAACGAAGCGACGACACGTCAGGACGTTCACCTGATGTTAGCTACAGCGCCCTGCAGAACGGAACATAGTAATATTTGCGCAATACGGTTTGGCGACATGAATAGGATCTCAGGTGGTAAGTACCTAGACCTACCACCAGTAAAACAGTACTGTTAGGACAAGACTGTACCGGTTTGAAGGGCGCCGTAGCTAGTGAAATTACTAGGATGACGAGACTTAAGATTATGTGTGTCATAACGACGAACGTATTGTGGTGTTGTGTATATCATCTTAACTAGTACACGTTGTTATGGGTAAGCGTATCACTTACCATCAGGTGAACATCTTACTAGTCTCGCTTTGTCGTATATAAAAAAAGAACAAAAGATAAAATTATAGTCTTAACGAGTAACAAGCTGAAAATCAATGAAGCAGATTTTATTGAATTTTAGTCTACGTCCGGTTTCAAACAAAATGGCTGCTCGGAAACCAGTGACGAAGAAGATGATCAACAGTCCAGAGACGTGTGTGGATGACAACTTGCGCGGTGTGGTCGCTGTCTACCCTGCATTGCATCTGCACCCTAAGCATCGAGTCATAACAGTTAGGAGGAAGGTATAATTCTTTTACTGTGTATACTATATATATATATATGCGAAGATATCCAGAGATTCATCACGATTCATCTCCGAAACAATCAGACGTAAACACTCAAAACTTGGTAGAGAGATTGCTTCTGTCGTTTAGAGGTCAGCTAAGAATGGGTTTAAAAATTCCGTCTCTGAAAGGAAGATGCGCAGGAGTTACAGCTAAGAAAGCGGGCAGAGAACAGCCAGTACTATATGATGTATCTGTAACTTCCAGACGGATTCCGGTAGAGTGGCTATACTCGGCGGAGGAGGTTCGGGGCACGAGCCTTTCGCTGCAGGTATGCAGTTTAATGCTCATTCTGCAAGTCAGACCATTTGATTTCATATCAGACGTGTACCTACAGGTTTGGTGGGGCTTGGAATGCTTGATGGTGCAGTCGCGGGTGGCGTGTTCGCGTCACCACCAACTGAACACGTGCTGTATGGGATAGCACATCTGCACAAGTATAACTCAGGTAACCCCATTATGAGGTATTACTGCTGAGTTTCCAGGACTTTATGTCAAATTCAAACAGAATTAAGTGTCAATAAAGCTGTGAAAGGTAAAGAGTATACGCTCAGAATACTCTGACATATATCGACAGCCGTCCCGCATAATAGCTCAAGGGACCCAAGCCAACCTCACCTGCTCGTGATGCACCTTGGTAATCAACAGACGAGGCTTTGGCTTCCACCAATCCGCAGTGGGCCAGTGTGGTAAGAAAAGACCTAAATCCCTCCAACATGAATCTCTACAAACGACGACTCCTATTGCCTGGCGGTATTGCGAGCAGCACAGGATCGTTCGATGTGGAGATCTTTGAGAGAAGCCTATGTCCTGTAGTGGACATCTAGCGGTTGATGATGATGATGAAGATATAACGGTAATAAAACCGCAGACATACAATGTAAGAGTGGTAACTAGGCAGGTTCCTCTGCTGTGCACAAAGAGCAAGCTCTCTCTCAGGCATAAGATTCACCTCTACAAGGTGTGCGTAAGACCCATAATGTCTTACGCCAGCGTAGTCTTCGCTCACTCCTCCGAAGCACGCCTCGATCCCATGCAGGTTATTCAAAACCGCTTCGCCCGCATCGCAACCGGTGCCGAATGGTACCAGCGCAATGTGGACCTCCACAGCGACCTCAAACTCTCGACCATCGCGGAATACTTCAGAGAGTGCTCCGAATCTTTTTTCGACAAGGCGTCGACCCACCCGAACCCTCTGGTGGCCAAAGCGGCCGACTACGAGCCGTCCTCGAATCCTAAGACCAGTAAGCGCAGACCACGGCATGCGCTAATTTCGTCATCCCCAGGGGTCCCTCCCACCACTCACGAACCAGTCACTGACAACACCCACGTCACCACACACACTTCGGACGCTACCAACACGCTCCGAATCACCGCATCACGCCGCCCTCGCTTCAGAACGCGGCGCCTCAGGTACTCACACACCGCGTACACCAAGTACACCCGCGATCAGGGGCGGTTCTCACCGCCCAGAGATTCCGATACAGGCGAAGGTAGTCGGGGAACGGGTACAGCGCCCGCCCTCGACGACCGAGTAGATTCGCCAGAATAACCAATAACCAGACACACGTCATTAAAAACTCCGCCGTCGGATAACTACACTACAAGTAGTACACTTTTTATAAACAGGCCGTGGATCCGGGTCCACGCGCCCAATGTCAAATAAGCTGTTTAAAGTCGAATGGCTCGCAGCGTTATCATCATCAGGAATCTAGCTAGGCAGGCGGACTCCAACAGAACTAATACTAACTAAACATCACAACATAGATCTTGAATAGAAACACACCCATGTTACAAGATGAGCACCATGCACAGCGCCAAGTTGGAAGTTTAATCTATAGGCTTTATATTCCAGGTAAATAGCTTATTACTTTATGCTTAATACTTAATACCTTATGCTTCTGAAACCTGGACACTAAAAGCGAGAGTGAGATCCGAGGATTGACGCGTTCGAAATGTGGTGTTGGCGCAGAATGCTGAGGATATCCTGGACGGAACGTCGCACAAACGAGTCAATCCTCAAACCGTTGAACATAACAACACGGCTCTCAACAATCTGTAGGCAGAGAGTCCTCAAATTCTTCGGACACACGGTCAGGCGAGACCCAGACAGTCTGGAAAGACTGATTATAACTGGTTGTGTGGAAGGAAAGAGAGCGAGAGGGCGGTATCCTACAAGATGGACACGCACAACTCAGGACGCTACGGGAGCGACCCTACAATCATCCATCCAAATGGCGCAAGACAGAAATGTCTGGAAAGAAATGGTGGCCAGGGCAACGCACCATAGTCACGTCCCTCAGTCATGAGGTTACGACAAAGAAGAAGCTTATTACTGACTTCCATCTGATCATAAAACTAAACATGATTTTATTCGTTATAAATTTCAGGAGGTGTGATCGTTATCCTCGGTAACTATACAGGAGACAGACTCAACTTCGGGAAGGCTATCGAGAAAGCCAAGATTGCTGGTATCAAGGTAATGATTAATTTTCCACCACACTTGGATTCAAAATTAATTTAAGAATTTTCAGTGGATTTTTACCATTTAGTAGTTTATGCACAATCAGAAGCCATCATAGAAATCTTCTTACCACAAGCTACTGCTCCAAGACTAGGTTTCATATAAATATCTTCCGTTGTCTATCTTTCCGTTTTCGTTTCCTGAATACTGCAAATGTTTTTGCAATTGCAAGATTTTCAGGTTAATTGGCAATCAAATCGTCATTGTTGTTAATTGCAATCATCAACTTTGATATTCATACTTTTATTACCAGCAGCTTAAGGTGTTTTATTGACACTCTTTTCATCATCATTTTCATCTAATAGACGTCCACTGCTGGACATAGATGTCCAGTTACGTATTCCACAAAACATTGTCCTACTCTGTTGCTTGTTCTTAGCATTAGTCTATTGAAATATATTACATGTTGTTCTTTCTAGATCTTTTGATAAATAAATGGCGGCATAATGTAATCGGTTTCGAGCGTGTCACTTAATTGTTCCAGGTGGAAGGTCTGATCGTTGGCGAGGATGTAGCGTCCAGTGACAATAAAACTGGTGGTCGGAGTATGGTCGGGGAAGTTCTTTTCTATAAGGTATGTATTTCAATTTTGAGAATCTTCAATGAAACAGTTTCACAGGTCAGACAGAATTGAAGTAGATCTTTAATATACAAATATATATGTGTATAGTTTTTCAAAAAAAGAGGGGTAAGGTGGAAGAGTATTAAATGAGAGTGGGAGTGAAAGAGTTTGAAAGTACTATAAATGGAGATGAAGAGATAAATTTAGTAGAATCTAAATAAGACATTTCAAAACTTTTAGCTTTTTATCGTCCACAACGAAACCGAACCAACTATTATCTAGAATAAGAAGACCTTCTTCTTCTTCTTCTCTTCAAAGTGCCTCTTTAATTAGTGAAGGTGAAAGCGATCATCAGGCTGATCACAGTCCTTTCTGTCTTTGAAAACCTTAAGTTATATTGTCAAACAGATATGTGGCGCGATGGCTCAAAGAGGCTACGACTTGCTGAGCATCCGGAACATGGCGATAGAAGCGAACAAGTACATGGCAACCCTGGGCGTTTGCTTGACTGCTTGTTCTTTACCTGGTAAGTCTTCATTAATCAGGCATAAAAACACACCTTTAATTCTAGGAGTAAACGACTTCTCCTTTATTTAATTTGTTCCGCGAAAATATAACAGGTCAACCCCCGTTGTTTGAAATACTCGATGATGAAATGGAACTGGGTGCGGGGGTGCACGGAGAAGCCGGCATCAAGAAAATGAAGCTAGGGTCGGCCAAGGAGGTCGTGGAAATGATCCTGGATCAGGTACGGCGTCTGATACTTTAAATTGATCATAATAATGCGTCAGACAATATTTCTTTGATGATAGCTGTGATAGAAAAAAAATCTTCTGTCAGATCTATTTAGGTCTACAAGAAAATGAAGAAGCTGTTCTCATTATTAGCCTTCATCTGTCTCCTGTGGCTTTTTCTATTCAGATTTATGATGTAGTAATTGGAAAGGTATTCCATATGTTGGACACCCTCATCATCAATGATAATCATTCAGGTATCACCAGACGTGGTACGATATACTAACGCTGTTTTTTTTAAGGTGTTAAATCACTTAAAATTGAAAGCTGGTGATAGAGCGGTAGTCACTCTTAACAACCTCGGCGGTACATCACTCTTAGAGATGAACATCATCAGTGCGGAAGTCAAGGATTACTTAGGTCAGTTTTCTGGTTCGCAATTAAGAAACAATTTGATTTATGAGCTGTTATTAAGTTTTGCAAGTTTTTCAGAATCTAAACAGATAAGTGTGGAACGAATATACTCTGGTCACTTGAAGACTTCGCTGGAGATGCACGGCTTTCAGATTTGTCTGCTGCATCTGAATAGGGAACATGGAGATCTATGGCTGGATTTGCTAGACTCCCCGACTGAAGCGCTAGGGTGGACGGGGGGCTTGGCTTCTAAAAGGAGGGATGATAAACATGGGGATGATGAAAACTTATTACAGACAGATGGACAAAAGGTATTATTGTTAAATATATATAATTTCATAAACCACATACATATTTAAAACTAATCCGATTTTGTATAAAGTACATTAAAAAAATGTTGATTTTTTTTTCATTGATGATAATTTACAATGAGACTGTATATGGTCAAGTGTGATCGCTCAAAATACACTGGATCTCGTAAATTGATATCCGGATCACAATAATGCTGTTATGGCGATAGATATACAATAAAGCTAACGCGTTTACGGTTTTTGTGATATGAATGATATAAATTTATATGTTGGTGGAAAAAACTCAAGCTAAATAATCAACGAGCTATACTTGAACTCTATGCTGTATTAATAAACCGGTTTAGACTCTTCGCTGGTCTCTCAATCATCCGCCACCACGTATTTTAATTCCTGTTCATCCTAATTTCGTATGCGATCATTGATATTGCGTTATTCCTTTATTAGTTGACCTCAGGTCCTTCCTTGAATGCCAAACAACAAGACCTTCTTCGCAGCAGTTTGTCAGCAGCAGCTCATAAGTTGGTTGAGAGCGAGGAGTTGCTCAACCGACTGGACTCCGGCTGCGGCGATGGTGATTGCGGTATAACTCTCAAAAAATTTGCCCTAGGTAAGTTGCATTCTTCAAAGGCTGGTTTCCAATAAACCTTACCATCCAAACACCATAACACGTGACCTTGGAATTGATCTTGAGACCTGCGTATTATAAGGCAAGCGTTTAGCCTTTGCGCCAGGCAGCCTTTCAGGCTCTTTCTTTCCTTTTTTTCCCTTTCTTTTCTTTCATCTAATGTAAATTACCATTCAATAGCTATGCTGTCGTATTTGGAGACGGCATCCCTTGAACACCCGTCCAACTTGCTGTGGCAACTTTCGGAGATAGCTGAAACGGATATGGGTGGGACATCCGGTGGAATCTACAGCTTAGGATTGGCAGCAGCGTCACAAGCCCTTGCCAGGTAACAATTTCCAATATATCTGTCGTAAAGGATATATAAACCTGAGCATGGAGTGGCTGTGTCTTGTATTAGATTATTCTAGAATAATATTTACAAGACAAAAATGATCAGAGCTGATATGGTCAAAATATGGTGGAAGACCTCAATGACCATTTATCTCAAAGGTTATTATCAGTATTACGGTGACCTATGTAGTTACTCCAAATATTAAGAGTGAATATTACTGTGTTCCGGTTTGAATTGCTGAGGTAATCGGATACGTCTTTACTTCAAGAGACAAGAAAATTGTGGTGCAGTGTACATCATCTCATCTAGGGTTAATGTAGTATTATTGGAAGGCGTATAAGTTACCATCAGGGGAACGTCTCGCTCGTCTCGTCGAAAGGGAAATATTCAAACAATGTCTACATTAACAAAGGTTGTTACCAGTAATTTTATAATAAATCAAGCTAAAATGTCATCTACTGGTATTTGTCTAGTGCGGAGTCCATCGGACCGTCTGCGTGGCTGTCCGCTTGGCAGCAGGGCATGGCGGCGATATCTAAATACGGTGGTGCTGAGCCCGGCGACAGGACTATGGTAATCAGGGTTTACTGCACATAACTACGTATTAAAACACTCATTCTTAGGTATTCAGTCTCCTTCTTAAAGTGCCTCTCCAATCAGTGAAGGTAAGCGATCAGCGTGGTACTGACTCTGGTTCGGCGGAAAAATTCGCACGCTCCAGATATGCCAGCCCATTCCCTGATATTCCTCAACCATAACTCTTTCCTTCTCCTCACTTTTCGTTCTACAGATACTTTTCCCATTACAATCAGCTGCAGAAGATCACATCGCTGTGACGGAGTACATCACTGAGGCAGGAGATTTTACGTTCATTAACAGCTCTATTGTTGACCACTACTGAGATTCGGAGTCCATAAGTATTGTCCAAATAATACTAATTTCCTCTGTCTCCTTAATATGCAGCTGGACACTTTGCACGCAGCCGCAGCCGCCTTCGAAGCGAACTTGAGCGAAGGTATTAAGACCTTGCTGCAGAAGACCGCTAATGCTGCGGAGGCTGGTTGCAAATCCACGATCTATATGACGGCAAGGTATTACTGAGAAGTAACTTTTTTATCTGTTTATTATCTATTCCTTCTGGAGGGTTCTTGAGGGTCTTTTGTATAATAAGCTTACTTAATGCTCCTATCGTTAGTTATTTTGAAAAAAAAAAACTGCGATTGGGATCGAATGGTATCGTAGTTTCGTGTTTAATGGAAGCCACTGCGCCATAGAGGTAGTCGTGCTAATAATAATTAAAATACTCTTTGTTGTACATCAAACACAAGCATTAAATTGGTTAAACAATAATGTAGAATGGACGAACGGTAGATCACCTAGATGGTGAGTGATACGCGCCGTTCTCCTCCATAACAATGCGACGCTAGTTAGGATCGTTTTCACAGCATTACATTGCGCTCGATGCTTTGAGATATAGGATGCCGAATGTCGTTACCGCAGGGTTACACTAGCTACAGCGTCCTTCAAACCGGAATACTAACGTTCACATACTACCGTTTATCGACTGCGATAGTATCTATTTAGTGCTTTGTATGACAGATAAATACATACACGTTTACACCAGGGCGGGGCGAGCGTCGTACGTGTCGAGAGAGCGCATGCGCGGCGAGGACGCAGGCGCACGCGCCGCCGCCCTCTGGCTGAGCGCGCTACTCAACTCCGTTGCCAATGCCCAATAATTACATGTTAGTAAATACTGCAATGATGTTTCACTGGTGGTAGGTCTCTGTTGCCGGGCACCGTCTAGGTAGGTACCACCGCAACGAGACGTTCACCTGATGGTAAGTGATACGTATGTCTACAATATCGTGATGCTAGTTAGTATAAAATACATCATATTATACTCATAGCCATGTAAGATATTGTCTCGATACCTCAGTAATTTCACTCAGTGTGCTACACAGCGTCCTTTAAATCGGAACACAGTAATGTTTATACACTACTGCTGTGGTGGTACCTACCTAGACGGTCTGTAGAGACAGAGACATACCATCATGTTTTAAATTACTACAATGTTGAAGGATGTAGTAAGGTATCTGAAATGTGGAAAGTAGTGAGGAAATGAGTATATTAAAAATGAAACAAAAAAAAAAGCATCAAATAATTTATTTCTTTCATCTTTTAACCTAACATTTGTATTTTTGTACGGTTGTATTGGAACTAGATAATTTTATATATATACTAAATTATAAACATAGATTAAATTTTGTGGATATGTCTTCATTAATAATGATATGATAATGAGCTTGGTGATTGTTGGTGATACTTTCTACCAGTAATGGAGTATCACTTCGGTTATCACGATAATTAAAACAATACATCAGTTTACTAGTAATGTCATTAGCTACAGACGGTTTTAAATCGGCCGTGTTATATCAAGCGAGTAGTGATAGCGAGGATCGCAGCGTTACTGTGACAACTACGACTAGTAAGCAGTTACTTAGATAATTGGATTTTATTATAGATCACATATCTGTACTACCAACCTTAAGACATGAAAGGTAGAAGGAGAAGTCTCTTTACTATTGTGTAGTTATCGCTATTTGAAGTCCTTTATTTATTTATTCTACAATTGGCTAATTCTTGAATGAAATTTCACGTGATGATAAGTGCTGATGAGGTTGATGGTGAAGTATACCCAGGATAGTCCGGCTCCCGTGTTAACATCAAAACAGCGATCCTGTTGTGAGGGTAGTTTAACAATATCGGTGTGCTATATACGCAGGTCGGGCCCCTTACTATGGGCCTTATTCAAAGGCTGAAAGTCACTAAAAGGGCAATGGTGAGGGATATGCTTGGAGTTTCTCCGCGCTAACGAATCAGAAAGTAGGAGATCAGCAGAAAAACTAAGATCATGTACATCGCCCAAAAGATTGGTAGACTTAAGTGGCAGTGGGAAGGGCACATTGCTCGAAGGACTGATGGCTGATGGGGCAACAAGGTCCATGAGTGGCGGCCGCGTACCTATAGATGTACTGCTGGCAGGCACCCCATAATGTGGACCGACGATCTGATGAAAGTCGCGGGAAGCCTCTAGATGCGGATAGATCAAGACCGATCGGTGTAACATTCTTTGGGGGAGGCCTATGTTCATCAGTGGACATCTATCAGCTGATGATGAGATACGCAAGCGAAGCTACAGTCTAGACAACACGTTGCTCTGGAATCAAACTAGGGACTATTATTAAATAGCGCGCAGTGTTGGCCCTACCGGGTCAAGGCCCTCAAGCAAGAGTCGAAGACTCCACGTCCAAGTTAAACTACATTCTCATTACAACTAAGTTATCCGAATGATTATAACTTTTTTCAATATACAAAGGTTTTCGTAAACCGGAAACCGATAAAAAGTTATTAGGAACTTGCTTGATCCGTGTATGAATGTATAAAAACTACTGTTATATAGTAAATACCATTTCCCCGAGACTATAATCTAAACCTAGTACATACAGGGTAAGAAGCAAAAAGTTGTAGTATCTTGATCTGAATTATTAGATTTTTTTTTTTTTATATATATTTTTTTTTTTATGAGATCCGCCGGAATTAATTTGATAGTAAGCTATACCCCTATAACAATGTAGACCAAGGATGATTGACACTGCAACCACATTGTGGTCTTCGTCAACATTTTGTCATTTTGCAGCGGAGAAGACTGAAGTCCAATTTTGAAGAATATAGTAACCATGTTCATGATATCTCCTCAGGTTTATATTATCTATGGTCTATGAGGTTTCTTTGTGGGGTAGTGCCAAGACTACTAATTGAAGAAAAAAAAAACTCAAGTGATTATTAGTATGTAGTATATTATCGGAAGCCATGTTGGATGGTAGTTGACTTTGTTTGAGGTATTTGTGTATTTGTTTGTAGAAAAATATATGTTTATGGTTTTTGTTGGTGTTCTATTAGTCTATGGTTTGTTAGAGCTAAATCTAGTGTTATGGTATATTCTCGTCTATCTTCGTTTGAGAATGTGCTAGAAGTCCCATTCGGTTTGCTTCTCAATTTCCATCTCCGACAGCTTTTCTTGGAGTAACAGAGCTGATATGTCATCTGTAATGTATTATATCTCAGTATGAAGCAAGACATGCATCTAGTACCACTTACTGTGCAGTGTACATCATCCTAACAACTTCTACATGGCTATGGGTAGGAATATCACTTACCATTAGATGAACATCTTATTTCTCTTATCTCTTTGTCGAGCTTGCAGATGCAAGATGTTTTAATTATAATAATTAATAAGACTGTGGGGTATCTTTCAATTCTGATTCATAATCACCACGAACTTTCAATACCATCTTAA
Source organism: Ornithoptera priamus (assembly GCA_029034505.1). Lineage (NCBI taxonomy): Eukaryota > Metazoa > Arthropoda > Insecta > Lepidoptera > Papilionidae > Ornithoptera > Ornithoptera priamus. Next base: position 57,741 of record JARDWD010000267.1, on the reverse strand, counting down.
TTACCATCAGACCCCAACCATATTTTCTTTAGAAGAAATCCTACCAAGGAAACCAATGTTAACGAAAACCACTCTAAAATATATAACCACCCAATAACTTTCTTCGTTTTTATTAGCTCCATAATATCTGAACGAGGGGACCACAGTAATGGTTTTACATTACTGCTTACCAGTAAAAATGTAAATAAATGTCTTGTATTGCCACCAAGCTGAGCGCTGATGAGACACTTGTTACCAGTCCACGGTAGACAGTGTCTAACACACCTCTGGTGGAGTCTTGGTTTCACTTGATACTTCGGGCATTAAGGCCGAGGATCGGACTGCGGTTCTGCGGAACTGGGCCCGAGAAGAAGGCCAGTGGGCCATGCACTGCAGTGAGCTGAGTTAGAGTTTTTTTTCCTTCTTTTTAGCATCAGCTCTTAAACCCCATCACTATTTAACAGTGTACAAATGGACACCCCTCTCCAACACACCACCACTACCACCAGTGTATATAGTATGTATCTGTCGGACATGTTCCTCAATTACTAAGCTAACTTCTAATTCTGCTTTCCTTCTTTGGGCCTACTGGAAGAGATTTCGATATGAAATAAGTAGTGCCCTTGTACTCTGTATCCTTATTGTCTAGTCTTTTCTATTAGCTGTGTGTACAAAGATATTAAATAAAATAAATAAATAAATAAGCTAATGGTGATGTCCAAATTTTTACCACCACGTCAGATATAACGCGATACTCACCGGCATTAGGTTTAATAGGTTTGACGCGACCAATGAGACTTGGCAAGAAGTCGGTCTTCCTGATCTGCTTGAAGAATGCGTGGTTCAGCAGCTGCGCGGACGACGGTCGGCGCTCCGGGTCCCTGGGTATAAGTGAAATGGAAAAAACATCAACAATCTCCGTGGCGCAGCAGCTACTACCTGGCCTTGTAAAACAGAGGTCCCTGGTTCGATTTGGGGAACCACAATTTCAGGAGTGTGGGTGGAGGTGGCATTCATCCGAGCTAGTTATATCATTGCTGTTCTCATTGTCAACACAGGGGAGCTAGGGCGTAGAGGAGCACGCTTGACCATCCACCACCCCATTTTCATTTACCATAATGAGAAATTGGGGTCAAGTGTTATCCCATTATTTTGACCACATTACAATTTTTTTTTTTTGGTGATTAAGACAACCCAAAGAATTTTTGTTTCATGAATAAATGTAAAATTGATTCTTAAAATAAAAAAGGGATGTTGGTCTAAAGTTATCAGACAGGCGACCTAAAAGAAACTGTCCAAGAGTCTGGACTCAAACACTACAAGACCTATGTCCAGCAGTGGACTTACATCATAATGATAACTGAACTTGAGTTTGATCAAGTTTGATATAATTAACTTTCCTTTATGCGAGAAGTACTTTGTTTTGCATATAGCGCTTGCTTTTGGTTTATCATCAGCACATAAAACCATTTGATATGACAAACATACAGTATATTTGTGTAGATAGGAGATTCCAAGACTTATCTTCTCATAGCACCACTTTCAAAATTTAGCTAGTTCTGTTCGACTCCACTTCAATTACATCTCTACCATATACCATAAAGTTGACAAAAAAAATGTTAATTTAATCCAATGTAGACTCTTATAGCCTTAGGTGAACTCAGGGTGTAGATGATTGATGATGAGCATGCGGCATTCAATATCGAAAATGAGAAGCTGGTTGGCGAACTGTACATCATAGGGGAAGCCAAAGCTCACAGACTTCGCTGGATGGGCCACTTGCTACGGATGGGAGACGATCGTAGAGTCCAAAAGGCGTTTTTCGGTACCTCGATTGGGCGCCGACCTATCGACCGGCCCAGATACTACTGAAGGGATGCCGTAGACCTGCGCGAGCTCCCATCAGTGGATTGGCAAGAGACAGTGCGAGATAGGCCACACTCTAGCGTTACGTACTACGTCACATACTAGCGCTCTCTTGAGTCTCTGCACCAGAGGAGTAAGTACGCGGCGTTTACCTTTGCAGCGCTACATCGCTGATGTGGTGGAACGTATCGGAGAGTTTCCTGGCAGCGTACACCTGCCGCAGCTGGCAGACGCCGTCCGCGCTGTCCCCCACACCCCTTTCCGTGTTGTACATGTCTGCATGTTAAACATTATCATTATCTAATCTTCACAGTTACTACAATCTTCTTAGACAACTAAAAATGTGCGCGTGCGCATACTCACTCTTCATCTCGCCGTCGTCGAGCGGCTCCGGGAAGGAAGAGCAGTCGAGAAGCTGCGGCCTGCTGCCGCGTACCTTCTCGGTGAACATGAGCGTAGTGGGCACGTCCGCGAACGGCACCGCGCCGTTGGCCAGCTCACAGCACAGCACTCCCACCGAGTATATGTCTGACCGCTCGTCGTAACCTTTTAAATTCTAAAGTATAACATTTTTATTGAAAGCAATGACCATGACACTAATCACCCAGATAAATGATAAACAATGTTGTCGAAGGTCGGATTTCGAATCTTCTCTCGCGAGAAGATAATCAAGATCATTTATCAACTCAGTGGCCTGTGAACTAAGTGCAGGTTATTCATTTATGTCGGAGACATTTCGAATTTTTAACTGACTCCTAAAAACTGTCTTTTAACTGTCTTAGGTAAAAAGAAAAATAGGTTCATGTAATGCCCAAGACACCAAGATCACTTTACTGTTATATTAATATATGTGCTATATTACCTGTTCTAATAATTCGGGACTGAGCCACATCAAGTTCGCGTTGTCGTGATCTGGTGGCGGCAGACTGTGCAACTGCCGTTGCCTCCTGCCGCGTACCATCATCGACGCGGCGCTCCGGAGCCCTGACAGTTTCACGGAACCGTTCGTGTCCAGCAGCACATGACTGGCGCGGACACTCCTAGAATGTAAGCAACCACAATATGAATCTTAAATTTAAAATATTCTCACCATAACTCAAGGTCTCTACGATGTCATCAAACATCAGACCTCATTGGAAGCAAAATTTTTCTATAGTTTCTGTGGCCTATGAGACATTGGGAAATTTTTCCACTTTGCTTAAGAGGCATCTGAAAGGTAGGCTATTAACTCAGAAAATATCAATGTTAATAGACTACCTTCAAATATAAAGGTCTTAGGTAAAAAGAGAAATAGGTTCATGTAATGCCCAAGACACCAAGATCATTTTACTGTTATATTAATCTAATTAGGTTCAAAGAATAGTATAAATTAAAATAAACATACCTATGAACATATAATTGCTTATGTAAATACTGCAGTGCAAGCAGTACATCCCGTAATATAATAGCACAGGCCAGTTCTGGCAGACCCTCCTGGAAGTACCGATCTAGCACATCACGGCAAGACCCGAGACTCATCAATGGCGATACCACATACAATTCTTTACCGTGAACAAAGGATGTTAAGTACGATAAGATATTAACATGCTGTAGTTCCTTTCGCGTTAGAATGTCTTGCTGGAAATAACAAAATATTCTTTTAGATATCTTTCCAATATTATTTTATATTAACTTTTAGAATGACAGCAAATACAGAGTGAGGAAATATAAGTAAAAACATTATTATTACATACCAATAAGTACTTTGAACATATTTAGTTTAAATACTACATCATTAAAATAGGAATGTGTTTTTTAACAATATCAAAATAGAGATTCTACAATAACATAATATTTAGGAAACTTTTTTCAATAAAAATTTAAGCATTTATATGGTAAGGAATCAAATTATATATTTATCTAACATTATTTGTTTTTTAAATAGGTATATCAAATCAATAAGTTCTTAAAGAAATTTTATCATTTTCCATTTGCTAATTTTTATAACTAATCTCATATTTTCTGTTACCATAAAAATATTGTTATTAGAAACCTTAATATCAATTATGATTTAAGTATCACCATTAAATTAGCCTAACTAAAATGGACAGCAACTTTTTTCTAAATTATTGTTTTCTTTATCAATATACATTTTACTTTGTAGGAATGGTGTTTTTTTTTAATTTTTACACATGTAGATAAATACTGTACTGATCCTGAAATGGTGAATTACATTAGATTTAAAATAGATTGTAATGACAAATATTCTTAATAGACAGCCTGTGACAGTAAGAATTATTTTTACTTTTACAGCAAAACATAAAAATTGCTGAATGAAAAAACTGTTTATATGATAATACCTGTATCAAATTTGCTTTCTCCTTACTTCTGTCCACGAAATATCGTTTGATTGCCACATTTTGATTATTTGGTTTGTACAATGCAGAATATACAACTGCAACTCCACCACAACACTCCGCTATTATGGAAGTTAAGTGATAATCATTTATATCGGGATTAAACATTGCAAAGACTGGTGAAAAGATGTCTTGACTTTCAAGGATAATGCAATTAAATTACGCACTGTTTGTCTAAATCGGAATGTTTATAAAATCATTGTTATATTATTTGGTTCTAAAAATAGCTACTATTTAAAACTAATATCAACAAAATAAACTTGTTTTCCGTTTTTTCATGTGACAGTAACGTTCAGAAATTAAAAACTCTTCTTAAGTTGGAGTGAAGCGTATTTATCATAATATGTATAAATCACAATTATTCGAACATAACAGATAACAGTTGTTCTTGCGATGTCATTATATCTGTTCAAAAATATCATAATTCACCATACAAGTTATTCCATAACTATCGACAATCAACATTTTCAGTATTCGATAACAGCCGGTCACAAACAGTAACATAGCTTGAAATAGAATAATAAGAAACAACTATTCTTGTCTTTGTCTTTTGTATAATATTGTCATAAGCTAAAACGAGACACACCTAGTATTTATTGGAAATAAACCCAAAATTTTAGTCGTTTCATAAGAAGAAATCCTCTTTGAAAAGCGAATTCTAAATTAGATCATGTTATCTTTTGTTTGGTATTATAACCCGAAAAATACAAATTGTAAAAAAATAACACTGTAACTAGTCGGAGAGGCATCCTACTTTGCATGATGGTGGAAATTTCCATCATAACATTGGATTCCCAAAAATTATAAAAAAGAACAAGTACACTTTAAGTTGTTCGTGTCTGAATACCTTTATAATGTCCACTGCATAAAAAAAACATCGCTGTAAAAATAAGCAAGTGTCACTATCAGTAAAACGAGCTCCAGGTTGTCATTCTGCTGTTTGTTGTAGTTGCAATAAACATATGGTTTCGTTTTTAATTTTTATTGTATTTGACTTTCAATTGCTAAAAAAGTGAAAATGAACGGAAGAAAGGTTTGTAACATGTGTTTTTGTTATTTTTAGAGCAATTTCTGAAAAAGTTAAAAGTTTGCGTTTAATTTAAAAAACACCACACGATAGAATTTTACATCACTTTGCAGTTATTTATCTCCTAATGTATGGGGAAAAGTATTTTTGTTTATTATTTATTATTTGTTGTTATTTTAGAAACCTCTACATGAGAAGGAAATTGAAGCTTATTTAACTTGGAAGACTGCTGGCTATCAGAAGATAGTCTTGATGACAAAGATTCTGATGATGAGATACACGACGCTGATGAACTAAAAAGATGCCTAAGGGAAGAAATTTACGAAGATAATGAAGTTGAGGAAACTATAGTTGCTGATATGGTAGATGAAACTCTTAACACTGATCCTCCTCTTGTTTAGGAGGAGGTAAATCATCAGTAATCCAATTATTTGCTCAGTTATCCCATTGACAAAAGAAAATTGATATGGAAGTAAAGGAACATGGTATGTTATGGACAAAACTACTTTCTTGGGTAATGCTACTTCTCCTGATGAGATGACTTAACTAGAAACCCCATACCAGCCAGTGTTTCACCTATTTTATTACAAAACCTTTTTTAAATAGATTAGTGGAAGAAACAAACCTATATATAATAAAAAGTTATTCCAGCTCATCTACATCTTTTACTAAATCTGACATAAAAAAGTTCCTTAGCATCCTTTTATACAGGTCAGTGCAGAACTTTTCCAGCACTAGATAATACTGGTCCCCAAAGTTTGGATATGAATCAATTGCTTCAACAGTGCCATTGAATAAATTTGAAAAATTTAAGTTATTTACGTTACTTTTCAATATTAATGATCATTATAAATCCGCAGGACACCCTGAACATGAAAGAATATAAATTTTTGTCACTCACTGGATCTTGCAGTAATGAATGCATGGGTAATTTATAGAAAATATTCCATGGTAAGAAACAACCATAAGAAAAATCTATTTATTATGAGCCAATTCAGAAATGAAATAGGCTTTGTTCTTTGTAATAAAGGAACCAGTAATGAAACAAAACAAGGCCTCCTAAGCACTAGCAACCTTGAGGATGAACTCCAATCAAAAAGAAAAAAGTCTTCTCCAGCTCATCCACCTCCAAAAGATAGAAGAAGAGATTGTCTTGAACTTTGGCCAACAGTGAGTGGGTCACTCAAATATCCTAAATGTAAAGGGTATTCTAAATTTCTTGTAGTCAATTTGTTAGACACAAAAATAATAATTGTTTTGTTAATTCTCATAAATAATAAAAAGTATCCAATAATATCCTCTTTTATTCCTATTTAGTACTAATTTTGAACGTGAATTGTATCACCTTGATTTATTTCACAAATAAAAGAAATAAGCAAAGGGTTAAGAATAAAAAATAACACTTATTATTTAATAACAGAAATTGGTACCTGTTATTATTGCGTAACATTATCAGTAATAACAGATATTATGTTTGTCCTGTTATAACCAATCTCTATTCTTAAGTTGGATTATTTCGTAATATAACAGGAACGATATTTTCTTCTCCTTTTTTGTTTAAACAAATAATTAATTAATACTCTTAAAATTTAGTCCATACTATTTATTATCGTAAATAAATAAATATAATTTTTGATTACAATTTATGTAGATATTATGCAGATGTTTAATCGTTATGTACAGGTCATTCCAAAAATTTCATTAATTATTTGTTGGTTTGATCCTTTTTAAAATTGCTAACAATTTGTGAATACAATTCTGGGCAACTTTATTTAACACCTTTTTGAGTTGTTGCTTAACGATAACGCAGTGCCTACTTGCGGATTAAGAAAAAACTTTTACATATCACTTGTGTTTAAACTTTATAATACAGTGTTCAACAACAACAAATGAATGCTTAGAATATTTGAGGGCATTACTAGGAACTAGGAACAGTTATGTTTGCACACATCTGCTTGGCAGTAGAGAATCTTCATTATTTTATTCTATGCCTTCAAACATATACCTCTGTAACGCTAGTTGTGATTTTACTCTACGATATGTAAAATTCGTTTGCACATGTTATGTAGACAGTAATTAGTAAAAATAATAAATAAAAATTATTAAGATGTGCCAAAAATAAGCGGATCTCTGTATTCGAATGCCGGAAGATACCATTACAGATATCCGAGAATCACGAGTTTATAGTTTAGTTAGGACTGCTAAGAAGAAATAAAATTAATTTTATTTCTCCCTAGCAAGAGGGGATAAAATTAATAATGCATAAAATGTCCATTATTTTAATATATATATCCTGAAGGGGAACTGTGCAGGCATTCAGACGCCTGTAAGTCTAGACGCAATGCGGCACTCAGGTTTGTTCATAATTTTTAAAATTGTTTGAGCTCTATACAAAATCTATGTACACGCAATAATTTAACAACTGTTATGTCGCCATAGATATTTTTTTGGAATAAAGTAACTCTAATGATCATTAAAATTTACCACCACAGCATCTATTTCTGCCGTCAAACAGTAGCCAACATTGTCGTACTCCGGATTGAATGAGAGTTATTGTTAGTGAAATTACTGGGACAACGAAACTTAACATGTTGTTTCAAGGCGATGAGCGCAATGTGGTGCTGTGTATATCATCCTAACTAACATCACGTTGTTATAAGTAGGCGTATTACTTACCGTCAGGTGAACGTCCCGATCATCTTGTTGCTTCGTTGGATAAAAAAAACTTAAGAGTAAGTCAATTTCGTATCGTCCCATTCTTCGGTCTAGATTTGGGCAGTCATTTTGGATTGATGATGGCATGGTTTGTAGCATTAGTTCATTAAATTTTTCACACTGTTTGAAACGGACGAATTAGCAGTTCCGTGCGCAGCCTCCGGATAGTTTATGAGTAATAAAGTTAGTAGTAACGTTTCGCAAACTATTGCGCAACAAGGTCATGATTTAAAATTACCGAACAATAGTGAGAAAATAGAAAACCAAATTAAAAGTATTTAATGTTTTTATTTTGCCATTTGAATGCTTTAAAATATGTATATGTTGGAATGCATAATAATACAGTGTTGGGTGTATGATACATATTATATATATTATATTAAAGTGAATTAAGAGAAAGCAACTCCATGAAAGGGCGGTAGCTTTTCCTGTGACCCTTACTAACAATCTGTTCGCCAACCCGCATGCCAAGCGTGAAATATGAATTTTAGAAGTACTTACTAGGCTTAGGTTTGAATAGAAATTTATCGGTGAAACATAAAAAGATTTGAAATTTAGGTCATAAATGACGTCTTTCTTGTAAGTAACAAATAATTTAAAAGAAGATAATAAAAAGTAGAAAAAAGTTACAAATAAGACCATGATTGTTTAAATATTTATGCCGCTGAACAATAAGAACAGATTTTTACCATTGAAACCAGTTGTGTCGTTGATCTATATCGGCATCATAATTATTGATTTTTAATCGAAGATAGCACCCAAAGGATGGAACTGTCTATAGTATTAAAAATTTAACTCGTTGAAATTACAGAAAGAAAGCATCGATAATAATAGTTTTGCAATCAATAAAGGTCTTTTAAAGACCACTCGAGACAGGAACATACTATTTTAGCTTATGAAAATAGGTGGATTCCACTCGTGAGCAAGAAACAACCAATTTTATCTGATCTACGTTATGAGAATTTCACACCGAAACATATCATATGTGCTTTAACTTCATATGGGCTGCGACTTTAAACATTTAAGATTTTAATTGTATAGTTCGTTAATAATACGTTTAGTGCGACCTTTATAATTAGACCTTAGTTACGTGACAGGTTATTTACAGTCTATTTCGACCGCTAATATGACCTAAAAAAGCCGCATCAAGTGAAATATTCGCGAGCGACAGTACGGAATGCAAAAATTCCCAATCGGCTCAATAAAGACGGCAATCCGTATATATACGCGGCCGGCGACCGCATCTCCAATAGGTACGTTTTATACGATGTACTCACTGCTATATAAAACCTGAGTGAGAGCCAAAATCTAAATTTAAAGGCCGAAGCGAGCCGAAGCCGTCCGAAGACGCCCGCCCGCCCCAGTCCATCGCCAGCTGCCGCGCCGACATTCCCCAAAACATCGCGACCGAACGCGCGGTACCGAAACCTCCACTCTTGGCGAGCCAAACGTACCGAAACCAAAAAAAAAAATATATTTAAGGAGCAAATTCCAAATTTGGGAACGCGTCCGTGGTTATTCAAGTGAAACTCCATTTTTTTTAGTCTCGTGCCAAAGTGACAGTGTGTGGTGGATTATCGAGTTTAATTCCGCGATTACCGGTAAATATAAAAACTTTTTGTAGCGATTATTAATTTTTAATCTGTCCTGTTTTTAGTCTATGCCCGACGGCCGAGCCGGCGTCTGTATGACTGATTGATGCGCGCTGGAAGCACGAGTGTTGAATTTCAACATGTCTGCCTGCTCCAGAATTATTCAGTGAAATTAAATTAGAGCGCTTATATTTAACACTTGCGCAATTTTTTTTTTTCCTCTGATTTGTTTTAAACGCAACAGTAATTTTCTAACTCTCTACATTGCTGGTAGGTCTCTGTTTACTGGTGGTAGGTATAGATAATTACCATCGCAGCGCCTGTTGTAGGCGACAAACAGTACTTTGCAGACGTTTCTGTGTTCCGGTTTAAAAGGCGCTGTGGTCAGCGAAATTACAGGGATAACGTGAATTAACATTTTATGTACAAAGGCGTCGAGCACAACATGGTGTTGTGTATGACTATTCTAACTAGCACCACATTGTTATGGATGGGCATATCATTTACCATCAGGTGAACGTGAAGGTAGGTTTATGGTATACGACATTCTTCAATAAAAACTAAAATGATTTCAGGTTTGATTTATTAGACCTTGTACAGTGTGTAGGAGGTGTAAGGGCCCCGCATAACAACTCACGGGATCCAAGCAAACGTCACCAGCTCGTGGTGCACCGTACTAATCAACAAACGAGGCTCCGGCTCTCATCAACCCGCATTCCACCAGCGTGGTGAGAAATGACCCAAAACTTCCCATATGAATGGATATGGGAATCTTTGAAGAAGACCTATGTCCAGCAGTGGACGTTTATCGGCTGATGATGTACAGTGGATAGTACTTTAAAAAAAAATAGATTGCTTACTTTTGTGACTTGATTGCATTAGTGTTTGAAAACTATAGCTTAAGATTTAGAAAGAATTGAGCTTATTTAGCTCTTCAAGCTCTAGTCTGTGAGGATGTGTCATGATCTCGTGAAGTCCAAGGCCTAATAAATCTTTCAAGGGTAACGCTGAACCAAAGATGGTTGGAAAATAGTAATAATTCGATGATTAAGTTATAGTTAAGTAATACGCTGTTATTAAATCGGTAATGTGCTTACACATGACTTCAAATTCACATGATTTTAAGTGACAGTATGGCTGCAGATGGTGAAGCGTGCATCATCCAGAACTTGCTCTCTTATTACTGATTGATATTGGAGAGGGAGTAAGGGGTTGAAAGACCTAACTACCATCTAGTATATATTGACTGCGGACTAGAAGCAGGTGGAACCGTATTAACAAGCAGACGGCTGGTTTTTTTTTATATTACTAGGCGACGAGATAAGCGTTCACCTGATGGTGAGTGATACGCCCATAACAATGTGGCGCTAGTTAGGATGATATACACTGCACATTGTGCTCGGTCGATATGATGAAAATGTTGAGCCTGGTTACCCCAGTAATTTTGCTAGCTACAGCGTCCTTCAAACCGGATCACTGTAATGTTCGCACAGTACTGTCTGTCAGACGGTCTATAGCAATAGACACTACCACCAGTGATTTGGTGATAAAACTTATTAGCTAAATATTCACTACACTTCTGTTTTTTTTTTTTATACCATAAAGTGATGAGACTAGTAAACGTACACCTGATGGTAACTAGTCCACAGCCGCGTGGAGCTTCTAAGGATTATATGGGTAGCGAATATTGCTCCTCACCTTGAGACAAGATGTTAAGTCACTAACCAGCCACAACGCCCTTCAAATCGGAACAGTGTTGTTTGCAAACTACCCACTCAGACTGGAAACACGACTACCACCAGTGTTACTAGTTCATTGGTTATAACATTTTGCTGTTTTTTTTTTTTAATTTATTGTAGCGATGAGACGAAGACGTTCACCCGATGGACGGTACACACCGCATCACATTGCGTTCGTCGCCTGAGACATAAGATGTTTAGTCTCGTTACCTTAGTAATAACACCAGCTACAACGCCCTTTAATCCGGAACACAGTAATGTTTGCCCACTGTCAGTCTCCGGCCACAAAGATCTACCACCGGTGACTTATATGAAACGGTTCTCGCATAAAGTATATTCAGAATCCACTTGTCCGGATCAACTCGAATATAATTAGCATTTCCACGAATAGTGTACTTTAATCGTGGCTCTCGTTAGTCGAAAGCTGAACTTTTTTTTTATTTAACCGACGTTGATGTATGAGCGCAATGGGGGACGGTCTGTTTGATACCGCACGGGTTCCGCATTGCGACCATTAAACAATAGTGTGGACACATTACTGTACTCCGATTTGAAGGACGCTGAAGCTAGTGTAATAACTAAAGTAGAATAATCTCAATGGCTGTAGAAATTATTTTGTTTTGATATTACAATAGGGGGTGTAAGAGGCCCTGCACAATAGCTCACGGGACCAAAGCCAACCTCACCTGCTGGTGGTGTTGCTAATCAACAAACGAGGCTCTGACTTCCGGCAACCCGCATTGGGTCAGCGAGGTGGGAAATAGACCCAATCCCATCATATGAAGTAGTGCCCGGCGGTACTGGCAGTCTTGGTAACTGTAGACTGAAAATCCTTAGGTAAGCCTGTCTCCAGCAGTGGACGTCCATCGGCTGATGATGATGATGATGATGATATTTACAATAGGTGTTCAGTAAAAAAATTTCTTTCGATACTTCCTATGAAGAAAACATGTTTGCCATTTATTTCGCAAGTAATACCGTTTCCGGAGTATCAGGGCTTCCGTGTTCAGCTCTTCCTGGATATATTTATGAAATTCTTCTCATTATATTTATTACTTATAACAAAAATGGTGATCAGTATCTTGGATACAGCAGCTGGTATGGAGTTGAAGGTGGCGTACTGATAGCATAACGTATAGAAAAAAAAATTATTGCTGAAATAATCTAAAAAAAAAATTCGGACGGAAAAGAAAGCTCGTCGACGTAGCTCTCAAAATCTGTAAGCTGGAGGTGGAGGAGGAAAGTCTTGGAGTGGAGCCGCGTTCACCACGCAAGGTTGTAGGAGGCCCTCCTTTGAGAAAGATTGATGACAGTATAAGAGCGGTAGGAAATGGGTGGATGCGAAAAGCTGAGGGCCGTATCTGATGGAAGACATTGAGGAGGGCCTACATCCAGCAGTTGTTCGGGAATGACTGATGATGATGAAAAAAAAATTTTAAACGTTTTCGTTACGTTTATAAATATATAATTTAACTATATTAATGGTGGCAGGTATCTGTTACCACAGACCATATAGGTACCATCGCAGCACCTATTGCAGCCGGAAAACAGAGCTGTGCGAACATTACTGTGATCCGGTTTGAAGGGCGCTGTAGCTAGTGTAATTGCTGGGATAACGGGAGTCGACATCTTATCTCTGAGGTGACGAACGCAATGTGCTGCAATGTATTTCGTCCTGACTAGCGCCACGTTGCTATGTGCAGGCGTATCACTTACCATCAGATGAATTTTCCGCTCGTCTCGTGAAAGCGCAAGAAGGTTGAACTTTGTAAACTTCTTATACTCAGATAAAACTAAAAAAAGTTTCCTAAAGTATATCCAGCTTAATTTTAAAAATTATTAATTAATTTTTTTTTATTTAATTAATTGATGTGACGACGTTCACCTGATAGTAAGTGATACATTCGCCTATACTAACGCGGTGCTCGTCGCCGGAGATATGAGATGTTGCGTCTTGTCACCCCAGTAATTACACTAGTTACAGGGCCCGTCAAACCGGAATACAGTACTGTGTGTCGGCTGCAATGGGCGCTGCGGTGGTACCGACATGCATGGTCTCCGGCATCAGAGACACTGGCACCAGCAAATTATTTTGGACGACAAAGCTTCACTATCCATTCAATTAATATTACGCAAATTAAGCTCTTTGAGTAAAAAGGGGGTGAGGGATGCCGCCCAATATCTTACGGAGTCCAAGTCAACCTTACCAGCACGCAGTGCACCCTGCTGAATAACTGGCGAGGTTCTGGCCACACACTAATCCGCATTGAGCCAGCGCAGTGGGCTAAGGCCCCAGTAGTGGACGTCTAACGGTTGATGATAGATGAAAAAAAGTTATTTAATTTCTAGAAGAGTTCATGTTTCATGTTGTTTTTTGTAATGGCAACTTTCAAGTGGAAACGTAAAGACCATTTCCAATGTCTAATTTCGACGACAGGTTCCAATAACTGGGTGCATGCCGTCTCATAGACACGGCGGGACCATAAAGCGCCTACTATTTATTCCGAAATAGACAGTGACGCGGGCGTTCGAAGGTCTATATACGCTTTCAACCGGAACCGAAGTTCACGAGTTTCGGTTGGCTGCTGGCCTGGTGCCAAGTTAAAAAAACGCGAACGCATCCAGGCCCAGGCTGTGTGGCTGATGTGGTGCTCGCCCTCGCGGCTCTGCCTGTTTTAGAAGGCGACTAAAATGGGTTAGGAGTTTCGCGCACCTTGAGGGTGGGGGACCTTATTGCTCAACAAGCGAACCTGCGTGGGACAGCGTATGGCTCAGCGATAGTGCCTACGAGGCTCAGACTCCTCCTCAGGGAGGTGTAGAGGGACACCGGTGCGTTCTATAAGAGATCACCGAGCCTCTTCGAATGCACTGATGCAGATCACCGAGAGGCTTTTAATGAGTAAAATTTTGCATAACTTCAGCTTCCCTCCAGAAGCAGGGTATCATTCGAAGATTTTCCCTCTGAAACTAAACAAAAATGTCTCTGTTGTAGGAGACCAGCTCGATAGGCACCATTACTATTATGTCTTCTATGAGGTGAGGTCTATTATTGTCGAATTTAACAGTTCTATGCTTTCCACCCCTCGACAAGTTTATCACCAGTTAGGTTTTAGGTAGGTTAGTTATATTTGGCTGGTACCTCTTGCTGCCTTCCACGTATGCCTTACCATACGCCACCCTCCCCTGATTACTCCACACCTACTCCTGAACAACTGTTTTTCTTTAGTCTTAGTCTATGGTCAATCTTAACTTTGAAATAAACTCTCTCTCTACATTCTCTAGCCTTTCATTAAGATATAAAAGTTATTTCAATCTACTTATTTTACATATAATACATTGTAATAATGTTTATATAACTTAACTGTTTTAACTTAACCTTAACACAGTATTTCCGGTGTTAAAAATACACGTACCCGAAACCCTAGAACTCAATAGGTTGAGAATCGCTGTCTTAAGGGTAATTTTCGCAATGGAACCAGTAAGCAGTGATGTTGGCAACATTATTAATAAATTCAAATGATATTGATTAATTTAAAGCGAGGGGTGTAAGGGTTCCCGCACAACAACTCACGGGACCAAAACCAACCTCACCTGCTCGTGGTGCACCTTGATAATCAACAAACGAGACCCTGGCTGCCACGGACCCGCTTTAAGCCGGCGTGGTGAGAAATAGCACCAATCCCTCCATATGAATCCCTGCTGGTTTGATATGGGAATCTTTGTGGGAACCCTATGCCCAGCTGTGGACTTATATCGGCTGATGACGATGAATTCAAAGCGAATGTTACCAGTTGCGAAAGATAGTATATTCCATAGTTAATGATATTGTAGGTCGTACTTTAATGGTGGAACTTTATCACTTGGTATTTATGATATAATGATAAATGATCGGATTCCTTACGAATCTCGCTGTATATATCTGTGCAACGAGAAGAGAAGAATCTATATGTATATATCATGTCCTTCAGCGAAGGTTGTTTTGGGCAGCAGAATTATCAAATTGTTTTGACAACGGCGCATTAAACAAATGTAGAGGCGCGCTTGTAAAGACACGGTCTCTAAAAATAAAAATTACAAAACGCCCTTGGCCAAGGCGCCTAGAGGTTGGCGATCGGCGACCAATACTCTCTAGGGTTGCCAACTCCGAATAATAAATATTCGGACATTACGACGGGGAATATATAACATACAAATGGATGTGGATGTGATGCTGGTTTTGGAATAAAACCATTCTTAAGGATTAATCTAAAACGCTAATAAAGACAGAAAGAACTGAAAAATCTAAGCCTACGTTTAATCAATGGCCGTTTCACCACCAACTCTCTGGCCTGGTGCTGTTGAAGACCCACTGCACTGACAAGAAGATGTTAAAGCGATGCGTCATATATTATTTGAATACAAAGCCCTCGAAATCATGCTGGATCTTCTGGAAATATCAAATCGGAAATCCACTGGCGCCTTTCGTTTGAGTACTTCAGTGAAACCTTGATTTTAATTTTGCAGTGTTGTCATGACAATGAAGCTGCAGATGGTGAAGCGTGCGTGCTACGAATACCCTCACTCTGATACGTTGATACAATGCAATGCTGTTATGGCCACAGATTAAGAACATGATGAAGATACCTAGTCAGACAGTCAAATTCCATAAAATGTGGACCTAGAATTGAAGCTGAGGTATGAGACAAGCGCCTATTAGGTAGATCTTTTTCATCATCAATGAGAAAAGCCGCAGAAGGAGTTTTTCAATGCTTCAACCAACTTTCATAGAGCCTTTTTGCCTTTGCCTGGGTGTAATTAACATGAAGAGTTTGTCAAGTTTTGGAGAAGAGTCTTTAAGTATGAACTCGTGGGGTCACTTCGGCCAGGGATATGTCTGACCAATTTCAAATCTAATTCTATATACTAGTCAGCAGAGCGGGCAGGGAACAGCTAATAATCATCATCAGATGTCCACTGCTGGAGATAGGCCGCCTCCAAAGATTCCCACACGATCGGGTAAGGACTCATAGAGATTTGGGCCATTTCCCACCAAGCTGGCCCAATGCGGGTTGGTGAGAGGCAGAGCCTCGTTTGTTGATTAGCAGGGTACATCACGAGCAAGTGAGGTTGGTTTGGATTCAGTGAGTTATTGTGCGGGAAGCTTTAAACCCCACAGCTAGTAACGCTGGAAGCTAAATAAATTAAAGATTAACTATTTTTCTTGATTGTTTGGTCACCGTGTGCCCGTGATACCACGCCGCCGCTGACATCAGCGCGCACTCGGCCAGCGGTTCTCTGAACAGCTGCCCAAATCACCGGCTCGGATCGCACCCGCGCCGAATGTATTGCATAAACGAATTCCAACTATAGTAAACATATTCAAAACGTTACATACAAAAATATTTGCCAATCCTTTTTTTATTACAACATTTACGTAATTTAACATCCTTTAAAAAGGTCGGGAAGAAAAATATCTCAAAGTATATTAACCAATGTAAAAATCTTGTACATCTTAAATATTCAAACTGTTAGCTTACTGCCACGATACAACTTATTGTATCGAGAAAGTAAGTAAGTAGAGAATGTAAGACATTTGTATTAGAATTTATTTAAATATTTTCTATGTGAGTTCACAAACGAACAATACTATTATGATGTAGGAGATTTATGTAGAAAATCCGTGATTGTTCTGCAAATGTCTGCGAGGCGTAGCAGCTGATCAATGCAACGCAGAATTCGCTATTTCGACTCCGGAGCCACACGTAGCTGTGTTTGGATAGCGGTAGAGCCTTATACCAAAACACACTGGAGGAGTACGTTTTAGTATCTACAGTCTCACTGTCATTTACTCGCGATCAGGGACGGTTTTCATCGCGTAGTTTCCGGACGGAGCCGGAGACGGAAAACGGAGCCGAGACCAGCTTTGACGATCGAGTAGATTCGCTCGAAAGCAATATTCCAGACACGCGATATGAAAATCCGCCGTCGGATGACTACACTCCAAGTGATACACTTTTTATTAAAAAAAAAACAGGCCGTAGACCTGGGTCCACGAGCCCAGTATCAGATGAGCTGTAAGAATCAATATGACTTTCGAGCGCTTAACATCATCAGAAAACAGAGATAGAAACCGTCATTTAAATCATGTGAAATTGGGGTCATACATACTACACCTCATTATCACTAAAGAAAGAGTGAATGGACCTTAAAAGCTGACCACCACATTTAAGGTAAGGTATTGGCGAAGATCTTCCAATAGTGACGATGTGTTTTTACAGTCAAAGAAATGAATCCTCGGCCCAGCAAACTCATGGGAACGAATATTAATTAAAAAAAAAAATAGTAGCGATGATGATTGTATATGAGATTAGATCCAAATCGGTACAGCCGTTTGGTGATCACCAGGTATATCCAGTTATGACACCCAGACTCATAGGTACACTGATTAAATGATTGGATGAGACGTTAGAAAAGGAAAAGGTCAGGTAAGAAGCCTAAGAAAGTCACTACAGGAGGAATTTTAGATAAATAGCCTTGATTCTCTCTTTGTAAGAGAAGACCCTGAGTTTCAGCAGTGGGAATAATAAGTGGCCTGTTCATCTCCTTGTGCCCTTCCAATTAATAAAGATTGGACATCAGTTCTGCGAATATCTTCCTGTTGCGCGGTAGATGGATCAGCTGTTTGTGATCAGTAGCCTATTGTTTGGAACTTTAAAACTACAACTACAGAGTACATTAGATGAGTCCAGATCAAGAAATAATTGACGATGACATCACGATCTTCGGCGGTTCTGTATAAATAGGGGTGAAGCAATCTATCAAGTGCGTTTATAGGTTATGAATCAGACTGCTCGCGTTAAGATGGACGAGAGCTCTTCAGTCTTGGCTGTGGGTCGAGTTCATCGAGCCAAGGTTTAACTATATTAAAAAAAAATAGTAAAAGTCTAACGGACAGATCACAATTCTAACTCTTACTCATCACCTCTGTCCAATCTTGATCCAGAGACTTGTACCAACCGAGGCAACAGATTAGTTGAAGTAATTAAGTTTTTTCCAATGAGGGTATTACAAAAAAAAAAGAAATGAAATATGCTTTAAATAATTAAAATAGATTTAGAAATACAATAAAAAAAAACTAAAACTATGAAATAGTACATCTTGTGTATAAAATATATAAATACCATTGTTAGTAATGAATTTTATAAAACTACCCAACATAATTATGATGCAGGGATTGCTGCATTACTGGTGCTAAGGCGCTCTTGACGGAGAACGTTTAGGTAGGTATCACCGCAGCGCTTATTGCAGCAGTTAAAATGTAGGGTGCAAACATTACTGCGTCCGGTTTGAAGGGTGTTATAGCTAGTACAAACATTTTTCTCTGAGGCGACGAGCGCAATGTGGATCTCATGTATATATCGTCCTTACTCCCGCCAAGTTGTTATGGGCGGGCGTATCACTTATTATCAGGTGAACGTCCCGCACGTCTCGTTGCTGAAGAAATAAAAAAAAAAATAGTTTGTAGGATATTAGTTCTGTTGTTGTTATTTCAGCTTGACATCTAAATTTAGCCGGGTAATAATTAGTAGTAAATATAATTTTTAGTTGGGTAATAATTAATATAAATAATATAATGCACGGGACCCAAGTTAACCTCATCTTCTCGTGGTGCACCCTGATAACCAACAAACGAGGCTCTGGCTTCCACGAACTCGTATTGGGCCAGTGTGCTGAGAAATGACCCAATTCACTCCTCTTTCCCGATATGAACTCCTGATGACCGGCTATACCGGAGGCTATGCTGACTGTAAAGATGCCGGCGGAGCAGGACCGATCGATGTGGAGGTCTAAGGGGGAGGCGTATGTCCAGCAGTGGGCGTCTATTAGCTGATGATGATGGACAAACCCACACAGTATACCTGTGGTACAGCAGTGTTAAATTTTATTGACATCGAAATAAATAAAAAAGCTTTAAACTAGTATTCGATATTATAATCGATTCGAGTTTGACTCTTTCGATTCGATGTTTTTGTCTATGGTGCGTGCGCAGGAGTCAATACACGGCCCGTGCTATTCATAGCAACCTGTTGCACTGCTACGAGCGACCGAATTAGATCGAAAAATCGTTCCAGCCGGATAATCGGATGATGTATCGTTAATTACGTCATTTTTTTTTTAAATTACGATAATATCTCGTTGCAGGAAACGTTCAAACGTGTTTCATTTATAGGTTTGAAATTGTTTATTACTCCTTACCAACGCTGGTGGTAGGTCTCTGTTGCCAGAGACCGTCTAGGTGGGTGTCATGGTGGGTATCATCGCAGTGCCTATTTCAGTCGCCTAACAACAGAGTGCAAGCATTAATGTATTCCGGATTGAAGGGCGCTGTAGTATAATGAGACTCAACATCTTGTCTGTGATGTCTTAGGTGGCGAACGCAATGTGGCGTAATATATACCATCTTAACCAGCATCGCGTTGTTTTGGACAGGCGTATCACTTACCATCAGGTGAACGTGTCGCTCGTCTCGTCGCTTAATTGAAGAAAGAATTTAAAAAGAAGATCTGTTGTTGTCTTCTATCTTATACTTTATTACTCTTTTTTTTTCTCGTGAAATTTGAATTGAGGACTATATATGTATATCTCCGGATCCACAGTTCGAGGACCACGGCGTCTATTAAGAAAAAATAAATGAAAATACGTATATAGATAAATAAATAGTTTTTTTTATTAAGAAAAGTAGAAAAAAGAAGAAATAGAAAAGGACTTAACTTAATAGAAAATGACTTTCTACTGTGCGTTTTAGAGATTACAATGTGAGATTTCTACCCACCAAACCCGCGGTGGTCTCCTTAAGTGCAGAGACTCCGGGACCTGCGGAACATACTGGCTTCCTTCTCTACTGTGGCTAAAACATCCCCCGGAGAGCAAAGCCCTCTTTGGCACCCATGCTTTATTACGGCAAATACAAGACCACGATGTATTTGCTGTCCTCCTAAGGCTCGCTTGTTGAACTCTGAGGGTCCTCACCCTCAAACACGCAAACTTGGGGATCAGCAAAGAACACCTTAATCCTATTCTTATTAACCCGAGATTACAGGGCTTGAATTGTGAACCTACTCATCCTCTGTCAAATTATGGTGATGTTATAGTAAGACAATTTCAATTATATATTAATTCATGGCAGTTCATCATGAAAAAAAAATACCACATATATAATCCAACGAGGGCTGGGTTTATGACTGGTGATGAACATTACGACTTGTGTACAGATCTTGAGATTGTTAGTTAACATCCTCTCGCGGTCATAAATAGAAGGCGCCAGAAATAAAGACTAGTACTATAAGATGTCATGTACTCCGTCATCAGCGATATGATCTTCTGCAGCTGATTATAATTGGTAAAGTTTATGGACAACGAAAGGTGGAGAGAAGGAACAAGTCACGGTTGAGGAATATCAGAGACTGGACTAGCATATCTGAGGCGTAAGAATTGTTCCGCTGAACCGGAGACAGAAAGAACTATACCAGGCTGATCGCCAACCTTCTCTACCTGGAGAGGCACTAAGAAGCAGAAGAATATTATGAGATGGACTGACCAGATAGAGGCGGCGGTAAATGGCTCATCATCGCTGTAGGAATGCACTAGGAAGGCGGTCATCGGAGAGGAATGGTGATGTGTTGAGAAGCTTGCGAGCAACATCTGATGTGATGACCACGAACACTCTATTAAGAGTGATAGCCACGAAGAAAAGTCGATCGGAAAGCGATAAGAAGACCTATTGGTTGGTGTTTCTCTGGTGGATAAGATTCGTGATCCGGAGAACCAGAGTTCCCAACAAGCCTCCCGACCATGCAAACTGAAGTGACAATGTGACGAGACGTACGTGATGGTAATCTGTCCACAACAATATGGACAATTTAAGGTGGTATTCATAGCACCATATTGCGCTCGTCGCCTTGAAACTTAAGATGTAGTCTCGTTACCGTCGTAATTTCACTAGCTACAACACCGTTTAAACCGGAACATGGTAATGTTTAAACAGCGCCCAGACAGTCACCGGCAACAGAGACCTACCACCAGACTTGTATTATCAGCTATTGCATTGAAGTTCTAGTTCGACAGTCAGAACAGTATAACCGTTATCCGGTTTTGGTGTACGTGAAAGCCATATTATTCAGCATGAGCATACATCCACAATTTACTACCGATGTCACTTGAAATCCAGTGAAACTGAAGACAAATGTATTGTAAGGAAATTAAAGTAGAAATATATCTATATATATATATATATATCTTTAGAGGAGGCCTATGTCCAGCAGTCGATATCTCGGTTGATGATAATTATGTTATATTTAAAATATATTCATAGTATGTCCAGCAGTGGGCGTGCACAAGCTGATGATGATGATGATGATGATGATATATTATCGCTGTGAACAAACCAGAGTACTTTATAATGCGACTTAGACTAAAATAATTATGTATTATCTCGTATATAATCTGTTCTTGATCTGTAATAGCAATTCTAGTATCAGCCATTTTGGATATGTCATATAAAGACCCCGTCACACTAGGTTGGATCAAAGGTGTCTGATGGTAAGTCATACGCTTGACTATAGCAATGTGGTTTGACAGTCAGATCGTCTAGATAGAACGTAACAAACTTCACCGCATTGTTCTCACTTTATGTAAGTAGTTAAGTCGCGTTACCACAGTAATTGCACTAGGTACAGCGCCCTTCAAACCGGAACACATTAGCGTTTGCACACTACTGTTTGGCGGCGAGGATATCCGGTGGTACCAATACCGATATTGAATACGGACCCGAAATATCAAACCGTACTTGGCCCACTTATGAGAGAAGGGACCGAGTCCCAGCAGTGGGAACATTAATAAGGCTATTAATTATCCATTTGAGACTTTCTTTTATTAAAGGAAGCGACGGGACGAGCAGGACGTCCACCTGGTGGTAAGTGACAACGTGACGTTAGCATGATATACCACCGCATTGTGTTCATCGCCGCGAAATATAAGTGTTGAGGCTCCTTTCCTCAGTAATCACACTAGCTACAGCGCCCTTAAAACCGGACCATAGTATAGCACACTTCGATCCGGTGGCGGGAATGGATGCTGTGGTGGTACATACATAAACCGATTCTGACATCTGAAGTACCGCCCTAGCAACTGTCGACTATTATTCGCCAGTGTGTACAAGCCTTTACCATCAGCTCGGCACCCGTCCATTTCTCTTCCTTTTTTCTTAATGAAGAAGGTTACGCAACACAGCTAACGGATTATCACCAGGGTCACCATATCTACCTGAATTAAGTAGACTTTTTCTTTTCTCAGCAACGGAACCAGCAAAATGTCCACTCGTATATGATGCTAGTTAGGATGATATACACAGCACCGCACTGTCCTGGGGACTTAAGATGTTTACTGGTGGTGCCAGTTCAGCTCCTACTGCAGCTTTAAATTACTGAGGTAACGACACTGGGGCGACGAGCAAAATGCGGTGCTGCTTATACCATCCTAAGTAGCGCCACGTCGTTATGAGCATAAGTATCACTTAGTATCAGGTGAACATCCAGCTCGTGCCGTTGCTTCATTGTATAACCAAAAAGATGTCAAGTCTTTTTATTCCGGTAATGTCATCAGCTCCCTTCAAACCGGAAGACAGTGATATTTGCACGATGCTATTTAAGGGCTTCGGTGATACCTAGACGGTAACAAAGACCTAACACCCGCAATAGCTTGATAATACCTATCTAGAATGTCTTCGACATCAGAGAGATTAGGAGCGGTAAGGGTTCACGCAGAACTCACGACATCCAAGTCAATCTCACCTGCTCATGGTGCTGCTAATCAACAAACGAGGCTCTAGCTCCTACCAATCCGCAGCAGCGTGTTGGGAAATATTCCAGATTCTGCCGAATGAATGCCTACTCGATCGTGTGGAAATAGGAGGCCTATGTCCAGCAGTGGACGTCCGTCGGCTGATGATGATGATGATGATGAGAGGACTATTATCACACCCATTTGAATACAATATTACTAAAATTGATTCGACTGCTTCCGTAGCACAGTAGCTAAACACTAGTTTTTCAACGTAGACCTTCCTTCTTCGAATCCATCCAGCATTACACTGTTCTGGTTGTCAACATAGAGCTGGTGTATTCTGGCTGGTTGCAATAAATATATATCTATATATATAGATGAAAGAATATTCTGATGCTAAGTCTCCGTTGCAGGAGACCGTCTAGGTATCACTGCAGCGCCTATTGCAGCAGACAGACAGTTCTGTGCAACCATTACAGTGATCGGGTTTGAAGGGCGCTGTAGCTAGTGAAATTAGTGGGGTAACTAGACAGTGTATCATACTATATAGCGCCACATTGCGGCAAGAGTATCACTACTTTAAAAAATAGAAGAATATCCGTGGCGAGTGCTTTCGCTTGGCCACCCCTGGCATTTGGCACGCTTGGATCGTGGCCAGGGAAACGTGCATGTCCCGAAATGTAATTTTTCGCTAGACACATGGCCGTCTGGCCGGCGGCCATTTTGCCGTTGCTCTGAGAGGTCGATGACTAGGGAGGGGAGGAAGGGAGTGCTTAATTTAAATAGCTGTCAAATCGTCTTAGACACTCCGACTTAAGTATAACTTAACGAAACATTACATAACAACGAGATATGTATTAAGAGATATTACAACGGTTTGTTAGTTTTTTTTTTAATTAGTAAAATGCACTTTTTTTTCTGCCATGAAATGTCGTGGCGCTGATTAAGAAGGTATACACAGCACGATATTGCACTGGTCGTCTTAAGACATAAGATGTAAAGACTCGTTACCCCAGTAATAACACTAGCTACAGCACCCTTCAAACCGGAACACTGTTATCTTTGCACAGTGCTTTTTCCCAGTCGCAGTAGAAGCTGCGGTATTAGCTATCTACATAGGCGGTCTACGGCAAGAGTCCTACCATCAGAAACTTGAAGACCTTTAACTAACTAAACTAAAAGGGGGGTTAGGGACTAATCAACAGACAAAGCTCTGCCTCCCACCAACCTGCATTGGGCCAGCGTGGTGGGAAATGGCCTAATTCCCTCATATGGATGCAGGTAGCGCAGGACTGATCCACATGGAGATCTTTGGAGAAGGCTTGTGTCCAGCACTGGACGTCTACCCGCCGATGATGAATAAAAATCTAAAGAACTTCATGAAAGATTTCACCCTAAGCATTTCGCTCTTCATCATCAGCTGATAGACATCCACTGCTGGAGATAAGCCTCCAACAAAGATTTTCACCAGATCGTCGGTCCACCTTGTCGGAGGCCTCACAACACCACGTCTACGCAGGCGCCACTCGCAGACCTTACTGCTCCATCAGCCATCAGTCCTTCGTGCAATGTGCCCTGCCCTCTGCCACTTAAGTCTAGCAATCGTTAGGGCTATGTCGGTGACCTTAGTTCAGCGGATCTCCACATTTCTGATTGTATCGCGCAGAGACACTCCGACCGCTGCCCTCTCCATTGCCCTCTCTATAAGGCCTATAGTAAGGAGCCACGTATCGGTTCTTACTCGGCGTATAGTAAATACTGAGTATAATAAATAGAGTTACTTAGTTATATACTTAACTATTTACATAATTCATCGTACATTGTTGTTAAAGGGCTTCTTACTTAAGTGGATAAATTAAGTTAATTATCGTCAGGTAGTCAACATTGGTGATCACTAGCGGATTCTTACTATACATTTTTTTACTGGCGAATAATATTCATACTGTACTTCTTGGGATCAGACAGTATGTTGCATTTATATGACATCAGCTGGTAGTAAGTCTCTGCAGCCGAAAACCGTCTAGGTACGTGCCTGGCGTGAACATCATTGTGTTCCGGTTTGAAGGGCACTGCAGTTAGTGAAATTACTGCGGTAACGAGACTTCATACCTTATCTCTCAAGCTGACGTGCGCAGTGTGGTGGTATTAATTACCATCAGGCTTGTCTTGTTAAATCATTAAAAAGAAATCGAAAGCTGCTGATAGCTTTGTGATAACTTATGCAAGTTGATTAGAGTTACGCGTATCCGGAATCGCTGAGTTAAGTAAAGGACCATTATCACTAGATCTCAGAAATTATAAGATGTAAACACTCAAAATTTAGTGATGTTACTACTTGTCATTTATAGATCAGGTAAGAATGGATTTTACAAAATTCTTTCCTCCAGAGGAGTCGCGGTGGTGATCCGGTCAGGAAAGCGAAATAGAAACAAACACCCTCGTGATTGACGGAATCCGTTCGGATTCCTGTGCACAATAAAAATCATAGAGTATAAAAAATATTACAAAACTACCCCAAACAGTAAATTAACCCGATAACCTGATGTTTTATAAGCGATAAACCGAAATAGATTCGTACCTAATAAAACGTGGACGTCTGCTCTTCGTCAGGCAGCCATAGCCAATCTTGATGCAGCTCAAGTTCCCTTTGTGTTTTAAGAGCTATAAACAGAAGCTGTATCACCACTCATCCTAGATTTAATTATATGTTAATCAGATCTAGAATAATGGCGATAACGTGTGCTAGGGTATCAATAATTAGTCTCGTCTGGTGTACCAGTTTGCTGGAGGAGGTAACGCCTCCTCTTAAAGATGTGTCGTCGATATCTTCATGGTATCCTGTAAGTCATTTTAAATACCTTCCTTCTCGGCGCTGGTTGTGGATCTCATGCTGGTTTGCATGGAAGTTGTAGTTTCCATTGGAAATCCGTTAACAATCTGGTCGGGGTATTAATCAGTAACAGTTTGCCCCAAGGTCAAAGAGATGAAAAAGATTAAAATTATAAGATACATTAAATGTAAGTCTACACCCTCTCACATATGTGGAGGAGTCGGGGTGAGGTAACATTTTTACCCTCTGACAGTTTAATAACAGCCTCGAGTATATCAGTTCCTTTGAAGATTTAAATGTTGCCAACTATATATTGATGATAACATAATCATTTCAACCTGTCAATAACTCTTCAAAAAATGTGTCTTAAAACGATTTCCGGTTACCGGTAATGTGTTAAATTCTCCGATTCCTTTATGATCTTCATTGGGTAGTTGATGCGTCTGCCTGACTGCCAGACAGCCGTCTAATGCTTGTAAAAAAAACTGTGTTTCCAGGCGAAATATAAGTTGTTCTCATTCCGTTTTTTTTTAATTCGAGGAAACGAGTGATTTATCTGATGGTAGTTGATACGCCTGTCTATAACGCGGTGCTAATTAGACTGATATGAACTGTACTATCTTTACCCCAGTAACTAGGGTAATGTTTGCTTAATACCATTTGGCGGCGGAAAGAGCTGCTGCGGTGTTACCTAGACGGTCTCCGGCAACAGAGACCTACCACCAAGAGAAGCGCAATGAAGGTTTAATGGGTGGTGTGTTGTTACAGCGATGCCGCTCAGCGCGTGACACACCGGGTTGACACGTATCAATCCGCGCGATGTCGCAGCCGCCGCCGGGGCGCGGGCGCGCGCGCGCCCCATCCCCGTCCCCCCTGCACTACCGACCTCCTTCGCCGTGGGCCCCCAGCCCGCCCCCGCTGATCTCTGGCCCGCGCCATTCTACCGCTCTCGTCTCCCCGCCACCCGTCCAACCGTCCCCTAAACCTTTCAGACCGCTCCAATCGCCCCACTTCCGCGCGCACTCCCCATCACCGAGTTCTCACTTCTCCATCTCACCTTACCCAATGTCTCCCACTTTGGGACATAGCCCGGAGTACTACTATTCGTCGCCGTATGAACCGATTCGCGAGTATGATTACGCGGGTTCATCCCACGAGCCACCTCCGCCCCCACGCCCTATGACTTACGAGGAGGAAGAGGATCGGGGACCCTCCACAGCGGAGATCATCGCCAACCAGTCGCAGGAGGGCTACGTGGACGAGAAGCTAGCAGAGTACCAGGCCACGATTCAACTTCTCCAAGGTAAGTTTATATATAAACTTAAATATTTTAATTTGTCACTGTAATATTAAAGTCTGTGTAAGGGTGAGTTTACCTGATTGTTTCATTAGCTTCAGCATCCATCACATAAATTACAGAGTTTCAGGTCCTCATTCTTATCGCCGAACAGTGTGTAAATGTTACCATATTCCATTTCGAGGAAGCTGTGGCTAGTGATATTACTGGGATAACTAACGAGAGACATCTTGTTCAAGCAACAAGTTCAACGAACAAAAACAAGGAGACCTTTTCCGCTGAGATGATGCGCGCGCACAGTTTCCGGCTGTGTCCAGGACGTCGATAGTGCGATGTGTTTTTCTATCTCTACCCGACAGAATTAGCACAAGGCCGGCGCTGCGTTTCTTTCAAAGCCGAGATCAATTCACGTCAATATATTGTGAGAGGAGAACTGTGCAAAATATTTTCGCAGTTGTTATGATGTTATTGGCTTGTGCAAGACAGTTCATCTTCATCATTTCTAACCTACCCTGGAGAGTAGAGTTGTACGATTTGCGGGTATATTGTCTTACGTGATTTTTTATACTAATTAGCGATTCCAAAGAAGTCTTTGTCGCGGTTAAGATCAAAGTCCAAATAGGATATTTATGTTTGAACATTAGACGTTTCCTCTTCTAGAAAACTCTCAGATATAAGAATAAGTGAAGATGTTAAATTAAATTACCAGATTAGAACTTAGTGTGATAATGAGAGATTTGGTGCTGAGCCAAAAGCTCTTATTACTCAGGCGTCACCGCTGCAGCGGATAGATCAAGTATCGTCTGCTCAGTGGTAAGATAGGCCGTGGTAAATCTGATTTTTGTATCTAAATGAATTAATACTAATTCTCGTTTACATATATCAAATATCAAGTCGTGGATGGTGAAGTGTACTAACCAGGAACACTGGCTCTCATTTGTGGCGGCAGATTTAAAATTTGAAGTTGTTAGCTAGATAAGCGGACCTGAAAATATCTAACTTCCTACTGAACCACACAATGTATAACCTAAAATCGAACCAGAATCCTACGTACGTAATAAAAAAATTAATGTATTTGTAAGATATATATTACAAGATAGTAGTATCTGTACTTAATAGGCTATGCACAGAAGATGTGAACCACATGGACATCTCATGTGTAATAATTTTCCTCTTTATCAAAAAAAAAATTTTTTTTTGATCTATTCTTCCACAGCAGCCTTACCAAGCACTACATATCTTAAAAACTAGACTGGTAACCGATGATAAATTCTTTATAGGTAAACTCACCTTCATAAAGGAAGCATTAACATCAAGAATTTTATCATTAAAGAAGATTCTAGATGTTGAATAGCGCTTGGATACAATGCAAACGGCTACGGAATAAAATAGTTCAACCTATTTCATGTCGGAAGTTTTGAATTTCATGTAACTATAAATGTTATTCTGACCCAGTTCAAATACCAGGTCCATTGTTCAGTTCTATTTACAACATTGTCTGGTATGGTAACTATGTTATACAATATAGCGATTAACGTTATTTTGTTACGGTGTATTCATGTATATTGTAGGCAAATGATATAAACATATCCCTTATTATTAAACACTACTAGTTCACGAGAATAGTACAGTCCGCCACCACAGCCAATTCTGAACTGGCAAGTATTGGATTCTTTGTGAAAATTTGTCGGATAGCCTCATCATCATCAGCTTCATTAAACTAAAGTTTTCCAGTTACGTTCAGAAAATCATACTGATCTTCACCTACATCTTTTATCTGATGATATTCAAGCTTGCTCTATTTCTTTATATCGTTCAATAATTTCTACCGCTGTCAATTAGATTTTATTGATTTTCCAGATATCTGCGGAAATTTTGTGCTTCATTACCAACTTTGGTATTTACTAGCTTGCGGTTTCCGTATCCGCAGCCCATTCTACGGAATCCAACGAAGCTTAAAAAACCGGAAACTGCACCGAAAATCTGTAAATATATTCGATAGGGGCAGATGTATCTGAAAAATTAACGATATCATCACTTTTTATAGTTATTGAGCCAATTGTGCCAGAAATTAGTGATTTATAAACTTTTAGCGAATTTTAACGAGAATACGAGAGGAAAGATAATCTTTCTGTCTTAAATCACTTTGGCATGTACTACTGTTCTTCCTATCCCCTAATAGTAGTGGGGTCGTGTCATTGCATGCCTTCGTTCAGATATCTGAAAGTATTGTGTTAGATCCGATCTGCCAACAAACGTATAACTGAGGGCAAGAGTGGAGTAGCCTCATCATCCGCCCTCACTTTATAATAAATCGTATTTACATCGCTAAACGTCTGTTAGGAATCATATCGCAGCTGGACAACTCTGCAAAGTGGCGACCTTGCCACATTACCCGTCGACCTACTGCGAAACGCTGTCCGCCCGCAACACGACGAATGACAAACGTATTATTACTACTTGGCCAAAGATGATGCAAAAGAATCCATCTTATTCCACAATTTACCTATTCATTCACACACTCTATTTTAACTTGAAAACAAGTTATTCAGTACAGAAAGTACCTTTTATTTATTTAAATGGATTATCACTTGAATTATTTGCATTTACGACAGCCATTTTAACAACAATAACAACAGACTTTCCTGTAACATTCACTAACATATTGCATCTGTCATCTTCAATGATCAAGCCTGGCAAGATCCCAATAAAAGACTTGTATTTAACACTGGACATGAAAACGTTGATGATGATGAAAAGGATGAAGTGTGGTGGGTGATAAACGGTATAAGTCTGCAACGAGGTCGTACATGGTGAAAGGTATATGGTTTTCTAGCGACAGATTGACGACATTTCAAAAATTTAAACAAAAGGCTCGCCTTTTTAAGAAAACAAATTAATCATTTCGGAGATCATTCATAAACAATTTACGTATCAAATTTAAGTTTAGGCCCTTCTGTATATATACAAGTCGTAGACATTACCCAACCTGTCCAGCAGTGGACTGCCGCGAGCTGTTGATGATGATGATGATGATAGACAATCTTCTTCTTTCTCCTGCCCTGGTCCCACTTTATGTTCTTCATTACCGAACATGTTGTAAATAGTTTTGGCTAAACTTTTTACGACCGGCCGCCTGCCTGACATCAACCCTCTTTTTGGGAATCTTTGGGGACTATTTTTTTTTTTTCTTCCCATTTGTATTTCGCTGTTGTTACTAAAATTCACAAATGTACATAACTTAAATATTAAAGTCATTGGTACATGCCGAGATTCGAACCCGCGACCTTCGGATTGAAGGCCGCACGCTCTAACCATTAGGCCAGCGAGCTACTGATGATGATAGACAATAAACTGAGTAAAACCACCGGATATATATTTCGTTTCTAAAGTATAATAATTCACACAAAGATCTGGGTCGCGCGTCACTTCAGCTGGAATAGAATGGTCGTTACATTATGTCATAAAAACCAGTTGGGATTTTGATACGGTTTAATAAATATATATATTTATATATTAAGTATTATATATTAAATATTAGCTCATGGGGTTATATAACGAGAGTTCTTGTTTCTTAATGTTTATGTGTTACAATTTTTGGCTAAGATAAACAAATTATCTATCCATATATCAATCTCTTATTTACGCAGAGCAGAAAACATATCTTTTTATTCGATGAAGCGACGGGAACAGCAAGATATCCACCTGATGGTAAGTGATACGTCTGCCTATAAGAACGTGTACGCTCGCATCACATTGTGCTCGTCCTCATGAGAACCGAAACAAATTGGTTTGTACGCTGCTGTTAGGCGGCAGACATAAGAGCAGTGGCAGTACCACGGTCTCCAACTGCGCAGTCCTACCTTGTAAGTGTTTCTTTAGGGTGGGTATAGTAAGAAATAAGGGGTTTAGAAAGTAAATACATTATAAATTAAAAAGCGTTTACAGCGGTAGAAGAACCACAAAAGAGAAACAGAAATTCTGAAAGAAAATATTGTAGAAATTTTAAAACTATAAAATTTGATCAAAAACCTTATTTTCGACTAAATAACGTTGATTATTGAAATATTTTTTTTTATACAATTTAGCCAAGAGACGACCGGGACATTCACCTGATGCTAAGTGATACGCCTGTCGATAACAACGTGGCGTTAGCTAGAATGATATACACTGTACGACATTGCGCTGGTCGATTGAGTGCGCTCTTCGTCGAAGATGTTGTCTTGTTACCCCAGTAATTACACTAGCTAAATAAAGTGAAATAAGGTAAAGTAACTAATTTTTATCTCCAAAAACTATACTATTCATACGGACTTTAATAATACAATAGTATCATCTCTTCAACAATATGGAAAATCAGTTTCTGATCATGTTTATGGACTGAGTTCAATCGAGTCATTCATATAATGAATAGTTACAATATTCAATCTCTATTACGTCACTGTGAAAGAATTAGCTACAGATGCTGCTGTGCATGAATATGAAGAGTTCGAAGAAATCGTAAATTTTATGTCTCACACTGACTTCTGATAGGTGGATGAACGTTCCAATCGCGGCAGGTATCGTCTAATGTTACGTCAACTCAATGCTTCCTATATATGAAGATATTTGAAATGTCACAGCTTCACAATACTTCCGCTTTACAAAGCATTTTCATTCGGTGAATACTTTTCACCCAATTCCGGATTATGATATCGATGCAGAACGAGAATAGAAATGAACGTTTCGCAACAGGAAACGCCTGAATCTGGCACAAGGTGGATGATCTCAGTGGTTCAGTGTTACGGCTCATATATCTACGCACGTGCATAGGTAAACACTTCGGAGCATTGTTTATTTTTGGCTTGCACCTTGAAGTCGGTGTCGTGTCTAAACGTTGCGAACGAAGTGTCTAATGTGTGATGAGTTAACGGAGATTTTCAATTTCAATTCAACGCCCGTCTAGAAATATTCCAACATTAACATGGACTTAACAGCAACCAAGAATAAAGGTCGAGGCGGACCTGAAATATTTGAAAAAAATTAGGTTCGTTCGAATCTTTATCTAGATAATTCTCGTAAGCTAATAAAACAACTCACCAAACTACAAATTGAAGTTGCTGATCCAGACTGAGGTTTTTTTTTTTTTATTAACGTGTGTAACAAAATGCTAACGGAACGCACACCCAGTACCAATACTGGGCCGGTAGTGGGGTAGTGTCGGACTCCAACCGACTAAAAAGCTTCACACGGTATTCCATCACATCCGCAAGGAACGCGCGAGGGTCGCGGGATAACGCTTTAAACAGTTCTTCCGCAACCCCCGTTCGGTGCCCGGATCGAACGGGCCCGCCTCGGGGAGGGATGTGAAGCATCCCTCCCAATTGACAAAATCCCTATCACTAAGCGGCGACGCGTCGGAACACGAGACGCGTCGCCAGACTGAAGTTGGGTCAGACTAAAACATATTTTAAGTCAAGGTTGATTTGTCAATGTAAATTAACTGGACAATGTAGTCCTACTACAACTCCGAACTGGAAGGGATATCAGTGGGAAAGATGCTAAAACTAATAATCTATATGTAATTGGATAGCGATAAGAGTCCAAGGGTTTCGTTACAAAAGACGACTCTAAATAGTTTACGTAGGTCGGCGAGACGACGTCGGTCATCAGAACACATCAATATAAGCAAGGGTCTTAGATTCAAGGATGTAGATATACTAAGTAATCTCCGCTATCAAAACTTTTCTCTTCACACAACTAAGAGTTAATCCATTGCCTTGGATTTACATAATTTATGTAAAATGCTATTTTTATTGAAAAACCTTCATGAGAATTTATGAGACATAATGTTAATCTAAAGACAGCTTCAGTTTTCTCTCTTACAAATTCCTGTTGGACTTAAAACCTATGAAAACAAAATCTAGAAATAAATTCGTTTTTAACTAAATATTTTTGTAGTACATCTCTGTTTATAATTAGCTTTAAGGATTAGCATGAACTGTAATTATCGGGAATCAATGGTTCAGTTAGGTCATTGATCGTTTAGGCATTCTGCCGTCAGAAGGCAACAGTGGAATCCATTAAGGTTACCACTTTTTCGGATATTGGCAACACATCAAATAAAAGCAACGCCGGCGCTCCTAATATTACTTGTAACTACCTTGGCTTGTATCCATCTCAACATGTCCTAGCGTCTGATTTGTGTGGAAAGGTTATGGTATAAATTCTTCTTAAGAAGAACTGTCTATTAGATATAAAGCGCTCAATATGAACAGGTGATTAACCTGGTATGTTTTTTTTTGTGAAGTTTCTTTCGAATGATCCAACCGTCCATAACATTGTGATTGTAAAGATCTTTACACAGTAACATTGAGATTAACGGTAATTTATTCAAACCATAAAATAGTAAAGTTTACTTATTACTGCTTGTAACGAGAAACTGGTAATCTTACTGTATAGTAAGAAGTAGGAGTGACAAATATTATAGAATTTGGATAGTAGAAGGACTTTTCCAAACCCGCCTGTAGCTTCCTTTGATTATAAATGTATTGCTATAACAACATTGTTGGGTTCCAGCGTTCAATAAATAAGAGTTAGAGTATTTTATGCGAGGACGCTCCACCATCAGCCTAATTGTCACTTCGGATGAAATAGAGACCTGGTCTTATCTTAGTGCCGTGCCCGACTTCAATTTACCTATCAACAGAATCGTTTCGCTGTACTTCGAAGATTTTAGAAGTTCTTAATATGTTGTAAGGCCAATTCCTATAGAATATCGTGAAGGTAATCTTGACAGACCATAATCAAGACTCCTCTCCTAATTAATCTTCAGCATTTCTTCTACTGGGTTTTACATTATGTCATTTGACATCTGCCTGCTCACATTAGTTTTCTATCGTTGGAGATCGAGTTGATGCGCCGGGGACGTAAATATCACCGTCTGTGTCTGCAATAACACTCGATCTTGTCCCCAATACATCGGATACAGCTGATCCGGCCGCTCTCTGACGTCACACGCCTCCGTGTCTAACGCGCGTCATAGGGGCCGCTATAAATGTGCCCAAATTGTCTCTGGCCAACTCAACAACACATGCGATCGAATAGTTCTAGTTGATTCTAGATTTTGATGCAGTTGCTATTTACAACATGTTAACAGAGTAATGAAGAGCTGACTAGTGCCGACAAACTTATATTAACGTCAGGACCAGCGTTTGTTCAGTTGCTGCAAGCAGATTAGACCTTATAAAATATTTCCTACCAAATGCGTTCTCTCACCTTATGGAGTTTATTTATTACTCTTAAATAGACTCCATAAATTTCCTGATTTTGTTAATTTTTGAAAACAGCATCCAAATTGTTGTCAAATTATTTTCACAAAAATGAAGATGGTTCGTAAATCAAGTTGTGAAAAAACTCGAATTGTTTAAAAACTTCACGAATTGCGGCAACGAGATTAATAGCAAATAAATCAACGCCGATTAGATTTATATTGGAGGCACCTTCTAGCATACAGTTTTCAGGTCGGTATATCAGACGATTATGGATGGGTGGGCGTTTACAAGCGACTGTCGTCGTTTCTCTTCTGACTTAACTGCTTCCATCGAGCTGCGCGCGCTGGTGGGACGTCAGGACATAAACTATGCTTCTTAGTGTTATACACTTAGTGTAAAACCAATTTGAATAGAATAATAGTCTATGATTGATTCGGCTAAGAAGAAGAATTTTATCAGTCCTTAGAGTATATACTGCGTTACAGACCGACTTAAGTGCATCAAGTGGTATATGTATACTCGTATATATATGTTTACTCAAAACGCTTCAAAGCAGAGTTGTGATGGTACTAAAGTTTTGGGGGCGATGGTAGGTGATACGCCCGCCCATAACAAAGTTGCGTTAGTTAAGGTGATGTATATTGCACATAATTGCGTTATAGTAGCTACAGCGCTTTTCAAACTGGAACACAGCAAATGTTCGCAATAGGCGCTGCGGTGGTACCTACCTAGACGGTCTGTAGCAACAGAGACACTACCACCAGTGATAGCTATCGGTCCTTCAAACCGGATCACTGTAATGTTCGCACAGTACTGTCTGTCGGCTGCAATAGGCGCTGCGGTGGTACCTACCTAGACGGTCTGTAGCAACAGAGACACTACCACCAGTGATAGCTATCGGTCCTTCAAACCGGATCACTGTAATGTTCGCACAGTACTGTGTGTCGGCTGCAATAGGCGCTGCGGTGGTACCTACCTAGACGGTCTGTAGCAACAGAGACACTACCACCAGTGATAGCTATCGGTCCTTCAAACCGGATCACTGCAATGTTCGCACAGTACTGTCTGTCGGCTGCAATAGGCGCTGCGGTGGTACCTACCTAGACGGTCTGTAGCAACAGAGACACTACCACCAGTGATAGCTATCGGTCCTTCAAACCGGATCACTGCAATGTTCGCACAGTACTGTGTGTCGGCTGCAATAGGCGCTGCGGTGGTACCTACCTAGACGGTCTGTAGCAACAGAGACACTACCACCAGTGATAGCTATCGGTCCTTCAAACCGGATCACTGCAATGTTCGCACAGTACTGTGTGTCGGCTGCAATAGGCGCTGCGGTGGTACCTACCTAGACGGTCTGTAGCAACAGAGACACTACCACCAGTGATAGCTATCGGTCCTTCAAACCGGATCACTGCAATGTTCGCACAGTAATGTTTGCCGGCTGCAATAGGCGCTGCGGTGGTACCTACCTAGACGGTCTGTAGCAACAGAGACACTACCACCAGTGATAGCTATCGGTCCTTCAAACCGGATCACTGCAATGTTCGCACAGTACTGTTTGCCGGCTGCAATAGGCGCTGCGGTGGTACCTACCTAGACGGTCTGTAGCAACAGAGACACTACCACCAGTGATAGCTATCGGTCCTTCAAACCGGATCACTGCAATGTTCGCACAGTACTGTTTGCCGGCTGCAATAGGCGCTGCGGTGGTACCTACCTAGACGGTCTGTAGCAACAGAGACACTACCACCAGTGATAGCTATCGGTCCTTCAAACCGGATCACTGCAATGTTCGCACAGTACTGTGTGTCGGCTGCAGTAGGCGCTGCGGTGGTACCTACCTAGACGGTCTGTAGCAACAGAGACACTACCACACATGTACAGTTTGTTACACAGAGTACTTGTGGGAGTAGATGAGAGACAGGCGTGTATCGCGTCTCCTTCAGTCGAAGCTGCTCGGGAATCGAACCTCGTACGCCGCGTGCACCGAAATAGAAGCGACGTATCCCACTCGAGCAGCCGCCCGCCGACGCGTTTCTATATAAAACCAATTATATTTAGACACAACTCATCTCTATTTAAAACATGAGATTTTCATTTCGTGTGCAGCGCTGGAGTCGCTTTATGTTTGTACGGCACGTTACGTATTTTTAGTGCGAAAATCGCTTCGGAATCACTTTCTAATGCACAACTCTCTTTAATACCTTTCTACACTTACCACGAACATCTAAAATAAAAAAAGGAGATAACGGAATAGACCTACCAGTATAAATATAGGTTTTGGTCTACCCTATCTAGGTCTTTATATATCACCATCATCATCAGCAGCCGCCACAGGCCACACAGGCGTCTCCCAAGGAACGCTACTTAGCCCGATCTTCGGCTATACGCGTCATACATATATCAACTATGTATATAGGAGATATCTAGAGATTCATGGATTCAGCAAGAGATCTGCGAAACTATTAGACGTAAACACTGAAAATTCAGTAAAGATATTGCTTCTGTCATTTAGAGGTCAACTAAAAATTGGTTTTATAAAATTTTTTTCCTAAAGGAAGATGCAGAGGTGTTAATAAAGCAAAGAGGCTGGATGGTCAGCAGATTGCTGCCGGGCGGGAAATATCTGACAAATTTCAAGATTAAATATCAAATCTAATTCAAAGAAAGTGGAGATTTGTCTTATCTGCTAAAATCTTTCGGAGATCCTCTGAAAGCTTTCAGTATGAATTACGTGACAGCGTTCGTACATCAATATAGCTTCATATATACAAGTATCCACAGAAAGTTCTCGATCTTAGTTTTGTATGGCAACTTATGGTACAGCCGTAGAACGGCAAGTAGCTATTGGCTGGGGACGTTGTCTCACACGCGGCTGGCTTCCACGAAGTGCTCCAGAATTAGACCTGTAGGGCATTGGCCTCCGGTGACTAGGGAGTATTTGGGGAACCGATTCAATGGCCCTTAACTCGCTTAACGAGCGTTAAATTCGATGTACCCTCGCCGTCGAAGGTTCGTTTTGATCGTTCGTGCGAATGGATGAGAGGATGGGAGAGCAACCTCTTTTGGGATTATAGTGGTAAAGCTCACTAATCATGTATTTTTTATTTGTGTAATTGCTGTACAGCATCGCCGCCGGCAGACTGTTCCAATCCCTCGTTATTTATATTATTAATCTCATACTTAAGGATTACTTCTATACTAATCATAGATTTTTTATTCAACGAAGCGACTACGCAAGCGGAAGGTTCACCTGATGGTAAGTGATACGCTGGTCCATAACAACGTGGCACTAGTTAGGATGATATGTATAACTGCACCACATTGCGCTCGTCGACTGACCTGCAGGAATAGGTGCTGAGATAGTACCTACCTAGACGGTCTCCGGCAGGAGAGATCTACCACCAGTACTAATAAAATGATCTAGCTCCTCCTTAGTAGTAGGTCTTCCTTGAAGCACTAAGCAGTTACGTAACTTGTGTTTTCTCTTTAATTATCCTGTCGTGAAGCTCATGGTCATTGGAGAAAGAATGATGTAATCAGAAATTAACGACGTCACCTTAGCAACCTTAGAATGTTCTGGATTGTGATGCCGTGTAAATAACCTAACAGGCGTCATTATTATGGGTAAGTATATCACATCGAGTTAATTTTACAATCGGAGTCCTGCAACGCATAAATGCAATCTGCCCTTGGTGCATGTCATCGGTGACATCACACCCCGCACCATCAAGGTTGACCAGTGCATGATGTACAGTCGCAAGCATATCTGCTGCTAAAATATTTTCTCCTCATCGATATGGATTATTTAAAAAGGGATTAAATCCTTCGAGTACTATTGCGGAAACACTACTTTATCTTCTTTGAGGGAAGTCAATCAGTTCTTCTCAACCCTTAAATAAATCTTTTTAGTTACAGGTACCTGTGATAACTTCACACCTACTCCTGAACAATGTGTCTCGTTTCCTATAATCTATTTTGTGAATCTTTGTTCTGAATTATACTCTATCTCTATCTCTCTCTCTCTCTTTCACTATCTCTTTATTCTCTCGTACCTTAGTAAGTTATTGGTTATAAAGTTCATTTTAAACTGCATATAAGTTAAATGTGCTAACTCCACAGTATTTCTGCCATTACCCATATAATTTCTACGGACCCACAATGTGACCCTACAGGTTTCGTTTGGACAAAGCGACGAGACGGCCTAGACCTTCGCCTGATGGTATACGATACGCTTGCCCATAACAATGTGCCGCTAGGTAAAATGATGCACCTCATTTTGCTAGTCGTCTTGAGACTTAAGCTGTTAAGTCTCGTTACCTCAGTAATTACATTATCTTCACCGCCCTTTAAACCGGATCACTGTAATGTTCGCACAGTACTGTCTGTCGGCTGCAATAGACGCTGCGGTGGTGCCTACCTAGACGGTCTGTACCAACAGAGACCTACCATCAGAAAAATGTATAGGACATTTCACAATTTTAGCCTGATTATGTCCACTTAAAGGATCTCTTCATGGATTGATCCTGGAAGGCAAAATTCCTGGAAAACTTACACCTGGTAGACAGGTTAAGAAATGGTTAGACGATATAAAGGAGTGGATTGGGCTTAAATACCATCAGTTAAAAAGAATAACTAGGAATGTAATTGGTTTTTTCAACCTGATCGCCAAACTTCAGTTTGAAGAGGACATCGAATGATGTTGTCCACTGCTGGTCAAAAGTTGGTCTAGGATTAACGGCAGCACTCGATACTAACCTTGTTACCATACTTGGTAACAAGGTTAACCAGTGCTCTATAGTATTAAGGTACTAAATTTTTCTGGTACACACGAGAATAATATACAGGATATCGTCATCGTCATCTTCATCATCAGCTGATAGACGTCCACTGCTGGACATGGGCCTCCTCCACAAATCTCAACATCAATAAGTCCAGCGCTGCTTCCCGCGATTTTTGTATAGGAGATTTGGGCTGGTTGTCACCATGCTAGTGCAATGCGGGTTGGTGGGAGCCACAGCCTGGTTTGTTGATTAGCAGGGTGCACCAGGAGCAGGTGGTATTGGCTTGGGTCCCATGAGTTGTTGTACGGGACCCTTTACATCCTGTATATACTACGACACATGGTCACTGTGAACCGTTATAGCCTGTAATTTTACTAGCTACAGCACCTTTCAAACCAGGACACAGCAGTTCCTAACAGGTGCGACACCAGCAGAATTACCACCTTTGTACCCTGGTGTACAGTCTCTTCAATTCTGTGGACCGCACAACGAGCGCGATTGTATAAGTGACCTTGACCTTTGCATGCAGTGCAATTGTAATAAAATTGTTTATAAACAAAACACGCACTTGCTCATTCACGGTCGTGGTGGAAACTGGCTTTACCTGAACCTTCAGTTTTGATCCTCGGACTGTTCTAGAGAAAAATCACCTTCCTTCCGTTTTGTAATTTCAATGAGTTAACTGGTGTCAGGTCTCTGTTGGCGGGGACCGTCTATTTAGCTATTACCGCAGCCCCTATTTCCGCCGCCAAACATTACTATGTTCCGGTTTGAAGTGAGTTGTAGCTAGTGAAATTATTGAGATAACGAGACTCGACATCTTAGACGACGAGCGCAATGCGGTACAGTGTGTATCATATTACGGCGTGAGTTCAATTCCTATTAAACTTCAGCTTCCGGTAAAGGATAAGATGTTAAGTAACCTGACCAGCTCCAAGAATCATTGTACAAAGCCATCTTATTCTTTTCACTAATACACTCTTTTCCCTTGCAAGGTAAGGAAGTGTCGTCATCATCAGCCGATAGACGTCCACTGCTGGACATAAGTCTCCTTCAAAGATTCCCACACGATCGTGTAGGGGTTCATATGGCGGGGATTTGAGCCATTTCCCACCACGCTGGCTTAATGCGGGTTGGTGGGAGCTAGTGTCACGTTTCTTGATTAGCAGGGTGCATCATGAGCAGGTCAGGTTGGCTGGGATCTCGTGAGCTGTTGCTCCTTACACCAATATGGCGGAAGTGTGTAAAATCTTAAAGCTTTATTCTATAGTGATGATGATAAAAAAAAAACTACAGGAGATTATGCGATATGCAGTTCAAATTCAACATAAAAGAGAGAGAGAGAGAGAGAGAGAGAGAGAGAGAGAGGTGTTGCAAAAATAATATCTACTTTTCGGTTACCAGCAAGTTAAGGCATGTTTTCAAATCCTAGTTAAGTTCAGTACGGCGGATGATGCATGTCCTAGATACCTCGTTCTCCTAACATTCCTCTCGATGATCCCCTTCACCGGAAGCGAGACCAACAATACGACGTATAGTATACTTATAGTATCTATACTATGCGTGAACTAGTACTTCATTACTAACTAAACCAGTATTAGTTTAAACTCGCCAGGAGATACGGTTCAAGGAAACACGCCTCCTCTCCCAACCCCTGCAGCTTCAAGCGCTCGTGACTCTAGACCGGTCCTGACTCACGCCGGAGTACAGTGAAATATATCGATGTAGTATGTCATACTTACATACTACTTATCATCATCATCCAGGGGTAGTCAACGTTGGTAACACTGCTGTCAATATTTCCATCATCATACAATAAAGTACTAAAATATTATTTTTGATTAGAACCATTCTGTTGGCAAAACTGTTTAGGTAATGCCATTTTTACTGGTGGTAGGTCTCTGGGTGGGGGTAAGGGGTCCCGCATAATAACTCTTGGGATCCGTGGTGGGAAATGTCCCAAATCCCTCCATATGGACCCTACAGACAACGAGCTGTAATGCCTGGTGATGCGGGCGGCGCAGCACCTATCGATGTGGGGATCTTTGGAGGAGACCGTCCAGGTACCGTCGCAGCACCTGTTCCTGCAGACAAACAGTACTGTGTTATGGTTTGAAGGGCGCTGTGCCTAGTGTAATTACTGGGGTAACGAGATTCAACATCTTACGTCTCAGGCGACGAGCATAAAATGGTTCAGTGTGTAGCGCCACCATCACTTACCATCAGGTGAATGTCCTGCTCGTCTCCTCCCTTAGTTGAATTAAAAAAAAAATAGACGAGGCCATCTATAATCTATCTATTGCATAGAGTACATCGAGAAAGTTGGTGCGGAGTAGGTATTCGCCGGTGACCTAGACTTGCCCGTGCAGCACAATGGCTGCTCAGGTTTCCACTGCGGCGGTCGGACCGGTCCGAGCGGGCGGTGCTCTTGTCCCGCCGCCGTGTGCGCGGGCGCAGCGTCGCGTTTTATTGTGCCGGTGTTGCGAATAGCGATGGGCACGGCAAGATCGAGACCCAGACTTGGACAATCTGGGTCTTGCATATTCAATGTTAAAATACTTTGTTTCTAAAAGAGATGCACATGTTCAAGTTATGATATTACTTTAACTTATCATTTCAACAGGATTTTTTTGTCTTATTTTTTTTATGATTAGGCGACTACACGAGCGTCACGTTCACCTGCTTTTAAGTGATACGCCCGCTCATAACAACTTGGCGATAGTTAAGATGGTATACAACAGCACCACATTGCACTCGTCTGAGACACAAGATATTGTGTGTCGTTACCCCAGTAATTGCACTAGCTACAACGCCTTTCAAACCGGAACACGGTAATGTTTGCACAGTACAGTTTGGCGGCAGAAATAGGCTCTGCGGTGGTATTCATCTAGACGATCTCCGACAACAGAGACTTACAACCAGTAAAATTTGGTCTTGGTCTTGCATTATATATCTGTCTTGGTTTTGGTCTTGCTCGTGGTCTTGGTCAAGCAAGGTCAAGAAGTCAAGAAGAAGAACAATTTTACCCATCACTAGTTGCGAACTGAGATTCCATATAGACAATACACTCGTATACAACTCGCCTGACATGCAACGCCGTATCTAAAAGTACCCTGTGTTCATACCCTTAAGAAATCAAAAAAAAAAAACAAAACTCACCTTTTTTAGATTCGCGTACGTTGGCATCACTTCTGCATCCATTCTGTGACATATTCAGCGTTCTAGATTGTACAAATTACGGGAGTAACAATACTAAAAAAGGTGTTGTGTATATATTTCTTTTAAAGGCTTATTAATTTTTTAACCAATTAAGCGAAGAGCGGTAAGTGATACGTTTGCAAATGTGGCGCTACTTAGGATATTATTTGCACCACATTGCGCTGGGCGCCTTAAACAAAAGATGTTAAGTCTCATTACCCCAGTAATTACACTAGCTACAGCGCCCTTCAAACCGGGACACGGTAATGTTTGCACAGTACTGTTTAGCGGCAGGAAGACCTACCTCGACGGTCTCCGACAGAGACCTGCCTCTATCAAACCGCTGTCGTCCTGTTTCCCCTCGCAAGAGACTGAGCGAAATCTGGTCAACTGACTGCCATCTTCCTCTAGTCGGAGAAGCATCTTAAGAAGGAGAAGATAACCATCATAAACAGCACCACATTATCATAACCTTATCACCACAACGTGAACATCCCGCCCGTCTTGTTACTGCGTTGGATTTTAAAAAATTACTTGATGATATTTACGGTAGACATTTCAAGATGTTGAGTCTCGTAACCACAGTAATTACAATACAGCGCCCTTCAAACTGGAACACAGTGATATTTGACGGTAGAAATAGGCGCTGCGGTGATACCTAGAGGGTCTATAGCAACAGAGACCTACCACCAGAAAAGAGTCAACTACATACCACGTCTAGCTCGATACTTTGAATAATATAAAGTATCAAGTATTGATACCTATTATGTACAGTATTGTACGGGATATACTGTAACACTCGTCTTTTTTGGGTCAAAGATGTGATGAAATTAAATCTAACTTCAGTAACGACAACCGGATGAACAAGTGGTACACAGTGCGAAGTGCATTGTCTGCGTCGGCCGTGTCGTCTGAGGATCAAGGACGGCAGGAAACATGGAGACGGCGCCAGTCTAAGTGATACTCTTGCCCATAACAATGTGACGCTATTTAGGATGCTATTTGCACCACAATGCGCTCGTCCTTGAGACATAATGTCTGATTTCATCACCCCAGTAATTACACCAGATACAACGCCCTTTAAACCGGTACATCCACCTATACGGCATCCGGTAACAGACACCTACAAACGAGTAAAGTTATTTCGTCATCTTTTGCTTATCATAAATTATGTTACTTGCTACTAGGTTAGTTCGCTTTATCACAAGGTCAAGCGCTGACCTTGAAGATATAAAAAAAATTAAGTCAGGATAGACAGACAGGGATGATGGACATATAATAGTGAAAGTAATGAGAATGAACGTGGATGGTTATAAGGGTAGAGGAAGACCGAAGAGAGTGTGGATGGATTGTGTGAAAGATAACATCTGGAAGAATAGTGAATTCAGATATGGTGGCTGATAGAGGGACATGGAAGAGAAGAACATACTGTGCTGATCCCACATAGCTGGGGAAACGGCAGGAGGAAGTAGAGGAAGAAGAAGATTAGACAGGGAATCAGAGGTACAGTTA
The DNA here is from genome assembly GCA_029034505.1 of Ornithoptera priamus. NCBI lineage: Eukaryota > Metazoa > Arthropoda > Insecta > Lepidoptera > Papilionidae > Ornithoptera > Ornithoptera priamus. The sequence continues at coordinate 13,730 of JARDWD010000267.1, read as the reverse complement.
ATTAACCGCAGCGAGACGGCACGGTAAACATCACAACTTCTCTCGATGTGGAGATCTTCGGTGGATGCCTAAGTCCAGCCAGTGGACTTCCATCGGCTGATGATGATGATGATATAAAGCTCTCGCGTGGTTCTATTTGCGGCAAATGGCGCGGGATTACTTACGGTGCTGACTTAATTAACACTTAGAATAATTTATTTTACTGGTGATAGGTCTCTGTGGCCGGAGCCCATCTAGACACCACCGCAGCGCTTATTGCAGCCGACAAACATTACAGTGATCCGGTTCGAAGGGCGTTGTAGCTAGTGTAATTACTGAGGATGATGAAACTCTCGACATCTTATGTCTCAAGGCGACGAGCGTAATGTAGTGCAGCGAATACCATTCTAGCTAGCGATCCTCACGATCCTGGTCCACGCCCTGATGTTACGCAGCCATGATTTCTTCCTATAACTGCTTCAATTTGAACTGCTTATGTAATGCACTTAAGGAGACCAACGAGGGGGTTGTAGTAAGTAGAAATCCTACATAATCCTGTCTTCCCCTCCACAAGTAGGGTATATTTTAAAAAAGGTTTCCTTATTTTCACTAATAAATATAGTTCATTAAATAAACTACTTTTACACACTACACAAATTAGTTTTCATCACAAAATAGTGTACTATTACTGTCTATTCAGGTATATATATAAATGTCTCGTTTTATATATATATATATATATTACTTCCCGTTTGCCAAATGATTTATTCGATTTCTACTTAATCGATACAATTATGAAACGGACAAGGTCAAGGAGTTACACTACTCCGATTTATCATCAACTCATCATGTAGCGATTGCTGTTCAGCGAGGAATCCGCTATCCATCCATCAGGTTCAATCGCTGATAACGATAATGTTATTATGATAACGGTATGTAACGCGGCGTGGATGCGAGCAGCACAGGATCGATGGATGTGGAGATCTTTGTCAGAGGCCTACGTCCAGCAGTGATGATGATGGTATAACGGTAATTTTGAAGGTCGCTGAAGTTTATGAAATGATGTATCATAGAAATGGCGATAAGCGTAATGTGGTGCAGCGTAAACATGAACTAGCTTCGACGGCGATATAAGAGAACGCAGTCGCGACCCTGGTGTTGCGAGTGGCCATGGAAGACAGTTATCACTTTCCACCAGGTGACCACCGTTCGCTCGTTTGCTCATACTTCCTAAAAGTATGTGTTAAGTGTAGAGACGAGTGGGACGTTCACCCGATGGTAAGTGATACGCCTGCTCATAACATCTTGGCGCTAGTTACGATACACCGCACCACATTGCGCTCGTCGCAATTGTTGACTCTCGTTACTCCAGTAATTTCATTGGAACACAGTACTGATTCCACAGTACTGTTTCTCAGCGGCAGTACAGGCTGCGGTGGTACCTAGAGGATCTCCAGCAACAGAGACCTACCACCAGTAGTACTTCTTTTAAGTTTGATTCTACTATTACTACTTTTTATATTTTTAATTTTTTTAAATATTTTTATCCCAACAAACTGACTGAAGGATCATTAGCCCACTGCTGGATGTTGGTCGCCTCGTCTCCGTAATCCTCTCCTATCGATCAGATCCGGTTGGTAAGACGCAGCGTATCCTAATTTTAAAACCAAATTAAAGTCACCTCATACCTTCACTGTATAAAATACTACAAATTGACTCGACACTAGTCAAACTTACTACTGTTTAGGAAGAAATGTACAATAGTCTTTATTTGAACTACTATTGTTTTAGTGTTTTACTGATAATGGATAAAATTAAACGTTTTATTGTTTTCTTATCGTTCCACTTATCTTGAAGACATAGTATCTGTTTGCAATCACCAGTCTTATCTATCGATGTAATGGAATGCCGGCGGATTAGCAGCACCAGCGTGCTCCAAGTTTCGGTGTTTGTTTACTTCATGCTTATTCTAAATAATATTTGTGGTTACATCAGCTGACAGACGTCCACTGCTGGACATAGGCTTGCCCCAAAGATTCCTAAAACGATCAGGTAGAGATTCATTTGGAAGGATTTGCGTCGTTTCCCATCACGCTGGCTGAATGTAGGTTGGTGGGAGCCAATCGTTGGTGAATATCAGGGTGCACCACAAGTATGTGAGGGTGGCTTGGATCCCGTGAGTTGATGTGCAGGAACCCTTACACCCTTTGTTTATAAGATCGCTATCAACTAAAGTATATTTCTTATTTTATAACTAACGTACAACTCCTAGTGATATTAAAAAAATTCTGTTCATACATATAAACAATTCAATGTTGTCTGTCATAAGTTATAATTTTTTTAACTAATGTATTAATTACGCATTAGTTTACGTATGTTAAACTTTTAAAGGTACATCTACTATATCTCAACTCATCAAAGGTTAGCTGGCGAAGAATCTCTGCATGCATTAAACCCGCCTTTCGTGCAATATAACTACGTCGCAGATTATTACGGAAAAGGTTTTAAAGAAAAGAGTTTTAATATTGTACGTTAATGAAGCAGATCGTGGAATTTTAGTGAATATCTTTATTAAAAAGGTAAAGTAGTTACTGTTGAATATTTTTTTAATACTTTATCTGGAAACAAGGGCTGCGTTGTAGTCGGATGAGTGGATTAGAGCTTCGAAAGTCGGTTAAAGATTTAAGTTAGGTCTGCTAGTCGTCTGCCGGCCGGTGGGTGGCGGGTGGCGGGGCGGCGGGCGGTGCGGTCGCGCATGCGCGGACCCCGCGCCGGAGCCTTCACATAAGCCGGCTAGTATCGAGCGCGCTTCCGTCGTGAGAGGTCATGTCGCGATGTCCGACAGCAGCGATACGCCGCCGCCGACCGGGCTACGCAACCGGGTCAGCTTTTTCGAGAGGGTCTGGAAAGGGAGCAGCGGCTCCCACAATGTGGAGTCCGCCGCCGACGTGGAGGAAATAGAGAGGCGCATCGAGCAGCGCAAGCGGCGCCCCGAGTCGCCGAAGATCGACGTCAAGCTGAAGCACACCCGCGACGTCGAGTCCCCAGGCAGGAGCCAAGACACCGCCTTCCCCAACATAAAACTGAGACACGTGGAACCCGTTCAGGAGATAGAGAGAATCGAGAGGCAGATCGAAGAGGGCGATCTTGCCTCGGGAGTGCGATACGTGAAGTTCGAACGGGTGTCCCTGAAGCGGACGGTGGAGACCCGGAGCGAGGACCGGCCCGACTCGCCGCAGCACGAGTGGTACACCGGTTACAAGCAGCAGACGCTGCAGGGCGCGCCGAGGAAGGACTACCTACGCAGTAAATCGGAGTACGACTCCCACATCGCCGAGATTAGGGGTGAGTTGTACTGCGTAAACTCAAAGTGAATACACAACATCTATTTCATACAAAAAAATTTCCAGCGTACACATCTCCACTTAAGTTTTTCACTTGTCATCGTCATCATCAGCTGATAGACGTCCACTACTGGGCATAGGCTTACTGCAAAAATTTCCAACAACGATCAGGTCAGGATTCACATGCAGGGGTTTGGGCTAGTTGCCACCACGCTGGCCCAGAGCCCCGTTTGTTAATTAATAGGGTGCACCACGCGAAGATGAGGTTGGCTTGGATCCCTTGAGTAGTTCGAAACACTTATTATGAAGATGTGAAATAGAGCTTCCATATTTAAGTGTTAAATTTACAGCATCCCTCTATAGATTTAAAAAATCTCGCGTTACCATAAATAATATTTTACATACAATTTGTTTCTGAATGTTTATTATAAGTTTCTCTTTTTATTCGTTGTAATAACAATTTGTATAAATAATAACGAGTTAACATAAAATTTACAAACAAATGAACGGATTTCCGTTTCACACGGGCTACGTACATTGAAAATACCATTTTAAATATATATATATATATATCTACTATTTATTATTAATGTAAGTTATATTTAATTACTTTAAATACTTAAATATAACTTACATTAATAATAAATACTAGATATATATATATTTAAAATGATATTTTCAATGTATTACGTATTTAACTTTGAACTTTGACCCTTTGTATATATATAAATACTAGATATTAGTATTTTTACTAGGATACTCATAGGCACGGCGAACGAGTATCCTTGTATTGTAAACATCTTCAGTTTGAGGTTCTTAACAAAGGTTCAGCTCCAAGTTTTCAATAAGAACATCAAAGGATTTAGAACTACTTGCCGGCGTCAGTGCTCCGGTCTGAATTCAACGTGGACGTCTTCATCAATGAATAAGCTGTTACTAGATTAGTACACTTCACCACAGCCGACCACATCACCATTTATTACCAGGATCGTTATTTAGAATTAACCTAATTGATAAAAAAAATATATTTTAGTGATATCCTTTATTTAGTTAGTCCTTTCAAGTGATAGGTCTCTATTGTCGGAGACTGTCTAGGTAGGTACCACCGAAGCGGCTATTGCAGCCGATAGACAGGACTGTGCGAACATTGCAGTGATCCGGTTTGAAGGGCGCTGTAGCTAGTGAACCACTGCACTAAATTCCCTAGTATTCAACATGGAAAAGACTAATAATAACAAGACGCAAGTACCCGGCGTCTCTTAGGAGACGGAAAGGACTGTACCACGCTGATAGCCAACCTTCCTAGTAAGAGCGGCACTTCAAAAAGTAGCTAGTGAAATTACTGGAGTGACGAGAATTTACATCTTATGTCTCTAGCGACGAACGCAATGTGGTGCAGTGTAAATCACCCTAATTTGCGCTACGTTGGCGTATCACTTATTCTCAGGTGAACCTCCAAAGGGATAAAAATAGGCTTCAACGATGACGTCATCTTAACTAAAAATACTATTTTGGGAGCATGAGCTTAATGATATAATGGCGTTTGTTAACTATTATTAGCAAAGAAATTGTTAGAATATGTCATCATCATCATCAGCCGATAGACGTTCACAGCTGGACGTAGGCATCCCCCAAAGATCTCCACGTTTGTAGGTGATTCATATGGTAAGATTTGGGCGATTTCCCACCACGCCGGCCCAATGTGGGTTCGTGGGAGCCAGAGCCTCGTTTGTTGATTATCAGGCTGCACCACTAGCTGATGATGTTGGCTTGGGTCAAGAGCTTACTACCTAAATAAATACACATTGTCATCATCAGCCGATAGACGTCCATTGCTGGACATAAATCTCCCCCAAAGATGTCCACATCAATCGGTCCCGCGTTGCTCGCATCCAGTGGCTTCCTACAACTCTCACCAGATCTTTGCTCCATCTTTTGAGAGGCCTCTCAACCCTGCGTCTACCAGTACGCGGCTGATATATATATATACATTTCGAGGACCTAAGTATGTATGTAATAAATACGTATATGCAAAACAAAATGTCGGCCCGTGCAAAAGCGACGCGAATTCCGGTCCGAGTCGACCTTGGCCACCAATTCTAGTAATATTATACAACACTTTATTCAAATGACGTTTTATTTTGCTTTGATCTTGTCGTTTTTTTTTCTGTTCGTCTCTTTCTTGGGAACAGGCTAAGAGTGTAATGCCGTACTGTCTCCTCTTTGGTATTTTCCAGTCGCGTTCCGTTTTATGCCATAATTGGGTAAAGACATTTTCGACATACAGCCAAACGGATTAAATAACTTATAAATAAATTCAAATATTCATTTTAAATTTTCTGAAGCGTTAAAAAATTAAATTTTAAAAAAAGAACACTACACATATAAAATATCAGTAAATAATTTTATTATAGACGGAGCAACGAAACGAGCAAGAAGTTCATCTGGTGGTGTTACGCCCATCCATGACACAACAACAGCATCTATTTCTACCGCCAAACAGTGGTGTGCAAACATTACTGTGTACCGGTTCGAAGGGCGCTGTAGCTAGTGTGATTACTGGGGTAAGGAAGCTTAACATCTTAGATCTCAAGGTGATGAGTACAATGTGGTGCAGTGTATATTATCCTAACTAGCGCTACGTTGTTATTGGTAGGCGTATCATTTACCATCAGGTGAACGTTCCGCGCGTTTTGTCATTTTAAATAAAAATCAATGTAACAATGGTTGTAATGATATACATATATAAGAGGTCAAGCGCCGTAACCTCATATTTTGTAGTTACAGCGCCCTTAAAACCGGAATACAGTAATGTTTGGACACTAATCTTCGGTGGCGGAAAGAAGGCGTTGCGATGGTACTTAACTAAACGCTCTCAAGCAACAGAAACCTACCAGTTAAAAATGTAACCTCTTTAACTGGTAGGTAAAAAATTAAAAAGTCAAGAGAAAATCTCTAATAAAATAAAGATGTAAAAGAACAATAATCTGTTGCAAAATGAAATATCTGATGAATATTTATTATTTAAATGGTGTGCAATGGAATAAAGTTTTAGTGGTTGACCACTTAAGTGTTTAGGTGCGCGTGGCAACACTCACTTCCATGTTTTTGTGCGACTATCCGATCGGTCTCCGGCGGAGCGTTCACAAATTGTTCCCGCGAAAAGCATTTGCATTTCGTTTCTATTTACGCGGGAAAATGATGCGTATAATTATTATACACACACACACACACACACACATACACATTTAACAATCACATACTATTCAGGTATTATTATATAAATAATTATATTATTGTTAAATAAACTTCATTGGTGGTAGGTCTCGGGTTGATATATATAGATAACTACAACCGCAGCATCTACCGACAAACAAGTGTGAAAACATTATAGTGTTCCGGTTTGAAGGGCGCTGCAACTAGTATACTGAGGTACCGTAATTTAATATCTTACGTCTCAGGGGCAAGAGCGATGTGGCGCAGTGTATATCATAATAGTATAGAAAAAAATATAACATTTGACTGGTAGTTATTGATAACGTCAACCTTGTATCAAAGGGCTGGGAACAAAAAATATCCAAAGTGTAAAGACATACTAGGAGACAATTTTTTTTTATACAACGGGACGAACGCGATGTTCACCTGATGTTAAGTGATACGCCCGCCCGAAGTAACGTGACACTAGTTATGGTGATATACACTGCACTACATTGCACTCGTCGACTTTAGACATAAGATACTGGAGTCTCATTGCCACAGTAATTTCTTTAGCCACAGCGCCCTTCAAATCGGAAAACAGTAATGTTTGCACAATACTCTTTGTAGGTTGCAATAGGCGCTGCAGCTGTATTTACTTAGACTAGCAACAGAGACACTACCGCCAGTGAATATATAGAGTGAGAAGAAAAGTGAATAGGCTTTTTTTTTTGTTTTACGTGGGGGAAATGCCTACGCACACCCGTCCTCGCGGGGACGAGGACGGGTTATGTCGGGCTTGTACCGACTAAAACCCCCACGATGTTCCGCCTCATCGCCATGATGGCAGGGTCACGGGAACGCGGGTGCGCACTCAACCGCGACCTTGCCGGCGCTGGCTGCTTGCGCGGCCCCACTCACCCACCACCCGATCCCGTCGCCCAGAGGCCGTGGGAGCCACTGGAGAAAACCTCTCCAGGCTCCCCGCGGCGGAGAGATGTTAGGCCTGCCGCTACCTGTCAACGGCCGCGGAGGATAGGGAGAACGGCGCTTCGCAATACCGACACTCCTCTTCCCTCGCGGCCCCACCGCCGCCGCATCGCCGGTGCGACACCGGTTGGCCGCAGAGGGTACTCACGGTACGGTATCAAACCGCCCCCAGCAGCCTGGCCGCTAGGGCAGCATACAGCCGCCCCTGCGGCCCCCGGCCGCTCCGGTGAGCTCCAGTTATCCAACCGATGCTCGAACTTGGAGCGGCCGCTTCGGCCAGTCCTTCGCCGCGGGCCGGCCGAGTGAGTTCCATTCAGCTTCACCGTGTTGGTTGCCACGGTTACTAAGCCCCTCCGCCACGACAAGGCGAGAACCCGTTGGAGGGGAAAGTGAATAGGCTTCTTCTAAGTGCGCTTTACTACCTAATTAACGTCACCGCTTACCATCAGGTCTGATCGTAGTCAAGCACTAGGCTATTAAATTTTTAAAAAAATATATATTAGTGAAAGCCAAATAAGTAATTTAATTTATAAGACTAAAACAAAGTTATTAAGCGAAATGTCTAGATTATGGTAATCCTGATTATAATACAGGTTAGGCGAGTCTATAATCAATGATAATTTTTTTTTATCAATTAGTGGTAATTAATCAGGATAATGCTTAACGACCTTGGATTGAACTTTTACACCGTTGGGTGTATGTAATGAAAATTGTACAGGTGTGGTGACCATAGTGCAGTAAAGAGGTTCTATACTTTATTGATTTATAACATACAATAGATCTGCCATACGATGGAATAACAAAATAAATAACATTAGTACGTAAATTATTATTAAATTATTGTTTCCGATTAACGATTTACCGTTTAGACACAACGCCAAATTTCATCTTAATTTCTACTAATGATTTCTATAAATAAATTAGTTCGACATGACTCCTCTGGAAGAACATGAAGAATTTACTACTACGTCTACTACTAGGAACTTAATACTGTAAGGAAACTACTTGTACACCATTTAAATTAGTAATTGGTACATTTGGTGATGAGGTGGGCTGCGGTGCGGGGCGGGGCCTCTGGTGAATAACAACGCGCTCGGCAATACCAGCACTGTATTGATGATCAGCAGAGCAATATAAATACAGAGCAACTTACTAATTACAACAGTATCACGAAGATCCAGAGAGATCCAGTTGATGTATACACCTGTATATTTCGTGATGGGCTTCTGCCTCGATTCTTGGTATTACAGAGATCCTGTTAATGGATTCAATTGTATACTCCGTAACGGCTTTAGTGACCCATGTCTTGGCATTACGGAGATTCAGGGAGATCCAGTTCATAGATACCCTTGTATATTTCGTGATAAGCTTCCGACTATCGATTCTTGGTATTACAAAGATCCAGTTAATGGATACAATTGTATACTCCGTAACGACTTAGTGACCCATGTCTTAGCATTACAGAGATTCATGGAGATCCAGTTGATGGATAACCGTTGTATACTTCGTGATAGGCTTCTGTACTATCGATTCTTGGTATTACAAAGATCCAGTTAATGGATACAATTGTATCCTCCGTTACGGCTTAGTGACCCGTGTCTTACCATTAGAGACATCCAGGAAGGTCTAGTTAATGGATACAGTTGTATACTTCGTGATAGGCTACTATCTCGATTCTTGGTATAACGAAGATCCAAAGAGATCCAGCAAACGGAAACAATTGTGTACTCCGTAATGACTTGTTGAGCATTGTCAATGTGCACCAAGATGTACGCTCCTTATATGGATTTGCGCGACGACAAACGATAGCGTGATCTATTGTTCACTGTGGCGCCATCTGTTGACGTGTATCCACAGGGAAGCGAGCATTGGACGCATAAAGATCTGTAGATGGTTAAAAGCTATTTATTTTTTAATTATTTTTGGTATCTGAGGGCAACCTTCGAAAAGATATCCTTCATGGGGTGAAGTCAAGGTATTGTAACTATCCAATAACATACCTCCTCATCTTCAAACGCTCAGTGAGGGTACGGGAACCCCGTTAACCAGGCAACCATGTCTTAGGCTAATACTACATTTATCATAAGGATATATTTATGTATTTCAAGAGACGGCTTGTTTTGAAAAAAAAAAAAATAGTCCCTAAAGATTCCCAAAAAGAGGGTTGATGTCAGGCAGGCGGCTGGTCGTAAAAAGTTTAGCCAAAACTATTTACAACATGTTCGGTAATGAAGAACATGTTGTGCCGACCCTACATAAAGTGGGACCAGGGCAGGAGAAAGAAGAAGAGACAGCTTGTTTTGCTATGTACAGTTTCACCACCGCTTCACCACCACGTCTAACATCAGGTTATAATAGTGCACTAAAAATAATCTTGATCATAATAAAAATCGCAGCAGTAAATATATAATACACAAACATTACAGTTACATTGTGCAATTACTTTCGTTGTGCTCGTGATAGTAGAGATCAAGGTTCCGTGCACCTCCGCGTATCTTATCACCAGTGTTTACTGTAACCCGATAAACAACGCTATTATATTTGGAAATTATAATCTTAAGTAAACAGCTATAATGAAAAGCTTACATAAGTTTTTTTTATTATTTGCTTAATGTTAAATAAGCACGTGGTTGACTGGTTAGGATATAGAATACCTTCGCACGGAGTGTTAAAGACGGAAGAGGAAACAAGTTCAGAAAGTGTGACAGTTTACTACATAACAGTAACCAGCTAATCTGTCAGTTACACGTGGAAATTACATAAATCACCCAGTTTCATTGGTTGCAGGACTAAACGGTTGTGTGCAAACATTAATGTGTTCCGGTTTGAAGGACGCTGCAGTTAGTGTCATTACTGGGTTAACGAGATTCGATATGTTATGTATTTACGCGAAGAGCGTAACGTGGTGCTGTGAATACTAACTTAACTAGCGCCACGTTGTTATGGGCGGGCGTATCACTTACCATCAGGTGATGAAGGTCGATGCTTATTACTGAGGGAACGCGACTTAATATCTTATGGCGCAAGGTTTAGAGCGTATTATGATGTATTGTAAATGTCTTTTCTTACTAAGTAAGAGTAGTAAATGGTGATCGATGTGTATTACTCCCAGTAATACCGGTAGTAGTACTGATCAATGTCAGTGTTCATCAACGAGTTGTCCAAAATCTCTTACCTCGGTCATGTACTCCGTCATCAGCGATATGATCTTCCGCAACTGATTATAATGAGTAAACTTTCTGGAAAACGAAAGGTGGGGAGAAGGAATAAGGCATCAGGTAATGGACTGGTATATCTGGGGCGTGCGAATTGTTCCGCCCAACCGGAGACAGAAAGGACTGTACCACGCTGATCGCCAACCTTCATTTGTCGGAGAGGCATTTTAAGAAGAAGAGGAATATCGCTCACCGCTACTTATTTCTTCTAGTCTTGGATCTGCGTTGGGAAACAATGGAACTGCCCCAACTATGTCACAGGTAAATTGGGAATTTGATCGGTTAATCCAAGATACTTATCGTGAAACCAGTAATAATCATAGTTTCCTATTTATTAGTTAATTACTAAACCTACGGACCTGTGACCACCAGGATATACCAACTTATTACTGTCATATACATTACCCAGTTATAATGTACAGTAGCAGAACGTCGTCCGCCGCCAGCTTCCGGTAGATCCACCTATCGCCCTCTAAACCACCCTGAGGAGAACAATCGCTCGATGTTGTGTCCGGTAATTGAAGTGGTAGTCATGAGGCTGGTAGGGTCTGCATAAAACAGACCCAGGGATGAGCTATACCAGAATAGTATTAGCGAGGTCGTGGTTCTGTTCAGAACGGAGATCCCGTGACCTCTTCAAACGCCGAAGGTGACTACCGAGGAGGTTTTAGTGAGGTAAATTCTTCACATATCTCTAACTTCCCTCCAGAAGGCAGAGTATCTTTATCAACATTTGCCCCCTGATACTAGCTCGCTAGGCTAGTAAAAATAAGACTAAGATATTCCCTGCTTGTCGTAGAAGGCGACTAAAAGGGTTTGGGAGTTTCGCGGGCATTAAGGGTGGGGACCCTCATCATTCAAAAAGCGGACCTGCGTGGGACAGCGTACGGTTCAGCGATGGTGCCTAGGAGGGTCAGCCTCCTCCTCAGAGACGTGTTCACACAAAGTGTAGAGGGGCACCGGTGCGTTCTATAAGAGATCCCAGCGCCTCTCCGAATGCACTGATGCAGACCACCGAGGGGGTTTTAGTGAGTAAGAACCTCACATAACCCTGACTTCCCCCTGAAACCAAAAATAAAAAGGTTCGGCTACATGAAAATAACTGCAATAAATAACCAGGTACTTGGTGTAGACGGCTCAACCGCTAAAAGTGTACACACAAGCACTTAAGCTGTTGAAATAATTATCGGCTGTGTGTCATCGCGACAGCACTTCCACATTCAGCTCGCGGCTTACGGAACAGCTATTTATAAACAGCAGTTAATGGGGGCCGACGATTCCGTTAGGACTGCGCTGACGCAGTTACGGCGTCGGACGATTTGTATACCTGACCATGACGATGCGGTGTTAAGATGCTGCACTGCCTCTCGACGTCTTCACACAATACATTAAAGATAATTTCACCAGCTCAGTACCCTTTGCACCAGAGAACAGTGTATCATCCTTGCCACTCATTGTACGAGTATAGGGCGGTGAGATGAGGTTTGGAATATCACCAGGTTATACTTCTGGTCTACTTATCACATTGTTGAAAACAGTTTATAATATTTATTTAAAATGTACTAAATATAGATATTAAAAATAAACAAAAAAAAATTGTAACATATTTTTCTATTTATTGAAGGGATGAGGGCTGTGAATAGATTTTTGTACACTAAAAGCCGATCAACAGCTCGCGGAATCTAAACAAACGCTGTAGTATTACAGACCGGCATTCTTAATTCAAAAAAGCGACGATACGAGCGGGACGTTCACCTGATGGTAAGTGTTACGCCTGCCCATAACATTGTGGCGCTACTTAAGACGTTATACACTGCAACACCTTGCACTCGTCGCCTTGAGACATAAAATGTTGAGTCTCGTTACTCCAGTAATTACACTAGCTTCAGCGCCCTTCAAACCGGAACACTGTAATGTTCGCACACCGCTGTTTATCCTGTACGTAGACTGTCTCCGGCAATAGAGACTTACCATCAGCAATAAAGTAAATTGTCAGTGGTAGGTCTCTACCGCCGGAGACCATCTAGGCAGGTATCACCGCAGCTTCTATTTCTGCCGTCAAACAGTACTGAGCATACATTACTGTGCTCCGGTTTGAAGGGAGTTACAGCTAGTGTAATTACTGGGGTAACGAGATTCAACAACTTGTGTGGTATCATTCTAACAAGCGTCACATTGTTACAGGCGGTATCATTTACCCTACAATCGAACATCCCGTCCGTGTTTTCGCTTAATTTATTAAAAAAAAAAAACTTTTTAATTAAGTAAAGTATGTTAATGATAGCTTATTAGTTTAATTAACATCCTGTTTAATTCATATCGACAGACACGCCGGCAAACAAACGAAATGAGTGCATCAGTACAACATAGTCATTACTTACATATTCCAATGCATTTGTGATTGTTTGTCAGTGATGATTTATTGTTATAACATTTGTAATTGTTCATCGTATCAAATGGACTTAAACAAAACATATATGTTTAATGATTAATTATGTTATTAATACGTTAATTAACTTTCCTTATACCTCCTTTAAGCTACTAATAAACACAAATTGTTTAAACAAATGCGTTATCGTCGGACAACGACGCTGTGCTCTAACAATTCGTACCGAACCCGACGGCTCCGAGTCCGTACGTAAATGTACTTTGTACTCGTGTACGGGAGATACGACTCCGCACTAATAACCAAGCAAGCAATAGACTCCATTAGTCTACTTGGATGCTGTTAATCATCATCATCAGCCGATAAACGTGAGACGTCCACTGATGGACATGGGCCTGCTGCAATGATCCCCACAATGATCGAATTTGCATTCATCGCTATGTATTTAGTGAAATTAGCGGGATTTTAAGACTGTTACATGTAATACCGCCTGATTGCTAATAGAACTTCAGCTCGCCTTGTAAATGCATGAAAAAGGTTACTTTTTTATTTCATTGAACGTGACAAACGAGACGTTCACCTGATAGTAAGTGATACGCAGCTATTATCGGAGACCGTCTA